>CM054057.1:274688711-275117145 GCA_028641055.1 Alopecurus myosuroides | reverse complement strand
CTGATCCACCTCCTGCTAACGTGGCCAATGGAGATGTACGCCGTACGGAGGTAGAAGACAACAGGTAGGGGGGTACGGGCCAGGGGGCAGTTGGGCTAGCCCAAAATGGGCTGGCTGCCTTTCCCCCCCTCTTCTTTATTCTTTTTCCTCTTTTTTTTTTTTTTGCAGATTTGGAAAAGAGAGAGAAGTGAGAGGTTTTGGGATAGATAAGATTTTGGGAAAAAATTGTATTGTTTTGTTTTTTGGTCACAACACCATAAAACAAACTTTGTTTTCCAAAATAAATTTAATTGATGTTATTGTTTGGAAATTAAATGATTTGAGCAATTTTGGTATTAAAAGGGAATAAATGAAAGTTAAGCCAAAAAAATTAAGTTTTTGATTCCAAGTTTTAGTGGAACAATTTGTTTGTTTGTTTGGTAGTTTTTATTTGACACATTGTAACATAACAAGTATGCATAAAGGTTTGAATTTTTTGTTTGGAATTCATAAGAAAACAAATGCAATGATGAAATGAGTATGATGACATGATGCAAAACAATACTAAAACAAGAAACAGACATCTAGGGGGAGATTTTCATACTTGAGATGTTACAAGCTCGTAAGGCCTCCTTCACAGGGGACATGCAGGATGTGGCAGGCTTGAAGTTGGGGAGTAACACCTGAGAGCTCCGGTTGAGATCTAATGTGGGTCGGGTGATGAAATCATGAAACATACGGCGTCCGGATGTGGTGCAGGTACAAGGACACGAGGACGGCGGCTAGACGTGATCCCGTGGGCCGGTGCCAAACTCCAGCCAGTCCCTTCCGCTAGGCTAGGACAAGAAGACGATCGATCTGCAGGACGTATGGAAGTACATGGAGAAGGGTGAAAGCTCACGAACATCCTCATGGGCAAGCCATGGTCTTGTTTTCAAGTACATGCTGACCAACCACTCTGATTCTGGGCTCCATCCTTGCTTCTTGCGTGATGGTCTTCGGCACGACCATTTCCACAATGGCTCTCCTGGGTCACGAATTGAGAAGGAACCATATGAAACACGGCTTCCTGCCACAGCTCGAGCTCGGCGGACGCCAACGGGGTTTCCATGGAAGCTGTCAGGGGTTTCCGACCTTTAGGACTGGCCCGTGTCGCCGTGTGCTCGTGGTGACGGTACGGGACAACTTAATCGGCCTCGATCTTACCTGGTCGCGGGGTTTTGGGCTTTTGTTTCTGAACGATTTCAGGGGTCCGTTGGCCAAAAGAGGGTGAAGCTTGAGGAGCAGATTTGCTTGTTGAGTTATTTTTTTTTTATGTGGAAGGCGACTATAGAGTGGCGAGCAGCGGGATCGGAGCAAGGATATGAGCTACTCCCTCCGTTCCAAAATAGATGACTTTCACTTTTCTATATATGCATGTATCTAGACACTAAAACATGTCTAGATACATACATATATGGACAAATGAAAGTCATCTATTTTGGAACGGAGGGAGTATCTGCAAAGCAAAGCTCAAAGCGACAAGACGCAATGGTAGTTACAAGCTCGGGAACAAAATTCAAAAGAGAGAAAAGCACGAACAAAAGTACAGGCCAAAGCTTCAGCTAGCACACTAACTTTTACCCAGCTTGATTTCTGAGCACTCTGTTTCTGCGCTGAATTAGCAAACCCGGGACTGGGAGGAGGTAATTTATGTTTTTTCAGAGCTATGTAATTTTAGTATTTCGGCTCCCGCATGATACACGGTATAATATGTAGATTTTGTTATCTTTACTAACATAGTTGAAATAATGATCCGAACAAGTGGTTGATTGGAGAAGATTGCGGAAACCAAATATTTGCGTCATAAATTTTCAATTAAAAGAGTTTTCCGTGTTACTTTTATCCGTCTCCTTTGTTTCGTTTCGTTGTGTGTGCTAGGACCACAACAAATGCTAGGTAAATTGAAGCGCCTTAAAAATAAGGTATTCAGAGTACTATTTTACAACTCATTTGCATGTCCCCTTCCAAAACATAAAATCTCGAGATTTCGCGCATGCTCAACATTGCCGTCATCAACGTCAATAATCTGAGTATTGGATGTTTAACTACTATTCCAGAATATATCTAAATGCAACCGATCGAAATATTTCAGAACATGAAAATCAAGCAAGATGTGAATATCATATCATAGAGTTCCGCGAAATAGTTTGATGGTCGAGCACAAGGACACTAATGTTCATTGAAGAGCAGCCATATCTCGTGGTTGGGCACCTGCTTGGCCTCCGGCGGGAGTAGAGGAGCAGCCAGAATTTTCTCAGTGGCCAATTGCTTGGTCTCCGACAGAAACGCCTTCTTGAGGTTTCACACTCGGCGAGGCCCGGTGGCCCTATGGCGATGAAAGAAATATGTTACCATTGGACTAACTCAATCCCAAGCTGAGTCCGAAGGACAAGTCACAATGTAAGAACTATTATGATTAGACTGTTTCTTTTTTTTACTTTTTCGTTGCAACGCACGGGCATTGTCCTAGTAACAATAATTTCGTACCTATCAATTAATCATCTGGTAGTCTCATCTATGTGTTATGATAGCCGTGTCCAGTTAATCTGGTAAGTTCTAAATTGAATGTTAATTATTTATTTCTAAACTGAACGTTGTGTGGTGGAGTGACCAAACACCTAGTAGTTGCTATGTGCACAATTAGCCCTATCACTTGATTATTTGAATAGAACTTTTGTAAGTTAGAATTTCCCTTCTAACACGTGGAGATGGCAACGAACATGTTTTACTTTTTTTTTTACAAGACGTTAGAAATTTTAATGAAGTTTAAACATTTTTTTTCTAAATTGAATGTTAATTATACGCGGTAGTTGATAATAAACTACTCGATATTTGTAACAACACGGTAGTTGCCTCCAATAGAAGAAAAATGGTAGCCATTAAAAAAAATTGATAGGTAATTACATCTAAGGAATTTGATTTTTTTTCAAAAAGTCGGATTGCTACTCCTAAATAACCCCCCAGTGGTTATTGTTAAATAACCTTATAGTTTTTGCAAATAATCTAATGGCCCTTGCTAAATAACTTGGTGGCTATTACTAAGTAATATGGTAACTGTATCGGAGAACTTGACAATTGTTTTGAAAAATATGGTGGTTATTGTTTAATATCCTGATAGTTCTTGCAAATAGTATCGTAGCTACTCCTAAATAACCTGGTGGTTATTGTTAAATAACCTAATAGTTTTTGCAAATAATCTGATGTCCCTTGCTAAATAACTTGGTGGCTATTAATAAGTAATATGGTAACTGTATTGGAGAACTAGACAATTGTTTTGAAGAATACTGTGGTTATTGTTAAATAACCTGATAGTTCTTGCAAATAATCTGTTAGGTACTCCTATGTAACCCTGTGGCTATTAATAAATAATCTGGTAACTATATTATAGAACTTGACAATTGTTTTGCAGAACGTGGTGGCTATTGCTAAATAACCTGATTGTTCTTACGAAGAATCTGGTATGTGTTGCTATATAACTTGTTGACTATTGCTAAGTAATATGGTACCTGTATCGGAGAACTTCACAATTTTAAAGAATATGGTGGCTATTGTTAAATAACCGTATAGTTCTTACACATAATCTAGTAGCTATTGCTAATTTTTTTTGAGAATTATATTAGAAACTTGGTGGAGATCGACGCCTACGAGCACATAGGTGTGTGTCGGTGGTTATATTCCGGTGGCTGGCATGATGGATGTCTAAGTTTTTTCTCTCCGTCCTACATTAGGATTTTGCAATCTCTTTTTTCCTTGGTGAAGATCATGGAAAAAAAATAGCGCGGTATAGTGCCGCTAATAGCACGATATAGCATTTTGAGAATTGTCCCGCTAAATCAATCAGTGTACAATGTCGCATAAATAGCACGCTATAGCGCAATATAGCATGCTAATAGCATATTTTTAGGTCGGCGCTATTTTCTTATAGCACGCTATTTTTTTCCTTGGTGAAGATACCTGCGGATTTTGCATGTGTGAACTAAAATTTCTTACGAGTTATTTCCCTAGTTGCATGTGTCTTCATTTTCTCAAGGACAAGGGATTCATCACATTAGAACTATGTGAAGTTTGGTAATTATGTCTAGGTGAGCTGTTATGTGTATGCAGTACTTTTGTGACAACCAAATGTAATTATTCTCGCAATCAAGTATAATTATTCTGGCAACTATTGATAAATCGTAATTATTCTGTCAATCAAGTGTGATTATTCTGGCAATCAAGTGTAATACAAGTGTAATTTATCTGGTATTATCAGCTTCCTGGAAAGTGTATCTTCTAGTTGTTGTAAACTTGTAATGGTTTAAATATGGCAACCAAGTATTCTAATCCAGCATTTATAAATATAGATGCTGGAAAGTGTATTTTTACATTTTTCCCGATACCTTTTGAACTTGGGAAGCTAGCACTTGACGTAGTGAATATATTTTTTTGAGGGGGAAATAAGTTCCATTAAACCTGTAGCTTAGCAAGATCGCTAGCCACCAAGTCAGATACAAATACTGGAGCATCCTCCAGCGACATGAAGTTCGCCGCACCTACTGTTTTGTCATGCTGGGCAATAGCATGAGCAACCTTATTACAGGACCGGCGACAGAAACTGAACTCAAAAGCTGCATAGCAAAGGCTCCTAGCTTCTCGGAATAGAACGCCAAGCTCTGCCCTGTCAAACTCACCATTGTTTAGGGCGTTAACCAGGTTTAGTGAGTCTGATTAGAAAATCACCCTGAAGGCTCCCAGATTGCTTGTTTGTTCAATAGCAGCAGCACAAGCGCTAGCTTCCGCATGCAGAGCATTGCCTAAGTGGTTCATATGTCTTGCACGCCCCGATCAGCTGGCCATCATCAGCGCGCGCAATGAAGCCCCATGCCCCTTCGTGGTTCCCCCTCGGAGAGGGCAGCATCAAAGTTTACTTTGATAAAACCTGCTTTTGGGAGCTGCCAAACCTGTTCACAGCTTTGCGGAGCAGGTGTTGTCTTCTCATCCGGGGTAAACTCAGTCAGATGTTTACGCACCTGGAAACCCACTTCATCCAGGTTCCTGGCCCGGTCGCCAACATTGATTTTATTCCTCGTCGTCCACCAGTCCCACAGAAGAACAATGACAAGAGTTCGTTAGCCCAGGGGCAGTGTAAGAATATGTTTGGCAACCTGCACTGCATTTTCGGGGTCACATAGCTCCAGGTGAAGGTCCTCGCAGTTCAGAAAGCGCCACACCTGCTTTACTGAATTGCACTCAATAGTAGGAAAAGGCTTATAGCCACCAACTTAGCGCTGGCGAACACGTTTTGGTGTTGGCCAGTGCTAATACCGCTGGCGAAACGTTTATAAGGTTCGCCAGCGCTAAGATAGTACCGCTGGCGAAGCAGCGGGTGTGTTCGCCAGCGCTAACGGTGGGCTGCCCCCCCCCCCCCCCCCCCCCGCAGCGCAGTATACGGTAAATTTGAATTTTTCATTTTTTCGCTCCACATCCCCCCTCCTCCCGTGGACCGCCTTTTTTACTTTTCTAAAGCAGAAACGAAAATGATAAAATGTTCCAAAAATAAATTCCTTTGATATGTGGGTAGGGTGTACTCTCTAGTTGATATAGAAAATTTGAAATACTCCATTTGACCTTTTATGCAAAATTCAAAAATAAAACGTAAAACGGCCATAACTTTTGCATACAACGTCGAGAAAACGCGTTTAATATATCAAAAAAATCGTGAGCAAATTTCCAATCCAACCTCACTCTCCTTCGGCCTGTGCGGTTTTTTCAGAATCGGCAAATTCCAAAAGGAAAAATAAGTTATTTGAGACCGACTAAATTTTCCTACATAATCAAATTAATTAAAAAAATTCAAAATTCAAAAAAAAATGTTTTTTTCCAGAAAAGATAATAACGATGTCATATTTGGATTCCTCGTATTATTGTGATCAATTTATACATATTATTTGTCAAATTTGGAATTATGGATTTGTAGATATGGTGCAATAGTTAAGAGGATTGATAGTACTATATTTACAAGAAACAATGAGGTGTTCCTAGGTAGAGTAGTGGGATGGAACTAAGAAGTTAAGCATGCTCGGGTGAGAGGATTGGTGACCGAGCGGGAAGTGGGCATTTAAAATTGAAAAATAAAGCAAAAAAAAAGGAAAAAAATTCTACATCGTGATTAAAGGTTCCTCAAATTCAACTGTTTTGAAAATTTGAAAAAAAATAATGCGAAAAAGTTTATTTTGGAAATTTCAAAATTTAAAACTTACCGCTGGCGAACAAGACTGGTGTTCGCCAGCGTAACTAGATAGCGCTGGCGAACATGACTTGTTCGCCAACGGTAACCGCTAGCGGGTTACTGCTGGCGGACACCTGTTCGCCAGCGGTAGCACTATTTTGTTCGTCACTGGTAAGCCTTTTCCAACTAGTGACTTGAAGATGTGTCCTCCGTCTTCATCCAAACGACAACACACAGGGCATCTAGTATCCAGCTCAATCCCTTTCCTTTTGATATTCATTTTCGTTGGGTGGTTGTTATGTGCAAGCCTCCAGAAAAAGATTAGGACTTTTGGTGGTAGCTTCACATCCCACCGCTTCTGCCAAAGTTGAGATGGAGCAGCAGCATCACAAGAGGGACCATCATCGCGATTGAGTTTGTGATCTCGTAACTGGACTCCTAGATGGTACGCAGACTTAACTGAAAAAGTCCCCTTGCTGTCATAGTGCCAAGCCAACATATCTTCCATTTGTGGGCGAATTGGGATCTTCATGATCTCTTCAACGTCAATCTGATAAAAGTGATCCGATAGTAGATTTTCGTCCCAGGAATCAGTCAGAGGGTTTATCAGGTCATTAACTCGAGTGATGATTGAGCGGCCTCTAATGCAGCTAGGCCGTCGTGTTGTGCCTCGCGGAATACAGGGGTCATTCCACACCGTAATAGATTCTCCATTCCAAACTCGCTAGATCAAACCCTCGTTCAACAGCTCACACACCTTCAGTATACTGCGACATGCATAGGACATACCCTGGTTCGGAGTGGCCTCTAGAATAGAACATTCCAGGAAGTATTTAGATTTCAGAACCGTTGCACAGAGAGAATCCAGGTTCTGTAGGATGCGCCAACTCTGCCTTGCAAGCATTGCTATATTGAACAAATGGAGATCCCGGAATCCGAGGCCCCCGACACTTTTCTCCCTTGATAGCTTCTCCAGACTGATCCAGTGGCACTTATTCTTGCCCTCTTGCCGATCCCACCAGTAGCGGCATATCATGGCACCAATTTCTTCACACAGAGATTTTGTGAGGTCGAAATATGACATAGCATACGACGGAATCGCTTGCGCTACCGCTTTAATTGAGATTTCTTTGCCTGCCTTTGAAAGTAACTTTTCTATCCATCCTTGAATACGCTTCTAGATCTTCTCTTCTATATATTCCAACTCTTTCTTTTTGGAGGCACCCAAATGCACCGGAACACCAAGTACCTTTGATTCTAGGACTCCCTGGGAATTCCAAGTGCATTTAAAACAGCGGTCTTGGTACCCTGCTTAGTACCTTTACAGAATAAAGATAGAGATTTTCCTTTATTGATCATTTGCCCTGATTGTGATTCATACAAAGCTAGTAACTCATTCAGCTTGTTTGCAGATGCAACAGCGGGATCTGGAGATCCGTGATGACTCCTATATATTCAACGATGACTCTCGTGATCGTGTGAACCATCAACATTGTGAACTATTCCATTTGTCTCGCGATATTTTACTTGTCCGAGATTCGACCATTGGTATCAACCATACGTTGTTCAATCTCGTTACCTGACAAGTACTCTTTTCTCATTTCCGTGATATTACATCCTGGTGATCATATCACGTGCTTGCAAGCGGTGTCGATTTGATATCACCGAGAGGGTCCTGAGTATATCTCTCCGTCATTTTGGATGCACAAATCCCACTCTTGATCCATGATCCTCAACTAATACTTTCTGAGTACCTAACGACACCTTTATAGTCACCCTGTTACGGTGTGACGTTTGATGACATCAAAGCACCCTTCCGGTACCGGTGATTGGCATGATCTCATGGTATAAGGAATAAGTTACTTTGTATGTTTGATATAACAATATAAACAAAATGACTTGATCGTTTTGTTATACTTAGTTAAGGTATATGTTCATCACATCATTCTTCTAATGATATGACCCCGTTATTAACAACATCCAATGCTCATGATCAGGAAACCTTGATCATCTATTAATCAGCGAGCTAGATAAAAGAGAGGCTTTACTAGGAACCATTGTTTGTTTATTAAACACACATGTATCAACTTTTCCGGTTAATACAATTATAGCATGAGAAATAAACATTTATCATAAACAAGGAATAAGATAATAACCACTTTATTATTGCCTCTCGGGCATATTCCCTTCACAATATTCATTGGATCCCAACAAACAAAGCATATAGAATTACATAAGATCAATCTCGATCATGACAGGCAGCTCACGAGATCTAAACATGGAGGCATATGAGGAGGAGACAACCATCTAGCTACGGCTATGGACCCGTAGTCCAAGGATGACTACTCTCGCATCACTCCGGAGGCAGGCATGGTGAAGGAGAAGCCTCCGGTAATGATTTCCTCTCCGGCAGGGTGCCGGGAGATAGCTTCAGACCCCCTGATCTAGGGTTGACGATGACGGAGGCTGCGGAATTTTTCGTGGATATTTGGTCAGGTGCCTAGGGTTTTCCATCCGGGGGGGGGGATAAATAGGCGAAAGGGCAAAGGCGGTGGAGGCCTGGCGGCCCCACACCACCATCTGACGCGTCCAGGGGGAGGGCGCGCCACCCCATGGTGTGGCCCCTCTGCTGTCCGTATTCGACTCTTCTTCGGTCTTCTGGATGCTTCCAGGGAAAATAGGAACTTCAGGCGGTGGGGTCCAATTCCGAGAATGTTTCCATAAGAACTTTCATGAAATAAAAAAAACAGAAAACAGGGAACTGACACTTGACATCTTGTTAATAGGTTAGTCCCGGAAAACGTATAAAAATGCTATAAAGAAGGGATAAAACAAGTAGCAATTGGCATCATATGATCATGGAGCATCAGAAATTATAGATACGTTGGAGACGTATCACCCCGCTGCCAGGGGCTGGTAGGACAAAAGATGTTGTGCAAGTTTGTCATTGCGAGCACGTGCGACTATATTGGAACAGATGCTTATGGTTTGCCTAGAACTTGGATGCTTTATTATTATTATCTGCAATGCCCACGTTATTATTAGTATATGAACTATCTTATCCATGCAACGCCCATTCATCCACCCTCTATGCCTATAGTATTTTCATCCTGCTGTTTTCGCAATTGCTACTGCTGTTTTCACGATTGCGACTATTGTTACTATTTTACTACTACTGTTATTTCACTATTGCTGCTGCTATAAAACTCTTACCACTGATAAATTGTTGCGAGCAAGTCTACTTTCAGGTGCAACTGAATTGACAACTCAGTTGTTAAGGCTTATAAATATTCTTTTGCTCCCCTTGTGTCGAATCAATCCCCACCTCAAGAAAGCTATCCATCAAATCTCTATAGTACAAAGTTGCAAGCAACAAACAATTGCATTAAGATCAGTACATAATATAAGAAATAGTTATCATCATCCAAACAAGAATACCGCAGTTTTCCCCTTAGTGGAAACATCACATCCTTCCTCGTGCACGTTTGTGTCACTCGAACCCACGCAACAAGGAGGCATGAACCCAGTATCTAGCATAAAACTCCCTCTCGGAAATGCATACAAAAACTTGGCCAGAATAGTTATACACATCAGAGCAAGAACGCATTAAAACACTAACAAGATATAAGTGAAGCTCAGATATAAGGCACGAACAAACTGATCATATCATGATTCACCAGGTCCCATAAAAAACAACATGTAGTAATTACATGAGAACAATCTTGATCATGTTAGGTTGATCACAAGACTATGGCATGATAGCACAAGAAGAAAAGATCACCATCTAGCTTCTACTATGGACCCACATTCCAAGGTTGAACTACCTATACATCACCGGGGAGGCAAAAATGTTGATGAAGAAGCCTCCGATGATGCTCCCCCCCTCTGGCAGAGTGCTAGAGCAGGACTCAAGAAGCCCTAGATTGGACTTTCGAGGTGAGGACGCCTCTATATCTATTTCGTGGAAAATTCTCCGTTCCCCTAGGGTTTTTTAGCAGAAGGAAATGTATGGGCGAAGAGGGAGTGCTGGGGAGGTCCACCTCCACTAGGAGATGGGGAGGTATGACCTAGGGCCCACCTACGCCTAAAAATTGCCTGGTGGGGTGGGCCCCCCTCTAGGCTTCCCTTTGGCCATGTCTTAGTCCTGGTAAAAAACAACCTCCGTGTATTTTTATTTCTTTTCGCGAATATTTCTTGTACAACTTTTTTAAAACAAAAAAGATAGGAGAAAACGGTAACTAGCTCTAGGCACTGGGTTAATAGGTTATTCTAGAAAACACCCAAAACATTGTAAAAACGTCACAAAAACATGTATCAATCGTAAGGAATAAGTACGGAACAATCAAGAACTATAGATGCGTTTTGAACATATCACTTTGACAAGGTGGACTATTAGTTAGAGATGCATGCTACATAGCGATCTATATATGTTTGACGTAATGCCTACATGAATAGTACAATGAACTTTCTCTTGTCATGATAGCTTTTTTATGCCCACATGATTTGTCAATTGCCTTAATTTTTTCACCCAACATGTTTACTGTTTTATGGAGAGACACCACTAGTGAAACTTCCTATACCATTCAAACTTTTAGAAATTTCCGACACTTTAGAGGATAGTTTTGGTTGGATTGCTCCAGAGAATCTTTTTAATGAAAATAGTAAACCCAAAAGAAAGGAAAAAGGATATTTCAAGATTTGTATGGGAAAGATAGAATGCATCTGTGATAAGTTTTCTCACCTTAATGATCTTGATGGTTATCTTGGTAAAAATACTTGATTCTTGCTTTATGCCTTGCCAAAAGGCGTTATAGAAAAGCGCTTATGGGACGCAACCTATTTGGTTTCTTCTTTCAGTTTCATTTTGCTTTTTTAGTCCATGAAGTTGTTTGTTATGTAAAAACCTCTCTTAATTTTTTTTTTGTGCGAAGAATTTCCTCTAATATTTTGATAGTGTTAAGTTTTGAGTTGAGATCTAGAAATAGATTTTCTGCGCCTCACTATTAAATTCATCAAAACATCACCATAACATATTTTTAATCTGGTCATTTTTATCGCAAGCCTTGGGTTTGAGCTACGTAAGTACCTCGAAAAAATTAATCTTTACACACAACTCTGTTTTGATTTATTTCTGCCTTAATTTGAATTTGCCTCTTTACGTGCATTGTTTGCGGTTCTTTTCAGGTGGAGAGCTATAAGTAAATCTTTGTGACAGTAGTTTATGTTTTGTTGAATTTTTGCAATGTGTTCCTATAACACCCAAATGGATTTATTTTATTGAGTACTAGCCCTTCTAATGAAATTTATGAGATGTGTTATGAGAAGGAAGTTTTTAGTGTCACGAGAGAGGATGATGAAAGAAGATCAAGAAGGGATACAAGCTCAAGATTGGGGATTCTCAATGTCACCCAATTAATAATCAAGAAGACACAAGCATCTAATCTTGGGGATGCCGAAGGCATCCCATTCTTCATCAACAAATTATCAGGTCGTCTCCGCTGAAACTATATTTTATTGCTTCACTTATTATGTGTTGTTCTTGGAGTATCTTTTTGTTTTGCTTTAAGTTTTTTTTTTCCTATTCTTAGCACTGTTAGATCCTAGCTTTCTTATTTGGGAGAGATACACACTCTGATTGTTTTGTTAGAATACTCTTGTAATTCACTTATATCTTATTGAGTATTCAGTTTTGCTATAGCTTTCTATAGCTCTTGCTCTTCACTTATATATTTTTAGGAGATATTAATTTTATTTTGTATAAAGTGTTTAGAATCCTTTTGCTTCAATTATATTATTTTTGTAGATTTCTTTCAAATAAGTTGATTGGTTTTGGTTTAAATTAGAAACAAAATTGTCTTGCATGTGGTAGTGGTATAAAGAAAAGTTTGCATAGTCTTATGGACCGTTGAGCTTTGATAACTTGATACTTGAAATTGTTTTGATATATTGAATGAATCACTGTTTAAACTTGCTCGTTATTTGAATATGGTTCATTAAAGAATAACTACTTTAAAATTAAAAATAATATTATTTCTTATTTGTAAGTTCAAAAATAAAGTATGTTCATCAAAAGAATGTTTTATTAACAAGTAAGAAAATGTGAAGTCTTGTGGTTATTCGTACCATATTGTATATTATTTTTTACTATTTAAGATGTGTGTGTTTGCTAAAAAACCCTTGCTAGCACAAAATCATGTATTGAGTATGAGCTCCTACTCGTGCATCCTAACCTTGAGCCAATATCCATGGCATATGTGTCCACCATGCCTACCCATACATGATATTTTCCTGCTATTACACATACATTAGTCATGTGCTACTTTTAAAATCTTGAGAATTATTACCACCTCATATTTGCGCCTCTGTTTTTAGCTAATGAATAAAGGGTAGATGATTTTTTTATTTTACCCATGTTGAGTGCGCTTACTTTTGACTTGAATGCATAATGTGCTTGTCCCTAATATTGCAAAAAGAACTAACAAACGGGTGCCTAGTCCATAAAACATAAATAATAAAATTAGACAATAAACATCTCCTTTATACTTTTTCCCTGAGAAATCAGTCAAACTTTGCTCGTGATCAACAAACACTACAAGTAAACTCCTTGTAGATGAAAGTCTACTAGTGGCGGGGCACCATCAATCCACGTCGGCGATATTTTAAGGGCTATTTACAAACTATACCACGTGAAAATTTTGTCCCGCTAGTGATATATCAATATGACCGACGTGGAATTAGTCAGGGCTCGCAGCTGGTAGAAGCAGCCGTATTGCTACCCCAGGTAAAAGTACCACCGACGTGAATTGTGACTACCACGTTAGATATATAATAAGTATCACCGACATGCTTCTATAAATCCACCTCATTAGTCAATTACACATTCTATTCCACCCGCCCGGTTCGTCACGATGCTCTCCCAGTCTCACTCCTCCCACACCGTTGCCTCCATCTCCTCCTCTCCCACCACACCACGCTGCCTTCCTCCTCTCACACCGACGCCACCGAAGCTTACTCCTCTCCCACCCATCGCGTCTCCGTCCCCTCTCCCACCACGACCGTCGTCGTCCTGATCTACGCCGCCCATGCCTCGTCGAAGCCGCCACCACCCCGACCCCACTGTCGTAGTCTCCATCTACGCCGCCCGCATCTCGTCAAAGATGTCACCACAATGACTGTTTCAGCCAATCCCGTCGGTATTTGATAATTTATTTGTGTAGATTAGTCGTGTAAATCTATTTGTGCGTATATATTTGTGTGTATATATTTGTGTAGATTTATTTTTGTATATTAGTTGTGTAGATTTACTTATGTAGATTTATTCGTGTAGAAAATGGTTTAGATTAGTTGTGTAAATTTAGTTCTATCGATTAGGGTTCAGTATCAGTAGAAATAGGATTTCATGTTAGCAAGTTTAGTAGAATATCTTAGTATAATAAATTGTGTTAACTACTCTTTTGGTTGGTGTCAATTTAGTTTACTACAATTTTCTTACATATTTTTCCTTATGACAAGACTAATTATTTATAAATAAGGCCAATGATTAAACTCTTGAGCATTATCAGTTTGAGCGTTGAACTAAATGACCTGTTAATCTGTATAACAACATTTGTTGTACATTTTTTTGGTCCTTTAGTTCTAAAGCTTGGAAGTTAATGATATGCAATTCTTATATGAGGCTTTTTGTTCCTTTAATTATGTTTTATTTTTCTAATAATGTGTATTCATATTCAGAGTTTATTTTTCTATTTGTGTAATCTATTTTTGATGTATAATAAAATTAATAACCCTTGCACGGATTGCGGCCACGTACAGTGAAAAGATAAGTGGTTCTTCATAGTGTTGTCTAACAACTTTGAAGAGATGATGGTGCATTGTATTTGAAACTAATACCGATAGTTTGCTCAATTCATACCATACATTTAACATCCTAATTATTTGTTTTCTCTAGTTTATCTTAGATCATACCTTGCCATGAAATGCGTGACTTAATGGAACCTGTAGCAAAGACATGCGCCAGCTGAGGATATTTAGTGTCACCCTTGTCCAGCTGAACAAACCGAAGGACTCCACGGTTCAACTACTAACTAGGCAGTTCGAACACACTTCAATTGCCCTCGTTAGAGAGCCCTTAGCAAGGCTTACAAGATGGAGGGTGGTAGGAGATGCTTATTCCATCTTAACTATGATGATACCGACATTGGCGTATTTACAAGTGTGCTGGCACAGACTATTCCGAGTTCACCAAAGACGACGACCAAGACCCTAGAGATGTTGATGGCCTCATTGTATTTCATCAGCATGAGGTCGACTTTTCTTAGTCGAAATCACAACTATTATTGTTAATTAGTAGATGGATATTTTCCGTGTTATTAACATTCTGTAATAATTTAGGTCACTATTACTATTGTTTTTGACGTTATAGGTAAATGCGGCCAGAAATTATTTTAAAAAAAATACGACATCGTTATTGGCGTGGTATTTTATGTCAACAACACTTCTAAGATAAAAACATGTGGCGTGGAATACTTAACACCAATGATACATTTTCTTCTACTACCGTTGCATAGTACACGCCGGTGGTAGCAAATAACACCTGCGCAAGATCACCTGTGTGTTACTTTAACACCAACAATGGGAAAAAGCTCACGCCGGCGGTAATCCCTTTCCTTGTAGTGAAATGAGAAGAAGAATATTATCATTCCCCTACTGGAGCTGCTCTTAAAAAAAATTAGTATGAGAAATATTGAGTTATCTATTTTCACTCGTTGACAACATGCACCTCCCAAAAGATTAGTTTTTACATCTCTTATATGTTTAAAAAAATAAAAGTTCTAGCACATGATTGACCCCTTGCTTCCCTGTATGAAGTGCCCATCTCTTACTTTTATGTTGAGTAAGTTTAATGAGCAGCCGGTACGGTGAGGCTCATCGTACCAATGGTCGTACTAGTTTCTAGAAAATCGCCTCGAACCAGAAAAAATGCAAAAAAGAAGAAAACAAAAACGAAAAGACGAAAACAACAATAAAACATAACGAACAATAATAACAATTTTAAGAGAACTTAGGTGGGTGTTCCAGGATACCATTCTGCAGTTCCCTCATCCTAACTTTACATGAATAACTTAGTTGGGAAATAAACTTGTTCGTAGCTTTAGGACTGTCTTCTTTCACATGTGGAATCATAATAGGCATAATACTACAATGAAGCACAAAAATGTTAGCTTTCTCCACTATCAACACTAAGAGGTCTTCCCCTCCTCCTCTTTGGTGTGTGCTCTTTCAACAAACTGCAATTCAAATTCTTGTAATAGCAATAACCAACAAATTAGTTTGGGTTGCACATATTTTGCTAGTATTAGTTCCCTCGGAGTTTGATGGTCAATATAAATTTTAACTTCAACATCACTTAACTATGTACGAAACTTATCACAAGCATAGACTATAACACATATTTCTAATTCAGGCATAGGATAATTTTGTTGAGCATCATTAAGGGTATGACTAGCATAATGAATGGAATTGAATTTGTCATCATCATACTGTCCGAAAATTGCTCCAACAACAATTTTACTGGCACTACATAGCACTAGGAATCGGCAGCTGGTCCCTGGCCTCTTATCGGACTAGCCGTACACCGTACTATGGAGGCTTCTCCTCCGTGTGATTGCCCTGCCAAGTAACGCCTAGGTGGGTTATTATGTGACTAATCGCTAGCTACCACCGCAAATCACGTCACATTTATTATAGCTTTTAATGCTGATTACATGGAATTAGCTATCGGGAGAGAACCCCCGCAAAAAAAACTATCGGGAGTGATTTGCCATTATTTGTTGCTTCCTTACGAAATATATCTCATTTCCATTGCTAAGGAAATTTGCTTCTATTGCAAAATCATGTTTTCAGCGTAATATGCATATTTTCTTACTATGTAATTGAAGTTTCCATAACTTCCTTTGTATCCATCAGAATTGTGTTTCAGCATAAAAATTGTGTTTCCACATAGTGGAGAATGTGCTTCTTATGTATACTAGGAAACATGCCCGCGCGTTGCCATAGAACCAAACAAAAACATGTGTGACTGATACTGGCAATGCGTGTTGGGAACCCCAAGAGGATGGTGTGATGAGCACAGCAGTAGGAATTTCCATTCAGTTAAGAACCAAGATTATCAATCCATTAGGAGAAAGAGGATCTTCGGAAGGTTGATGCCACTAACGATGGTGATGGCCCCTCACCGGTGTGAGCAACAAATGGTAAACTGACAATACAGTACGTCACAAGACAACTGGATTCACAAGAGCGGTCCCATGGTGAAGGACGCAACTGGTCTAGAAGGTCATCCCTCTTTCTCTTTTGTTTACACAATTATGCTTTGACTGATATGATGAGGGGCAAAAATAGTGAAGATAATTTGTTTGTATTAATTTGGGGCTGGGCACCCCGCCGCCAGCTCTTCTATCATTTGGATAAGCGGATGATGCCACTAGTTCAGGGTGTGAAATCCAATCAACAAGTGAGATAAAGATTCTCTATTGACGTCCTCATGAGCAAAAACAAGAACACAAAGAAGGAATAATTTTGAAGGTTTTAAAGGTAACACATGAGCAGTTTACTTTGGAATGGCAGTTAAATACCACATGTAGGTAGGTATGGTGTACACAATGGGAAAACTTTTGTTTAAGGGAGTTTGGATGCACGAGTAGAGCTCATACTCAGTACAGGTGGAGGCTATCAAAAGACTGGGAGCGACAAATCAAGAGGGCATAAGAGCCATAATCATGCATAGAGACATAAGCATCATTAATTAAAGCATAAGAAGTATAAGAAGTTCAAATACTAAGTGGTCATGGAGGCTATTCATGACTGGTTTGTACTCATAAACATGGTGTGAGCATGCGCCAAGTCAACCAAATAAATCATTCGAAAGAGAATACCATATATTGATGCTTTACACTATGACAAGAACAACTCATGAATCTTTCAATACATATTAAACACTCTCAGCTATTTGAGGCTAATCATGCTACTCAATAACCACAAGGATTTAAAACTAAAATAAAATTTAGCATGGCATGAAAAAGTTCTAGCCACAATCTATACAAGCTTCTACTAGCACTGTTATAAATTCTACTTCAAGCAGCAGTTTTCTTTTCCCAACAAGCACCATACAAGACATGATTTAACAAAAATTCTGTACATGCTATAGAAAGAAAAAATTAGAGTACTCACATAACACTACTGAAACTAACATCTCTGAATAAGAGATGCATGAAAACAAGGGCTAAACTCTGTACTAGCAAAAAGTGAACACTCACAGAACAATAAGAATGAAAACTAGAGTGTTCTAAACAATAAAAACGGAGCGTGTCTCTCTCCCACACAAGTATGATATGATACAACTATTTATTATAGTAAAGAAAACCAAAAAAACTGAAAACAAAAATAAAAGACGCTCCAAGTAAAGCACATAAGATGTGACCGAATAAAAATATAGTTTCACTAGAAGTAACATGATAATTTGTTGATGAAGAAGAAGATGCCTTGGGCATACCCAAGCTCAGACACTTGAGCCTTCTTGGAATTTTCTGGGATGTACCACCGGGGAATCCCCGAGCTTAGGCTCTTCATTCTTCTTGTTCACATCATATCATCCTCTTCTCTTGACCCTTGAAAACTTCCTTCACACCAAACTTCTTACAATCTTCATTAGCAACGTTAGTGCAATCAAAATAATAAATTCACATGGTTCCGTTTCAACACAATCCTAGCAATAAAAAACACATTAGCTACTTTCACAACTTCTTTTAAAACTATTTTTTCTCAAAATAATACCAAAAGAAAGAGATTAAGATGCAAATGCAATAATTGGCAGAAATCTGTCAAAATAGAACATCAGGTAAATATCGATTTTTTCGAAAATCTTCTGTTACTCAAATAAAAAAGTGTTAAACTAAGAAAAGTTGCGTATATATCCCAGTATTAAGCACAAAAAAGCTCGGGTCATTTTGAATTTTCAGTGATTTTATACATATTTAACAGTGGAGAGCAGAAATCTGTTTCCTCAAAATATAGTCTCAACTTTCCACTAGAGGCTTTACTTGGCTCAACAAAAACACACAAAAAAAGATACAGAGGGGTTGATAAGGAAATAGAGAACACACAGGTGCAAAGCACACAAAATAAAACAAAGGAAAACCAAATGAAAACAGAGAAATAAAACGGGTTGTCTCCTGGTAGCGGTTTTCTTTAACGCCTTTCAGCTAGGCACAATGATTTTTAAAAGATGCTCACATAAGAATAAGAGTTGAAACACAATAAGAGAGCATCAAAAGAAAATATAAAACACATTTAAGTCTAACCCACCTCCTATGAAAAATAGTCTTGTAGAAAAACAAGTCATGAAAACACAAAGTAACAAGCATAGGAACGCAAAACAAGTGCAACTTCAGAAATTTCAACATAATGAGGGGAAACTTGGTATCATTGAGATGCATAAAATTATGTTTCCCTCTCTCATAATAACTTTCACTAGCATCATGAATAAAATTAACATTTTAACTATAACATATAACATTCTTATCATGAGCCACATGCATAAAAGAATTATTACTCTCCACATAAGCATAGTCATTCTTATTAATAGTAGTGGGAGCAAATTCAACAAAATAGCTATCATTATTATTCTCATCACCATAATAATTAAATATAGGAGGCATAGTATCATCAAAATAAATTTTCTCCTCAATAGTAGGTGGACTGAAAATATCATATTCATCCTTGTAATCATCATATATAGGAAGAATAATATCATCATCAGCAATAGAATAGTTATCCGCCAAAATGTGTACATTTGTAAACATATCATCATTTTTACTAGGAGGAGATGTATCAAGCATATAATCATCAGTAGCAAAAGGATTTTCAAACACATCGTCCACAAGTTTAGACCTTTCTATATCATCATTTTCAATATCAAAAGTAGTGTGCTCTTCCCAATCGTGATCACTACTATATGTAAGGCATAGGCTCATCATCAAAGCAAATTTTCTCCTTCGTGCTTGGGGAACTAAAAAGACCATTTTCATATAAACTAGCTTCCCCAAGCTTAGACTTTTCCATACCATTAGAAATAATAGTGTTCAAAGCATTCATACTAATAACATTGCTTTAGCATGCAAATAAAGTTCCATAGGTGTTTTAATTTTCCTTTCAAACACTTCATGTCCTAACTCAAGATAAATATTATAAAGCTCTCTCATATTTTTGTTGTTTTCCATTAAGGCTAACTAGTAAAAATAAAAACAAGCAACAAGTAAAAAAATGCCTAACTAGTGAAAACAAGAAACAAAAAGATATAATTGCAGAATCTAAAGGAAATAACTTCGAGCACTCACACCCGAGGATGTGAGAACCTTTTACCTTACCTCCCCGGCAACGGAGCCAGAAAAGAGCTTGATGTCTACGCAGGCTTCTATTCTTGTAAACAGTGTTGGGCCTCCAAATGTAGAGGTTTGTAGAACAGAAGCAAGTTTCCCTTAAGTGGATCACCCAAGGTTTATCGAACTCAGGGTGGTAGAGGTCAAAGATATCCCTCTCAAGCAACCCTGCAATTAAGATATAAGAAGTATCTTGTGTCCCCAACACACCCAATATACTTGTCAGGTATATAGGTGCACTAGTTCGGCGAAGAGAGAGAGAGTAAAATACAAGTAGTATGGATGATTATAAGTGATAATAACAATATGAAATAAAAATGGCAGCAAGCAAACATGTAGCAGAACAGGTGGAAAACGGTGTTTCAATGCTTGGAATAAGGCCTAGGACTCCTACTTTCACTAGAGGACACTCTCAACAATGAAAACATAATTGAATGCAGAAATATCATCTCTTCATTATGCTACTCCGAACCACTCTCCGGTCGAATAATGAACACTAATTATTGCGTAGGGCTTTAACAGCACTCCTCAAGTCTATATTCCCTCTCTAGTTCACCCCAATGTCACTACGAGCGCCATAAATTAGTACTAAACAAACTGCCACATTTTCATAGGTTCATCTTCCAACACAAGATATAAATATCATGCTAAACCACACGGTTCACACACTATCACCTTTACCCCCGTGATCAAAGTGTTTACGGAGATAACAAAACCACTTGAGTAGCATAACACATGAAGATCAATCTACATATTCAACTAGATTACAAAGCTCATGATCACATAAAGATCACACCATGGGAGAGAGATGAACCAAATAGCTACCGGTAGAGCCCTCAGCCTCGGGGGAGAACTACTCCCTACTCATCATAGGAGACAGCAATGGCAATGGAGATGGCAGTGGACTCGATGGAGATGACTTCCAGGGCACTTCCCCACCCGGCAGGGTGCTAGAGCAGAGATATGTCCCCCGAAACTTGTCGGTGGCGGCGGCGGAGCTACGGATGTATTTTGTGGAAAAGGTCGATGTGTTTAGGGTTTTCCATCCGAGGGGATTAAATAGGCGAAAGGGCAGAGGCAGTGGAGGTCCAGGGGCCCCACACCACCCCCTGGCGCGGCCAAGGGGGGGCGCCACACCATGGTGTGGCCCCCCCTGATGCCCCTCTTCGTCTCCTCTTCGGTCTTGTGGATGCTTTTGGGGAAAATAGGACTTCCGGGCTTCGAACTTTCCAATTCTGAGAATATTTCCAGAACATCTTTTCTGAAACTAGAAACAGCAGAAAACAGGGAACTCGCTCTGTGGCATCTTGTCAATAGATTAGTCCGGAAAATCGATAAAAATGGCATAAAAAAGGAGAAAACATGTAGCAATTGGCATAATATCATCATGGATCATCAGAAATTAGGGATACGTTTATGACGTATCACATGCGCCAAGTCAACCAAATAAAACATTCAAAGGAGAATACCACAAATTTTTTGCTTTAATATGACCAGAACAACTCATGATTCTTTCAATGGCATATTAAACACTCTCAGCTATTTGAGGCTATTCATGATACTCAATAACCACAAGGATTTAAAACTAAAATAATATCTAGCATGGCATGAAAAATTTCTAGCCACAGTCTATACAAGCTTCTACGTGCACCGTTATAAATTCTACCTCAAGCAACGATTTCTTTTCCCAACAAGAACCATACATGATATGTTTAAAAAAATTATACATGATACAACAAGCAAACATGATAGTACTCACATAACACTACTAAAACTAACAGCTCTCATAAGAGATGCATGCAAAACAGGAGCTAAATAAATGCAACAACTAGAAGAAAAACTAAGAATACTAAGTATTCCCATGAAAAAGCGGAGCGTGTCACTCTCCAATAAAAAATGCTAGGGTCCAACCAATCTTATTGCAAAATAAAAACGAAATGAAAGCAAAAATAAAATACACTCCAAGTAAAGCACATAAGATGTGACCGAATAAAAATATAGTTTCACTAGAAGTGACCTGGTAATTTGCCGACGAAGAAGGGGATGCCTTGGGAATCCCCAAGCTTAGACGCTTGAGTATTCTTGGAATTTTTTGGGATGTACCACCGGGGCATCCCCAAGCTTATTCTCTTCACCCTTCTTGGTCACGTCTATCATCCTCTTTTCTTTACCCTTGAAAATTTCCTTCACACCAAACTTCTCACAATCTTCATTAGCAACGTTAGTGCAATCGAAATAATAAATTCACATGGTTCAGTTTCAAAACAAGCCTAACACTCATAGACACATTAGGTACTGTCACAACTTATTTTAAAACTCTTTTTCTCAAAAGAACACCAAAAGAAAGAGATTAAGATGCAAATGCAATTATTGGCAGAAATCTGTGAAAACAAGAAAGCGGGTAAAGATGAGTTTTTTTAGAAAATATTTTGTTTCTCAAATCAAAAAGTGTTCAACTAAGAAAAGTTGCGTATATATCACAGGATTACGCACCAAAAACCTCAGGTCATTTTGAATTTTTTGTGATTTTATACGAATTTAACAGTGGACAGCAGAAATATGTTTCCTGCGCAGAAATTCAAAATATAGTCTCAACTTTCCACTAGAGGCTTTACTTGGCTCAAAAAAGACACAGAAGAACAGATACAGAGGGGTTTCTAAGGAAATAGAAAACACCCAGGTGCAAAGCACACATAAAGAAACGACGAAAAACGGGTTGAAAATGGAGAAAGAAAACAGGTTGTCTCCCGGTAGCGCTTTTCTTTAACGCCTTTCAGCTAGGCATAGAAAGCAACTCAAGTATTTTCAAGCGAAGAAGCATCAACATCAAAAATTTCTCTAATAATAGATTCAAAATGTAGCTTCACTCTCTTTCTAGGAAAGTGTTCCATACCTTTCTTGTGTGGGAATTGATATTTAATACTCCCCTCTTTCATATCAATAACAGCACCAACAGTTCTAAGAATGTGTCTTCCCAAAACAATAGGACAAGAAGCATTTCATTCAATGTTTATAACAAAAAAATCAATAGGGACAAGGTTATTGTTAACCATAATAAGAACATCATCAGTTCTACCAAGAGGTTTCTTCTTATCATTATCAGCAAGATGAACATCCAAATAAAAGTGTTCCAATGGTGGTAGATCAAGCATATCATAAATATTTTGAGGCATAAAAGCGATACTAGGACCAAGATCGCACAAAGCATTGCAATCAAAATCATTTACTTTTATATTCATGATGGTCTCCCAACCATAATCTAACTTCCTAGGGATAGATGTTTCAGCTTTTCTTCTCTAACTTTCATGAGAGCATTGGTAATATGATTAGTAAAGGCCATATTCATGGCACTAGCATTGAGACTTCTAGCAAGCTTTTGTAGAAACATAATAATTTGAGAGATATTGCAATCATCAAAATCAAAATTATTATCAGCAAAAGTAATGGGACCATTATCTCCCACATCTCTAAAAATTTCAGCACTTATATCAGAAGCAATTTCAGCAAATTGTTGCAATTTCGCACGTTTCACCGAAGGGGTGGAGACTTTGTTGACACCAACTACTTTACCATTTATAGTAGGAGGTTTACTAGAACTTGGAGCTTCAGTTTTACTAGTGGTGGTGATAGTGCAAACTCTAGCAATATTATTCTTTCTAGCCAATTCATCTTCTCTTTCCCACATTGCACGTAATTCAGCCATCAACCTAACATTATTATCAATTGGAACTTGGATGGCATTGGTTACAGAAAAAGGATTATCTTCAATGGTTTCAGTTTTAGCAGCCATTTTATTGATCAAAGAAAATTGTGCCTCTGACAGGGACGAAATACGAACCTCAGCACTTGAAATTTTACCTTGCAAACCAGAGATTTATCTATTTAAATTCGCAATTTGTCGGCTAATAGTTCTCAACATAGTAGATTTCTCTTCCATAGTTTTAGTAAACAACTTATTTTGTTCATATTGCATTTGCATAAAGTTCTTAATTTCTTTTTCAACTTCTATAATCCTTTCCTCACTAGGCATTCCAGATCTACCATAAGAATAACCACTACCAATATTAGGAGGATATGGCTTATAATTGTTTCCACCAAAATTATTTCTATAAGCATTGTTGTTAAAATTATTATTTCTAATAAAGTTCACATCAATATGCTCTTCTTGAGCAACCAAAGAGGCTAAAGGAACATTATTTGGATCAACTTGAGCTTTACCATTAACAAGCATAGACATAATAGCATCAAGCCTTTCACTCAAAGAGGAGGTTTCCTCAACATAATTTACCTTCTTACCTTGTGGAGCTCTCTCAGTGTGCCACTATGAATAATTTATCATCATATCATCAAGAAGCTTTGTTGCATTTCCCAAAGTGATTCACATAAAGGTACCTCCAGCAGCTGAATCCGATAGGTTCCTTGAGGAGAAATTTAGTCCTGCATAAAAGGTTTGTATAATCATCCAAGTAGTCAGTCCATGAGTGGGACAATTCTTCACCATAGTTTTATTCTTTCCCAAGCTTTAGCAACATGTTCATTATCAAAAAAATTTAAATCCATTATGCCACTTCTCAGGGATATAATCTTAGCAGGAGGATAATATTTTCCAATAAAAGCATCTTTACGCTTAGTCCATGAATCAATACTATTTCTAGGCAAAGATAGAAACCATTCTTTAGCTCTTCCTCTCAAAGATAAAGGAAATAATTTCAGTTTAATAATATCTCCATCCACATCTTTATATTTTTTTGCATCTCACATAGTTCAACAAAATTATTAAGGTCAACAGCAGCATCATCAGTACTAACACCAGAAAATTGCTCTTTCATAACGAGATTTAATAAAGCAGGTTTAATTTCATAGAAAGCAGCAGTAGGAGCAGGTAGAGCAATAGGTGTGCAAATAAAATCATTGTTGTTTGTGCTAGTGAAGTCACACAGCTTATTATTCTCAAAGGAATTCATTTTAGCAAATAAAAGCAAGCAAATAAATAACAACTATAAAGTAAACTATTTGTTTTTGTGTTTTTTATATAAAGAAGCAAGACAAGACAAAAATAAACACAAGACAATACACAAAATAAAGAGGTTGAGAGTGAGAGACTCCCCTTGCCAGAAGACTTCTTTCTGCCCGGCAACGGCGCCTGAAAAATTCCTTGATGTTGGCAATGCGTGTTGGGAACCCCAAGAGGAGGGTGTCATGAGCACATCGGTAGGAATTTCCCCTCAGTTAAGAACCAAGGTTATCAATCCAGTAGGAGAAAGAGGATCTTCGGAAGGTTGATGCCACTGACGGTGGTGATGGCGCCTCACCGGTGTCAGCAATAACGCGGAACCTGCACACATGACAACCAAAATAGTTTGTCCCAACGGTACAGTGAGGTTGTCAATCTCACCGGTCTTGCTGAAAACAAAGATTAGACATATAGTATGGAAAATGGTGTATGCTTGTAGTAAGTAAATTAAAGAAGGAAATTGTAGAGGTTTGTTTAATAGTGTAGGAAAATGGACCGGGGTTCATAGGTTCACTAGTGGTGTCTCTCCATAAAAGATAGCATGTTGGGTGAACAAATTACAGCTGGGCAATTGACAAATAGAGGTTGCACCGTAGTGCACATTCATGACATGATTACTACTATGATATTTAGTGCGGGCATTACAACAATATACATAGACCGTAATCCAACTGCATCTATGACTAATAATCCACCCTTAGGTTATTGATGACCCACAAATATAGGGGATCGCAACAGTCTTCGCGGGAAGTAAAACCCAAATTTATTGATTCCACACAAGGGGAGCCAAAGAATATTTGTGAGCCTTAACAAGTGAGTTGTCAATTCACCTGCACCTGAAAGTGGACTTGTTCGCAGTGGTTTATCAGTAGTAAAGTTTTATAGTAGCAGCAGTAGTGAAATAATAGCAGCAGTGGAATGAAAACAGCAGCAGTAGTGTTTGAAGTAAACAGCGAGATTAAATACTATAGGCATAGGGATAGATGAACGGGCGTTGCATGGATAAGATAGTTCATAAAATGATCAAGTCATGGGCATTGCAGATAAATAAGATAAAGCATCCAAGAACTAAGTAACCATAGGCATGTGTTCCGTAAATAGTCGTACATGCTCGCAATGAGAACTTGCACAACATCTATTGTCCTACCAGCCCGTTTTCAGTGGGGCCTCAAGGGAACTACTGGTAATTAAGGTGTTCCTTTTAATAGAACATCGGAGCAAAGCATTAACACTCTGTAAACACATGTGATCCTCACATCACAACTACCCCCTCCGGTTGTCCCAATTTCTGTCACTTCGGGGCATCGAGTTCCGGACAACAATATGTGTAAACAACTTGCAGTTATGATCTAGAAACAATAATTATCATCATGATTCAATAACATGTTCAGATCTGAGATCATGGCACTCGGGCCCAAGGTGGCAAGCATTATGCATAACAAGTTGCAACAATGTCAATAGCACTAAGAGAGGATACTAGGCACTATTCCCTAACAATCATGACATTATTATATGAACGATCTCATCCAATCCCTACCATCCCCTTCAACCTACAGCGGGGGAATTACTCACACATGGATGGGGGAAACATAGATGGTCGATGGAGAGGCGTTGGTGATGATGATGGCGACGATCTCCTCCAATTCCCTGTCCTGGCAGGGTGCCAGAACGGAGTTTCTGAACCCCGAAAAAGGATTCGCGATGGTGGTGTACCTACAGACTTCTTTCTGGAAAACTACCGAACCCCCTCCTGTTTTAGGGTTGAAGGCTATTTATAGTCGAAAGGGGAGACCGGGGGGCTCTGGGTGGCCCACACCATGTGCTGGCGCGGCCAAGGGGGGCGCCAGGGGGTGGTGTGGCCCCCCTGTGTCTCTTCTCCTGGCCTCCTTCTGGCTCCCGGGGTCTTCTGGTGTTTTAGGACCAATGGGGTCTTTTCTAGGAAATTTCCCGAAAGTTGATTTTTCTGCACAAAAATGAGACACCAAGGTAATTCTGCTGAAAACAGCATTAGTCCGTGTTAGTTGCATTCAAAACACACAAGTTTAGAGGAAAACAATAGGAAAAGTGTTCGGAAAAGGAGTTACGTTTTCGATGTATCAACTCCTCCAAGCTTAGCTTATTGCTTGTCCTCAAGCAATTCAGTGACAACTGAGTGCGATAAAAGACTTCTACGGACACATTTGTTTCATATAATGTAAATATACTCACTATATGATCAAATACTTACTTATGCTCGTGATAAGATACATGCAAGATACTGTCACTTAATAGCTATGCAAACCATGGAGAGATAACACCATATTAATAATAAACAACATGAAGCATAACTATTTGCAAGATTGTAGTATTCCTAATAGGATCTGATAAAGTGGTATCTCCCTTTCCTTATGTGTGGGGCAAAACATAAATGCCAGGGCACCTCTGAAGTTCAAGGGAAGACTAGAAGTAAAGATATCAAAGATGCAAGTATCAAAATTATACCAAAATCAACCATTCTTTGGGACAAACACATCACACTAAGAATGAAAATTATGCTCTCAAGAAAGTGCTCAAAGAATATGGCGGAGACTCAACATAAAAGTAAAAGAAAGGCCCTTCGCGGAGGGACGCAGAGATTACTCATGTGCTAGAGCTTTCATTTTATTAAACAGAGGTATTGAAAACATTTTTAAGGGAGGTGTATGCTTATGTCCATGAATGGTAAACAGACAATACAGTACGTCACAAGCCAACTGGATTCACAAGAGCGGCTCCAATTGTGAAGGACGCAACTGGCGTATAAGGTCATCCCTCTTAATCTTTTGTTTACACAATTATGCTTTGACTCATAAATCAGGGGCAAAAATAGTGAAGAGAATTTTTTTGTATTAATTTGGGGCTGGGCACCCCGCTGCCAGCTCTTCTATCATTTGGATAAGCGGATGAAGCCACTAGTCCAGGGTGTGAAATCCAATCAACAAGTGAGATAAATATTCTCTATTTACGTCCTCATGAGCTAAAACAGGGGCATAAAACATGAATAATTTTTTAGAAGGTTTTAAAGGTAACACATGAGCAATTTACTTGGAGTGGCAGTTAGATACCACATGTAGGTAGGTATGGTGTACACAAATGGAAACTTTGGTTTTTGGGAGTTGGATACACGAGTAGAATTCCATACTCAGTACTGGTGAAAGCTAGCAGTAGACAGGGAGCGACATTCAAGAGAGCAACAACTATCATAATCATGTTTGCGACAAAGTAAAATTAACCGAGGCATAAAATTGATACTAGAACTCTGAGGCAAAATAAATCATCGAGGCTTATTGACTTTTTGTTTTCAGTCTTAACATGCGTGAGCATGTGCCAAGTCGATTCAAATGAAACAGTTAGAGGAGGCTACCACAATGTCATACCCTTCTATGAATAGAACAATGCGAACAAATATTTATATGGCAGACCATTTACCATTAATAAATTGGAACAAAACATGAGAGAGCACGAACTATTAAGCAGTCATTAAGTCACATATATCTTATACGAAAAAACTAAGCATGCTCACATAGATGGATATTATGTACAAAAATGAAAGCAAATAGAATTCATATCAGCCTCTCACCACACTTGAATTGCCATAGATCGTCATTATTGCTCTTCACTTGTGGCTTGAATAAAATATATAATGAAAACCAAGCTCCAATGGAATCACGAACGACTGTTGAAATCTGCACCAAGCTTTACAAAACAAGAGAAGAACAACAAATATTATTGGGATTTTCAGTTAAAGCACGCGCAAACGAGAATAAGCAAACAAATAAAAATAATTTTGGTTTTTTTTTGATGAAATAAGAATAAAAGAAAGCAAGTAAACAAACAAAACAAAATGTTATTGGGTTTTTGAATATTAAAATGCAACTAAAGAGTAAAGCAAACCAACTAATGAAACAAATAGAGAGAAACAATAAAAATATTTTTGGTCTTTTTGTGTTTTGGAAAGCAAAAACAAAATAATAAAAACAAAAGAAATGAAAGAAACGAAAACAAGTGAAAGAAACAAAAAAGGAAGCGAAAGAAACAAAAAGAAGAGAAAGAAGAGAAAACATGGATATACAAAGAACCGACAGAACATGATATATAGATAAGTGTGATGTCGGTATACCTCCCCCCAAGCTTAGGATTTTGGCCTAAGTGGAGATCAATCACCAATGGGCCCATGAGGTGCCGCCCCGTAGTATGTCGAGGAGGAACCCTCCCCCTGATATGTGCTCGAGGATGCGCCAGTGTACTGCGTGTTGCGGTCCTCGGGAGGCGCATCTCGCCTCTTCTGCTGCCTATGAAACTCTATGGTGCTCAGATGCTCGTCCACCTACTCCTTGGAGAACGACCACGGAGCCCTGTCAATCTTAAACAAAACAGGTTGCGGCAAAGTAACTTTTCACTCCTCTTCATCCATGTATGAAACTCTATATACTAAATGATCAGCAGTAGAGTTAGAAGTGGCAAACTGATGGTATTTCATGGCAGCAAGGTTAATCCTATGTGGAGCAATTATTTCATCATTAGGGTTAACGGAAACATGTAAAGCAGCTGCTACACATGTAGCAATAATGCCACCAAAAATAGGCCCAGAAGCAGCAAGGCGGCGTGCAACAAGTGCACCAAGGTTATACTTCATGCTACGGTTAAGCGCAACATCAATGAAAGCAAGGTGGTAACTAGAAACGTTTCTAGTGTTCTCCCTACCAAGGATACTAGTAGCAATATAGTAAGTAAAGTATGTAAGAGCGGGAAGTTGAATGTTCCTTATCTTCCCACACTGGGAAGAGCGACCGTCATCATTGGTGATTTCTAGGTAAATCCCCTGGAGGTATGCTGGTTTGTCTTGAATCCTAATCGGTGTCCCGGTGGCGTCGATACCTATAATAGCACAAATTCTCCCAAGGACAAAGAAAAAGGACTACCCTATAACTTGAAGGCGACGGATGGACCATAATGTGTCTTCTAAAATTTAAAGCTCTTAACAAAAATTTTGTAAGTGCGACATACTGAGTGCTTTCATCTTCCATAATGTTGGTTAGACCAACTCTTTCAATAAGCATACGAAAGTCATCTAATAGACCTGCACTTCTTAAAAATGTACGTCAAGGAAAGCTAGATGGGTGAACGATACCATCATCTTCCGCATCGTCAATAGTTGACGCAATAACATCCTAATTGTACGATGGCCTCGCTGAAGTGGATGAGCGTGAGGGCCTTGTCCTTCTTGGAGCATCACTCCTAAATATCTCTCCACAATTATAACTATCCATCTCTGAAATTTTCAACAATTATCACAAAAATTAATTTCAAGCAACTATAAGGTGGAGACTACCATAGGGACTTATATGAGAGCTGAACATGCATCAAAAATACATTATTTCTACTCAAATAAAGCATGCAAACTCACATAAGCTGTCACCTACAGTACCAAAATACTCAAGAAATACTTCACTAAACAAAATTCTACTTAGATCATCGGAGGAGGCACATACCGGAGATCAAACACACCAAATATCAGCACAAATGATGGGCTGAAGAAGGAGATCAAAAATCCAGAGGGAGAACAACAAGAACACTGGTTCCAGGAAATGTTTTCAATTTGTGAGGTGAGAGAGAAGACTTTGGCAGGGGAGAGAATTAGTAGAGGGCCAGGGGGACCCACACCATGTGTTGGCGCCACCAGGGGGCTGGCTGAGCAACCCTATGGTGTGCCCGACTGGTGGGCCCCCTGGGGTCTCCCAGGTGGCTTTCTGCCTCATTTTTAACGCAAAAATTAATTATAGTTTTTCTGGAATTTTTCGTGAAACTTTATTTTTCGGATTTTTTCAGAATTTTAATAAATAATAATAATACTGGAAAACAAAAGTGAAAAGGTGGAAACAAAACCAAAACCATCACTACAGAGATTCTATGCCACTCTAATGGAATAATATCCAAAGAAAACAAAGGTGGTAGTGGTGAAAACAAAAGTATGGATGGTGAAAACATGCATAACCCCAGAAATCAATGTGAAAATATCAGGAAAACATGCATCACGTGGTGGAAAACATGATTGTACTCAATTAGCAATGTTATAACAGAAGTAAACATGGTGAAAACATAATGGGGAAAGTGAAAACATAGTGAAAACATTGTCCTCTTCATTCAAAATCATTTATTTAACAAGGGTGATCAAGTCTTGTTACCAGAATAATTTTCATATGAAGGAAAACTTTGCTAATCACTAAATAATTATGTTACCTCAAACCTGATAGGCATAGTCCCAATCATAATAATTTCATATTCCTTTGGTGGTACTAGAATGGGACAATAAAATTCTCCAATCTTGATGGTCTCAATATTTTCAATTGAATTTAGACCATATTTCTTATCAATATTCTTGGGAAAATAAAAAGTGTGCTCTTTATCATTAACATTAAAAGTAAGTTTTCCTTGATTGCAATCAATAACAGCCCCTGTAGTATTAAGAAAAGGTCTTCCAAGAATAATAGACATATTATCATCTTCAGGCATTTCCAACACAATAAAGTCAGTTAATATCAGACAATTATTAGCAACTTGAATAGGAACATCCTCACATACACCCACAGGAATAGCAGTAGACTTATCGGTCATTTGCAAAGATATCTCAGTTGGTATTAGTTTTTCTAGGAGGAGTCTTTTATAGAGAGTAAAAGGCATGACACTAACTCCAGCTCCCAAATCACACAAAGCAGTTCTAGCATAATTATTTTTAATAGAACAGGGAATAGTTGGTATACCAGGATCTCCAAGTTTCTTAGGAACCTTGCCATTAAAAGAGTAATTATCAAGAATAGTGGAAATTTCCTCATTAGGAATCTTCCTTTTGTTAGAGACAATATCTTTCATATATTTTGCATAAGGAGGCAATTTAATAGCATCAGTTAAAGGAATTTGCAAGAACAAAGGTTTCATCCATTCACAAAACTTGTTATAGTGTTCTTCTTATTTTTATTTGTGTTTCTTATTAGGATAAGGCATTGGTTTTTGTACCCAAGGTTCTCTCTCATTACCATGTTTATTAGCAATAAAATCTTCCTTAGTGTACTTTGTGTTTTTAGTTTGCTTTTCAGGTTCCTTTTGAATTTCTTCTTTATCAGAAGCATTTTTATTTTTATTACCACTTTTAGTTTCAGCATCAGATATAGATATACTATTAGGATCTTTAGCAAGTTCAGAGGATTCTACAACAGTTTTATATTTCTTCTTCTTTTTCTTCTTAGTATGAATAACATCATTATTAGGTTGCTTAGAATCTTGTTCAATTATTTTAGGATGTCCCTCGGGATATAAAGGATCTTGTGTAGCAATACCACTTCTAGTTATTATTTCATAAGCATGTTTTTCTTTAGAAGCATTAACTAGCAAATCTTTTTTTCACTTTAGCAAGTTGATCAATTTGAGTTTGAACCATTTGAAAATGTTTAACAAGCATTTTAACATCATTAGATGTTCTTTCTATAATACCATGCAAATTATCAATATCTTTAGAGTTTTCCATTAGGTGATTTTGCACTCTCATATTAAAATCGTCTTGCTTAATAACATAATTATCAAAAATTCATCTAAACTTTGATGAGGAGGTTTATTATAAGGAATATCTCTACTATCAAAATATTGGAGAGATTGTACCTCAATGGTGGATGAGTGAGGGATTGGCTTACATAATTCTTCTATAGGTGGAAGATTCTTCACATCTTCAAATTTAATACCCCTCTCGTTAAGAGATTTCTTGGCTTCTCTCATCACTTCATCATTCAATTCAATCATTTCCCTCTTCTTGGGTGTTGGTGTTGGTGTTGATACTGGAGTAGGGGGCGGCTCAGGTTCAACCATGGTCAATCATCATGATTTTGCCTTATTTTAGCCATTAATTCCTCGGCTTCTTCTGGAGTTCTTTGCCTGAAAATACAACCAGCACAACTATCCAGGTATGTCCTAGATTCAACAGTTAGTCCATTATAGAATATATCATGAAGTTTATTATCTTCTAGATTATGCCCAGGTCCTAACTATTGAACTGAACCTTGCCCAAGATACAAGCAATTTCTCTTCTTCCAATTGCTTGAAATTAAATATATTTTGTAAAGCAGCATGTTGAGCACTAGCAGGAAAATATTTCTGAAAGAAAGCATTAACCAAACCAATAGGACTATCAATAGATCCGGGTGACAAATTATTAAACCAATTTTTAGCTTCATCTTTTAATGAGAAAGGGAATATTTTAGTAACAAAGTAACTACGTTTCTTAAGATCATCAGAGAATAAACTACTCAAAGACAAGAGCTAATTCATATGTTTCATAACACTTTAATTTTTAGTACCACAAAAAGTTTCTTTCTCAACAATAGATATATAAGATAAATCAAGAGAGAAATCATAATCCTTATACCTAATATTAATAGGAGAAGTGGCAAACTTAGCATCGGGAGATAATTTATATTTAACAGCACGACTTTCAATAAGACGTATAACAGCATCTTCATCCTTCATAGCTTGTATTTGATCAATAACATCGTCATTAAGTTCAATATACGAATCATCAAAATCATCACTAGTATTTTCTCTAAACTCAGGTGAAAAAGCAGGAGTAACAGGATTTTATCAGGAGTTTCATTGTTTGCAATATTTTTAGCTTTAGCAATAGTAGCATCTAAGAAAGGACCGAGGGAACCACTCTCATCAAGCACAGTAGAAGCATCATCAAAAGTATCAAAGTATTTTCAGATTCAGCAGAAATATCATGTGTAGCATGTGTATGTGGTGGTGTAAGCAGCTTACTCATAACAGACGGTGAATCAAGAGCAATAGAGGTGTTCAGAGTTGTACCTCTTCTTGTAGTGGATGGTAATATAGGAACCTTTCCATCACGAGTCTTACCCGTGATAAATGATTGGCATTAGATAATAGTACTCTCCGGTGATCTCCCAAATAAAGCTATGCTCCCCGGCAACGGCGCCAGAAAATAGTCTTGATGACCCACAAGTATAGGGGATCGCAATAGTCTTCGAGGAAAGTAAAACCCAAATTTATTGATTCGACACAACGGGAGCCAAAGAATATTTGTGAGCCTTAACAAGTGAGTTTTCAATTCACCTGCACCTAAAAGTGGACTTGTTTGCAGTGTTTTATCAGTAGTAACAGTTTTATAGTAGCAGCAATAGTGAAATAATAGCAGAAGTGGAATGAAAACAGCAGCAGTAGTGTTTGAAGTAAACAACGGGATTAAATACTGTAGGCATAGGGATAGATGAACGGGCGTTTCATGGATAAGATATTTCATATAATAATCAAGTCATGGGCATTGCAGATAAATAAGATAAAGCATCCAAGCACTAAGTAACCAAAGGCATGTGTTCCGTAAATAGTCGTATGTGCTCGCAATGAGAACTTGCACAGCATCTATTGTCCTACCAGCCCGTTTTCAGCGGGGCCTCAAGGGAACTACTGGTAAATAAGGTGTTCCTTTTAATAGAACACCGGAGCAAAGCATTAACACTCCATGAACACATGTGATCCTCACATCACAGCCATCCCCTCCGGTTGTCCCAATTTCTATCACTTTGGGGCCTCGGGTTCTGGACAACAATATTTGTAAACAACTTGCAGGTATGATCAAGAAACAATAATTATCATCATGATTCAGTAACATGTTCAGATCTGAGATCATGGCACTCGGGCCCAAAGTGGCAAGCATTAAGCATAACAAGTTGCAAGAATGTCAATAGCACTAATAGAGGATGCTAGGCACTATGCCCTAACAATCACGGCATTATTACATGAACGATATCATCCAATCCCTACCACACCCTTCAGCCTACAGCGAGGGAATTACTCACACATGGATGGGGGAAACACGGATGGTCGATGGAGGGGCGTTGGTGATCACGATGGCGATGATCACCTCCAATTCCCGTCCCGGCAGGGTGCCAGAATGGAGTTTTTGAACCCCGAAAAAGGATTCACGATGGCGGCGGAGCTACGGACTTTTTCTGTAAAACTATCAAACCCCCTTGTGTTTTAGGGTTGAAGGCTATTTGTAGTTGAAAGGGGAGACCGAGGGGGGATCTGGGTGGCCCATACCCTGTGCTAGCGCGGCCAAGGGGGGCGCAAGGGGGTGGTGTGGCCCCCTGCGGCTCTTCTCCTGGCCTCCTTCTGGATCCCGGGGTCTTCTGGTGTTTTAGGACCAATGGGGTCTTTTCTGGGCGATTTCCCGAAAGTTCATTTTTCTGCACAAAAACGAGACACCAAGGTAATTCTGCAGAAAACAGCGTTAGTCCGTGTTAGTTGCATTCAAAACACACTAGTTTAGAGGAAAACAATAGGAAAAGTTTTCGGAAAAGGAGATACGTTTTCGACATATCAGTATCATCCGAACCCCCTTACGTATTAAGTTGCAAGCAACAAATAATTGCATTAAGCAATGTGTGTAATGTAAGCAATGATTGTACACGCGGGCACTCACACCGCTGTTTTCTCCCTAGTGGCAACATCACAACCTCCCCCATCACGTTTCTGTCACTCGAGCACATGCAAAAAGGAGGCATGAACTCACTATCGAACATAAATACTCCCTCTTGGAGTCACTAGCAACTACTTGGCCAGCGCAACCACTAGCAACGGAAAGCATGCAAGATCACAAATAACATATGCAATAAAGACTATAATCAACTTGGCATAAGTTCAATATTCATTGGATCACAGCAAAACACAGCACATAGAATTACATAAGAACAATCTCGATCATGTTAGGCAGCTCACGAGATCTAAACATTTAGGCATAGGAGAAGAAGACAACAATCTAGCTACTGCTATGGACCCGTATTTGAAGGATGAACTACTCACACATAACTCCGGAGGCAGGCATGGTGATGAAGAGGCCTCCGGTGATGATATCCTCTCCGGCAGGGTGTCGGGAGACAGCTTCAGAACCTCCTGATCTAGGGTTGACGATGACGGCGGTTGCGGAACTTTTCGGGGATATTTGATTAGGTGCCTAGGGTTTTCCTTCGGAGGGGAATAAATAGGCGAAAGGGCAAAGGCGGTGGAGCCCTGGGGGCCCCACACCACCCACCGGCGCGGCCAAGGGGGGGCGGGCTCCCTATGGTGTGGGCCCCCTGAGGCCCCCTCCGGGTCTCTTCGGGACTCCGTGGAACCTTCGGGAATTCTAAGGCTTTCGGGCTTCGAATTTTCCAATTCTGAGAATATTTCTAGAACAACTTTTCTGAAACTAAAAACAACACAAAACAGAGAACTGGCTCTGTGGCATCTTGTCAATAGGTTAGTCTGCAAAATCGATAAAAATGACATAAAGAAGGGAAAAACATGTAGCAATTGGCATAATATCATCATGGAACATCAGAAATTATAGATACGTTGGAGATGTATCAGTGACACATGTGTTTCCGTCAAATTGTTTTCATATGTTGACATGTGAAAATATCACTTTATGTTTGGTTACATGGCTCAACTCGTAATAGCATCCTTTTGCATAGGAACATTTGAATGCGTTGTTTTTACTTATGAATATAACTTCACGAACCAAACAGATGAATATAACGTGACCTTTGAAACTTACATCAAAGAAAAATAATTCTATATTTTTCCTTTGCTTAATTCCTTTGAACCAAATGGATGAATAAAAAAAAATCCCTACTCCTACATTATTCCCTCCGAGTTTCTCTTGAACCAAACAAGACCTAACACAAACTCTATTTTGGTTTTGGTTCCCCCGTAGGCGACTTTGGGAACCTTCATTTTTTTCATTCAGAGTGATAAGTTACACACTAATTCCCCTATTTTCAATCTGTTGCTCAGAAACAATTCAGAGTTGTCATGGCCAGTCACACAACTTCCTAATCATGAGAATTGACAACATGCCATACACCGCCTAGTGCCTACAACATGGCAGCAGTTATAGATGATGCTACACACCCGGTCTAGTGCCTTAAACAACCAACATCAACCCCGGGCCACACAAAGTTTAACATAACAGTCAACAATATATTCGACATCAATATCCACATGATCACAAAAGTATATTATAGAATCAAAGGGAAAAAATTCACAATTACAAATTGTCGGTCTGTAGGTCAGTAAGCATGCTGACACTCCTGCTTGTTCCCATCGTCCTAGGGTCAAGAATGAAAAATCACCACTGTGGCTGGCGAGAATGTCCACCTTCCTCCCTCCATAGGGCCTTCTACGTCTCTCTCTACCTGGTGGCCCAGGACTTCGACGCCGACCAGTTTGAAGCAAGGGACATGAGTAAGTAATCATCGTCCCAGTTTTTTTCCACACTATAAGATAAATGCCCATACCCATCACTATAAGATAATTTGGAGGGACGGTGAGTTTTAAAACCATATCAACGGTAGAATATTTCATGACATAATTTTAAAAAATAAAACAATCTGAATATATTCAAAATTGAGCAATGATATATCCAACATAAATTTTAAGAGTGTAACAAAGGAAGCAAGAACCAAAAAAAAAGGCTACCTGAATATACGTTAGAGACAAATAGAAGTACTTACCATGTTCCACTAATCTTTCTTTGTATGGTTGTGGCCTACTGCGATTCCAATAATGAATATAAGACATGAGTGCAAGAACCAACAACACTCCATTCCACATCCAAAAAATTGCTTTGGTACCGAGAACTGTAATCAGCAACAGCAGCAAAGCACACAAAGCCACATCAATCTCTGTCTCTTCTCTCTGCCCAATCTCTCCATTAATTTTCTCAATGGTAGTACTGGAGGCACTCAATCTCCCGTCGAAAGAACACACACGCAACAGCAGAGGCGCACAATCTCTCGCTGACAGCAACAAAGCTTGACCAAGGCAATTAGTTACCTTCCCGTTGGGTCAGCTTACTGTCCAAAACCGGATCATCAGGAACCTCCCTCCCTTTGCTCAGTATCTTCAATCTTGTAAGAACAGCATATTGATTGGTACAAAAGCTTCAAAAAGACATATTAATTGGTACAAGTTTTTTTTCTTCAAAAAATGTAAAGGCGAAAAAAGAGAAAACAAAACGTATGAGAAACTAACTTGGGAGATTTATTCTGTTCCATTTCATCCCTCTCAAGTCTCAACCAACACAATCAAGTGTTTAGAATCAATCTCACATGCATGGCATTATTGAGTATTTTCTTAAAATTGTTATACTAATTGACATGCCACTGTTGTGTGCAGAAACATTGGTTGGAGGTTTGAAACATCAGAAGTGGTATATGACACAAGCCTTGCAGAGTGTTCTGCCTAATGGTAGATAAATAAAAGAGATTATTACAGATGGTCAAGACGGAACTTACCACCCAGCTTGAACCTGTAGAAGGTTCACCACCAATTTATAGACCTGCGCAAACAAAAGAGTGTCATTTGCAAATCTGTGAATTACAAGGCCTGATGCTCCCAAAAATATCTGAATCCCCACAAGATGATAAGATTGCATTACCGCTAAATTAATTAGATATTGTGCATGTGAAATTGGGATCAATTCAAAGGAGAAGGGGACGTACTTGAAGTTGTGGAGAAGGTCTGGAGCCACTGTACGGTGTCGCCGCACTGGTAGAAAATAGGCCTTCCATACGCCCCCATTAGTCCCCAAAAGTATCGACCCGCGACTATAGGGGTCTCTAGTCGCGGTTCGGGAGGAGACCCGCGACCAACAGTCTGGGCCCAGCGCGCTCGGTCCACAGCTGGCGGACGGGAGGGGCTTTAGTCCCGGTTGGCCAGGCCAACCGGGACTAATAGGTCCCCAAGGCCTTTAGTCGCGGTTGTCCAGGTGAACCGGGACTAAAGGCCCATCCCTATATATAGGGCTCAGGTGGCTGCACTTAGCCACATTTGGTGTCAGTTCTACTCACAATATTCACAAGGGGTGGTGGGTTTGCTTTTTGTTCCTCCTATGCACACAAGGTGTTTGATGAAATGCCCGAGAGCATGAAACACACATGATATGAAGTGTCCGAGCCGCACTTGAGCGTTTTCATTTATTTTATCTCCACGATCGCGGTTAGCAACTTGAACCTTTCATGATTTGTATTATTTCCAGCTAGTTAGTTTAACAAATGCATGATGGTTAATTATATACTTTATATAATAATAATGCAGATGAATCGGCAATGGATATACGGTAAACGACTCTCCGGCGAGTTCACTACGGGTTTGAAAGATTTCCTCGTAGTGGCAAATGCGAACAAGCAGCGAGGTTTTATTATCTGTCCATGTGCTGAATGTAAGAATGAGAAGGGTCACTCCTCCTCAAAAGTCGTTCACATGCACCTGCTTCGGCACAGTTTCATGCGAAGTTATAATTGTTGGACCAAGCATGGAGAAAAAGGGTTTAGAATGGAAGAAAATGAAGAAGAGGATGATATCGATTTTAACTATCATGACGTTTTCGGTGATACTTTCATGGAGGATGATGCTGAAGGTGGGGAAGGGTTTGGTGAAGGTGAAGAAGAGGCACATGATGAGCCTGCTGATGATCTTGGTCGGACCATTGCTGATGCACGGAGACGCTGCGAAACTGACAAGGAGAGGGAGAATTTGGATCGCACGTTAGAGGATCACACGAAGTCGCTGTACCCAGGATGCGACAATAGTCTTAAAAAGCTGGGCTGCACACTGGATTTGCTGAAATGGAAGGCACGGGAAGGTGTAGCTTACTCATCATTTGAAAATTTGCTGAAAATGTTGAAGAATATGTTTCCGAAGAATAACGAGTTGCCCGCCAGTACGTACGAAGCAAAGAAGGTTGTCTGCCCTCTAGGTTTAGAGGTTCTGAAGATACATGCATGCATTAACGACTGCATCCTCTACCGCGGTGCATATGAGAATTTGAATGAATGCCCTGTATGCACTGCATTGCGTTATAAGATCAGAGGCGATGACCCTGGTGACGATGTTGAGGGCAAGAAACCCAGGAAGAAGGTTCCCGCCAAGGTGATGTGGTATGCTCCTATAATACCTCGGCTGAAACGCCTGTTAAGGAACAAAGAGCATGCCAAGTTGTTGCGATGGCACAAAGAGGACCGTAAGTCCGACGGGGAGTTGAGACACCCCGCTGATGGAACGCAATGGAGAAAGATCGACAGAGAGTTCAAAGATTTTGCAGCTGACGCAAGGAACATAAGATTTGGTCTAAGTACTGATGGCATGAATCCTTTTGGCGAGCAGAGCTCTAGCCATAACACCTGGCCCGTGACTCTATGCATCTACAACCTTCCTCCTTGGTTGTGCATGAAGCGGAAGTTCATTATGATGCCAGTGCTCATCCAAGGTCCGAAGCAACCCGGCAACGACATCGATGTGTACCTAAGGCCATTAGTTGATGAACTTTTACAGTTGTGGGGCAGACCTGGTGTACCTGTGTGGGATGAGCACAAAGAAGAGGAATTTAACCTACGAGCGTTGCTATTTGTAACCATCAACGATTGGCCTGCTCTCAGTAACCTTTCGGGACAGTCAAATAAGGGATACAAAGCATGCACGCACTGCTTACATGAGACTGAAAGTGCATTTTTGGATAATTGTAGGAAGAACGTGTACCTGGGTCATCGTCGATTTCTTCCCCGAAATCATAACGTAAGAAAGAAAGGCAAGCATTTCAACGGCAAGGCAGATCACCGGCCGAAGCCTGCAGAACGTACTGGAGCTGAGATATTTGATATGGTCAAGGATTTGAAAGTCATCTTTGGAAAGGGTCCTGGCGGGCAATCAGTTCCGCTGGGAGTTGACGGGCACCTACCCATGTGGAAAAAGAAATCGATATTTTGGGAGCTACAGTATTGGAAAGTCCTAGATGTCCGCTCTGCAATCGACGTGATGCATGTTATGAAGAATATTTGCGTGAACCTGCTAAGCTTCTTGGGCGTGTATGGGAAGACAAATGATACAAAGGAAGCACGGCAGGACCAGCAACTTTTGAAAGACCCAGATGACCGGCATCCGGAATGGTTTCAAGGTCGTGCCAGCTACGCTCTTACCAAAGAAGAGAAGGTCATTTTTTTGAATGGCTGAGCAGTATGAAGGTCCCGTCTGGCTTCTCGTCGAATATAAAGGGAATAATAAACATGGCGGACAAAAAGTTCCAAAACCTGAAGTCTCACGACTGCCACGTGATTATGACGCAATTGCTTCCGATTGCTTTGAGGGGGCTCCTACCGGAAAATGTTCGAATAGCCATTGTGAAGCTATGTGCATTCCTCAATGCAATGTTTTTAGAAGGTAATCAGTCCAGAAGATCTACCACGGTTACAGAACGATGTGGTCCAATGTCTTGTCAGTTTCGAGTTGGTGTTTCCACCATCCTTCTTTAATATCATGATGCACCTCCTGGTCCACCTAGTCGAAGAGATTTCCATTCTCGGTCATGTATTTCTACACAATATGTTCCCCTTCGAGAGGTTTATGGGAGTATTAAAGAAATATGTTCGTAACCGTGCTAGGCCAGAAGGAAGCATCGTAAAGGGCTATGGAAATGAGGAGGTAATTGAGTTCTGCATTGACTATGTTCCTGACCTTAAGCCGATTGGTATTCCTCAATCGCGGCACGAGGGGAGACTAAGTGGAAAAGGCACGATCGGAAGGAAATCAACGATATGTATGGACGACATTCTATGACTGAAGCACACCACACAGTTCTGCAAAATTCGAGCTTGGTGGCTCCGTACTTCGAGCAACACAAGAATATTTTACGCTCGGACAACCCGGGGAAGCCTGAATCATGGATTAGAAAGGCCCACATGGAGACTTTCGGCAGTTGGTTGCGAAAACATTTAATGAATGACAATGATGTTGGAGATCAGCTGTACATGTTGGCCAAGACACCATCTTCGACTATAACGACTTTCCAAGGGTACGAGATTAATGGGAATACATTGTACACGATCTCCCAAGATAAAAAGAGCACCAACCAAAACAGTGGTGTCCGCTTTGATGCAGCAACTGAGATTGGGCAAAAGGTCATATATTATGGTTACATAGAGGAGATATGGGAACTTGACTATGGACCCTCCTTTAAGGTCCCTTTGTTCCGGTGCAAATGGTTCAAGCTAACAGGAGGTGGGGTAAAGGTGGACGAGCAATACGGAATGACAATGGTGGATTTCGACAATCTTGGTTACCTTGACGAACCATTCGTCCTAGCCAAAGATGTCGCTCAGGTTTTCTATTTGAAGGACATGAGTAGCAAACCGAGGAAACGGAAAGATAAGAAAACGATCAGTACATCATGCGATGATCCAAAGCGCCACATTGTTCTTTCAGGGAAAAGAAACATCATGGGAGTGGAGGACAAGACAGACAGACATGTCAGAAGATTATAATATGTTTGGTGAAATTCCGTCCTTCAAAGTCAACACTGACCCAAGCATTAAGTTAAATGATGAGGATGCTCCATGGATACGGCCAAATCGTAAGAAATCGGGGACACAAGGGAAGAATTGATGTGTAATAATTTATTGTACCAAACTTTGTTGAATGGATCATGTGAATTATATTATCTCTGATGTGTTTAATTAAGACTAACTCCTTTGCAAAATATTTGAGAAAACGAGTGGAAAACATGGAAAACAGAAGGTTACTTAAATGTCTCAAAACCTTGTGAGATAAAATATCTGATTTTTATAACTTTTATTAAAAACAGAAAACAGACGCGCTAGCGCGCCGCAGTGTCGCCGGAATACAAATTCTTTTATTAAAAAGAGAGAACACACGAACACTACTACTCCTCGTCGTCGTCGGGGAACTCGTCGGTGACCTCCTCCGGGTCATCGTTGTCGGCGAACTCGTCGGTGACCTCCTCGTCATCGTCGGAGGTGCATGATGGTATGTCGGAGATAGGCCCCCCACCTCGGATCGTCGGAGGCCCAGACTTCGCCGGCGCGGTCGGCCCGACGAAGCTCTTGCAGCGCCTTCGTCCTCGCCTCCCGAGCGGCATCTAACGCGAGGTGGCGTTCGAGGCGGCGCTCCGCCCGCTCAGCCGCGCGGGTCTGCCAGAGCTCCTCGTCGGCGCTCTCCTCCCCCGGGTTGTTCCGGTAATACTCGCGGACGACGCGGTCTTCCCTGGCGTCGACTAGGCCCTGAAACGCACGGTGGCGGAGGTGGAGGTGGTCGGCGGCAGTGATGATCTGCGGCTTTGGCGCCCTGGCCTCCGCTTCCCAGACGGTGTGGCAGTCGTTGAAGTTCATCAGCGACCGCGGGCGGTTGAGGCGCCAGGCCGCCGCGTCCCAGGCGCGGGCGGCCTCCGCCGCCGTCGCAAAGGAGCCGAGGGGGATGCGGTCGTCCCCCCAGCGGATATCTGCGCTGAACATTCCGTTCTGCCGTGCTCGGACGTCGCGGAAGCCGGTGGTGCTGTTCCTCCTCGGAGGCATGGTGGAAGCGCGACGGTGAAGAGGGATGGAGAAGACGCGCTCGAGGCGCGACAGTTTATACCGCGCCCTCCAGGCCACGCGTCACAACTCCCGCGCCACGCGTCACAACTCCCGTGCCACGCGCCACCATAACACAACCCAAGCATGGATGGATGTGTTAAAGGGGGGGTGTAGAACAAAACAATCGGTATCGCCATCATACAGCCCCACCGTGGCTACTTGGTGCAATATGCATACTAAATGCACGACAGGACGTATGATGGCGAATCCGGATGTTTTGTATTTGCTCGATGAACTGACCGGTGTATGAAGGTGGGCTATATATAGGGTCCTCTTGCTCACAAAGTGTTCTGCTAGGGTTTTGATCCAACGGTTAAGAAACCACCTCATCCAACGGCTCACAACAGCTCGAAAGAAACACACCGTAGCCCTGATCGAACGGCTCACAACAGCTCGAAAGAAACACACCCCGGATCCAACGACTCACAAGCGCTTTGAAGAAACACACGATCCGTGTGATTCTATCTGATTGGTCCAAACGAAACCCTAACCCATTTAGTCCCGGTTGGTGTCCCCAACCGGGACTAAAGGGATGTTTTGTTCTCGCTATATATATGTATGCATTGCCACACCATTGGCATAAACACATACAAACTCACCACTCTCTCATGGCTTCTACCGTACCCACTCTAACATTCATCCAGGCGGAGGCACTTTCCGCCTCGAACTACCCCTGCCCGTGCGGCTACAACGTTCCCGCCGGTTGGATGCTGAGCGCCGGAGGAGTGCCGGTCCCTCCTCTTCCTCAAGGTGTGGCGCGTCGGGCGGCCATCACGAACCACTACTATTACGAGCTCACGCCGGAGCAGCGGAGGAATCCCAGTTGGCATCCGATAACCAGCATACTTGGGATGCCTTCTTCATCAATCGGCGTGAGAGGGCGCTCGCCAGGTATGAGGAGGACGGCCTGCCTCCTGGGAACTTTCACGAGGCCGTTCGTCGGCTATGGTGGTCCGGTCGGACTCTACAGAGCGTCATGGACTACAGCAGGGCCGGCGATATCCCCCGCCTGCGCTACCCTCAGGCCCAGTCCTGGAGTCGTGATCCTCCGGGGGAGTGCAGAGCACCGTCAGACGATAGTGACGACGACGGCGGCGGCGACTACGATGACTACGAGTACATGTACTATAGGCCTAGGCAGGAGTATGACTAGCAGGTATCAGATCATGCATGTATGCTCTGCGTTTAGGTTTAGATCCACTCTAGCCATTATGTACTGCCTTTTTTATCTATATATATATTCAAGATGTGTGTGAATCTTTATGATTATATAATCTTTATGATTAGTTTTATTTTTCTGAATTTTCTGATATATTATTTGTATTTTTAAGATTTTAAAAAGAATTAGTTTTATTTTTCTGAATTTTCTAATATATTATTTGTATTTTTAAGTTTGGGAAAAGGAAAAGTATTTGAATAACCACCTTTAGTCGCGGTTCGTGTCACGAACCGGGACTAAAGGCTCGTTCTGCGCGGGAACGAAAACGCCGCGAAAAATTGCACCTTTAGACCCGGTTCGTGACACCAACCGGGACTAAAGGCCCGCGGAGGGTACCCCGGGGGACCTTTAGTCCCGGTTGCTGTCACGAACCGGGACTAAAGGCTGGCCCTATATATTCCCGCCCCTGAAATTTTTCTAAGGACCAACCGCATCGTCTTCTCCGCGCCGCACTGCTCGTCTTCTCCGCGCCGCCGTCGCCGATTCCGCCCGCAGAGACACAGAGGACCCGCCGCCGTCATCTCCGGTAGGTGCCCACCGCCCCTGCGCCCGTCATCCCCGCTGCTCCTCGTCTGTTCCCGTCGCTGCTCCTCGGCCGTGCCCTCCGTGACCGTCCTCCCGCCGCTCCTCGTCGGCGCTCCTCGTCCCTGCCTCCTCCCCGTCGTCTTCGTTCCCTCCCCCGTGGCCGGAATCGACACGTTCGCCGGAGACCCGAGAGCCCCGCCGCGTTTACTTCACGGCGGCTCGCCGTCGTCGACCTTCCGAGGGCGGCGCCGCCACGTAGAGGTAGATTTCGTCGAGACGGTTCCAAGGACACCAACCACGTGTCCTGTGGTGGCCGGAATCGCCACCGGCGACCGAATCTGCCACCGCCGGCCACCGTGTGACGCCAGGGGTGACGTCATGATGACGTCACCTGGCCACGTGTTGGCGAGTTTTTTTAATGACGTCATCATGACACGTGGGGCCCACTGTATATGGAATTACAGAAAATAGTTAAATCTTCTTAATTAAATAACTTTTAATTTATAATTCCAAAAATTATGGAAAAATATGCAAAATGTTCACAAAAATGTAAGCTATCTATTTATATCATTTTCAATCATGTTTGACAAAGTTCAAAATGAGACCATATTTGAATTTTTATTAAATTCATTAAAATAATGAAAATAAGTTTTAATTCAATAAATTCAGAATATTAAGTGTAATATACCAAAATGACCAGGAAAGCAAATGCAACCTAGCTATGGGGTTCTCCAAGTCATTTGAGAAACTAATCTTGGACACACCTCTAAAGTATGGTTTTCCCCCTCAGGTGGTCATCGTTCTTCCACCCAAAACCCTAGCAATCTGTTTTCCCTCCTTCTACGACAATATTTGCTATCTCCTATATACTTAATTAATTTTTACTACATGCATGTCTGCAGGAGTGACATATGGCGGACAATAGAGACCTGACGGAACAGGAGGCTGAAGCTTATATATTAGAAATGATAGCCGGAGAACATGATGTAATCTCTTCTTATCTGAACCTTGATGATCAAGAACGTGAAGGAACGGACATTGTCGATGATCAAGGAGGTGAAGCAACGGACATTATGGATGATCAAGGAGGTGAAGGAATGGACATTGATGACGGAGGTCAACCGTCGACAAACGATGATCTCCAATTGCAAAGAACAACCACCTCCGGCGAGGTATATATATAAATATATATATATATATATATTGAGCCTCTCGTGATACAAACTTACTGAAATGTGAATACATATGCACTAACGCGCGCGGCTCTCTTTCTTATTTTAGCCCTCGGCCGGATCGAGTACGACAACGCGTGGCAAATCCAAGGCGATGAAAGATGGAGAAACATATACCATCGAATCAGTCAGTGAAACCGGCAAGCCCCTACAGCACACCACAAAGTTTATCAACCAATGCGGAGTCATTGTTAGAGACACCGTCCCGATCACCGTCCAGGAATGGAAGGAGCCAAAGAAAGCACGTCTTGGTTTCAGTTATGTCCACAAGAGTATGAAAAAGGAGATGTTCAGAAAGGTTATGGTACATTTCATTCTACCTCCGGAATACAACAAAAAAGATGAATTCGGTGAAGAGGTTCCGGGTGGACGTCAGAGGAGGAGGCTAGTCAAAGAGTTCGCTCTTCAGAAGATGGCCGAAGCATTCCGGAACTTCAAGAAAAAATTGTTCCGTGAATATGTCAGCAAGGGCAAGACTCCGATTTTCACTGGACAACATGAGAAACTGAGAGATGATTGGCCAGAATTTGTGACGCAGAAGAAATCGGAGCATTTCAAGGAAATGTCGAAAAAAAATAAGGCTAATGCGGATAAGAAACAGTACCATCATGTTATGGGGCCAGGAGGATACCGCGTTTCGGCGCCTAAGTGGCAGGCGATGGAGGACGACCTGAGGGCAAGAGGAATCCCTCTAGGTACAGAGGGATGGGACGAAAGAGCCAAAATGTGGTGGTACGGGCATGGGGGATCACTAGACCCGGAGACAGGGGCGTGTGTTCATCGGCAGAAAACGTTTGCTCCCACAAAAAACCTTGTTGACGCAATGACCAAAGCTCAACAGGGCTGGATCACGTTCAACAGAGAGAGAGACCAACTGACCCATGCCCTCGGGAATCCTGAACACGGAGGACATATACGAGGCAAAGGCAGATTGCCGTGGAAAGTAGGGTTTTCCCATGAGGGTGACCCGTACTGTTACAGAATCCGTAAGAGAAATACGGACCGGGCTGCAGATCTTCTGTCGAAGCTTGCAACAGAAGTTAGTGAGTTGAAGCAGACCGTGGCGGGAATACTTGAGAAAGAAACAGCGGCGGCTGCAGGGCCGCATGAAGAACATGCAGCGGATCTCGGAAGCCAGCATCAGCGGAGAAGCAGCGTGGCTTCCACGGAGGCCCCGCCTGCAGGTGCTAATGCACCGATGATTGAGAGTCGTGCACCGGAGCCTCACTACCCCGTGGATGATGTAATGGAGATGAAAGAATGTGATCTGCATTATCCCGTGGGGAACATTTCCATGAAGGTAGCTACAGGCAGTGCTTTACCCTATACACCTGGAGCACTCCATCAGAACAACCCCATTCCATATGGCTATGCTCGTGTCACGGTGGAAGACATAGTCCAAGTGTTTGAGGACCTGGAGATTGACATAGCTACACCCGAAGGGGAGAGAAGACTTGGAGATGTCAAGCGCCAGTTCATTCTATGGAAAAAGAAGTACATAGTGTTTCCAGGCGAGACGCCAAGGCTAACAAGTCCACCCCCCTGCGATGGTGCAGGTGGTGGTGGTGGTGGTGGTGCTGGTGCTGGTTCACCTACGCCTCCTTCACGCCATTCGACGCCGTCCCCCGATCCACAATCTCCGGCGGGTAAGAAGCCGCCGCCCCCCATTCCTTCTCCGGCGGATAAGCAGCAGCCGTCGCCCCCCATTCCTCCTCCGGCGGATAAGCAGCAGCCGTCGCCCCCCATTCCTCCTCCGGAGGATAAGCAGTCGGCGCTCCCCATTCCTCCTCCGGAGGATAAGCAGTCGTCATCCCCTATTCCTCCTCCGGCGAAGAAACAGAAGCAGGCGGACAGCAAGGGAACCTGCTATTGACTATTAACCCGGAGCCTTATGTACCTAAGACCACACGGGTACCGGAGCCATCACTGAAGCTTATCCCCCCAAGGCCTTGGGAACTTAGTGATGATGAAACCAAATTGGCCGCGAAGGCTGACCTTGAGAAATGGAAGGCCCATCAGAAGGCACGAAAGGAGCCTAAGCCCAAGGAAGTATACCCTCCGATAGTAGACAGGTGGGCTACGGGTTTTTTGTCGACACCGTCCCAAGCCGAGAAGAATTTGCCTAAAGACTATGATAATGAACTTCGTACGCAAGCAAAAGCATTGGCGGAGGAGAAAGAAAAAATGAAAAAAAGCGGGAAACAAGTTGACCAGCTCGGGATGCAGAGTAAACAATCGATCCCCCTGCTCATAGTGAAAGCCGGTCCGGAACAGGACGCCGAGGTCAGAGAAACTGTGGCAGCAATGGGATTGACTGTAGTTACTGCCATGAAAAATGCGTCTGAGGCCAGTATGTCTCTTCGTGCCTTTTTAGGCCTGGACGATGCGCCAATGACTGAGGTAGCATTACAATATGTGAAGAAAGGGCCTCTCGTCGAGCCTACGCAGGAAAAGGATCTACCACCACTAATGCAAAGTCTGCTACGTTGGTACAAACAATTCATATCATGATCCGACAGAGACTTTGTGTATGTGGATGTTACAGAGGAGCATCACACCAAAAAGTACACTGTACCAGTTGAGATGAGTGAATTGTTCCAGCTGTTCAATCTGCACGAGCTCGACAAATCTATCCTGAGTTGCTACGTTCTGTAAGTGATTTACTTCTACCTCATCTCGTTCTTTATTGCCTACACTATATATATATATATATTTTGTCCTAACTATATTGTTGCGTACGCTATTATGCAGATTGAAGATTTGGGAATGCAAAATAAGACTCATCCATGATGTTGGGTTCATTGACCCACAAATCATTAATGGAACTATGTTAGAGCATCACCCCAAAGACGTGCAGAAAGACTTGTACAATTTTCTTAAAAAGCATGAATTCAAAAGTCATATTCTATTTCCTTACCATTTTGGGTGAGTGTTTCTCTCTTGTGCCCATTCTCTTTTGTTTACTCCATGCATGGCATGTCTAATCGATAAGTTATGCATGTGCATGTAACGTGTCCGCAGGTTCCACTGGATTCTGCTAAAAAATGAACTTCACAGCTCCACAGTTTTTATCATGGACTCTATGAATTCAGATACAAAGCTTTGGATCGACATGAGAAAAATGATGCAAAGGTAATTATTTTCAATCATTTGCGCTCTATATCGATCGCTCTCTTTTGTTCATTTCCTAATATGCAGTAGCTAATAACTCACTTGTTCATTTAATTTTATTTGCAATGTAGAGTTTGGAAACGGTTCTCACATGAACATGTCGGTGGATTCAAACATCAGCTAAAATTTAAAAATGTGGTTCGTGGTGTGGATAAGCAGCCAGCGGGGACCGGTCTATGTGGATACTATGTTTATGAGAACATACGGAAAGAAATCTCTGAGAGGAAGAAGGACGAGAGCACGCGGAGGAGTCTCAATAACTTGCGGAGGGCGCTTACTCCAGAAGCTCGCTTCCGACCAATTCAAGAGGAAATAGCAGGATTTTTCCTTAGGCATGTCGTCGATTCCAAAGGAGAACACCATACGTCCACCGACGATGATGCTTATATGCATCTCCGAGATTGAAACTTGTTCGAAGTTGTGTATGGTCATCTATCTTAATTGTATATATAGAAACTTGTTCGAAGTTGTATATGGTCACCCGAGATTGAATATATATTATATATTCCTATTGAATTCTTCTTGTTTGAAATTTCATATATATATGCATGTATATAGTAGCGTAAAATATATATATATATATATATATATATATATATATATATATATATATATGTGTGTACTGAAACTTCATCAAAATTAAAATAAAACACAAAATAAAATATAAAAGAAATAAAACAAAACAAATTAAAAAGAAACCAGGTTTAGGGGGCCTAAAACCCTAAACCTGCGCAGGAGGTTTTCAGTCCCGGTTAGCCACAAGAACCGGGACTAAAGGTCCTCCGCCGCGACGGACTCCTGGCGCCCACGTGGACGGGCCTTTAGTCCCGGTTCGTAAGCGGCGCGACTATAGGGGGGGTCTTTAGTCGCGCATAGCTAGTCCCGGTTGCGCGGCCGGGACTACTGGCCCTGGCGAACCGGGACTATAGGCCTATTTTCTACCAGTGCCAGAGACCCGACCGGCCTGGAAGATCGCGGCAATGGCGGCGGGCACCCGGGTTTGGTGCTTGAGGAGCCAATCCTGGCGGTACGGCAGAGGATGCTGGCCTTGAGAAATCCGGGAGGGCCAGCGTCTTCATGGCAGACTGCAAGGAGATTGAGGTGTGCTCGAGGGCCTACCGCCGCGTGGTCGTCAAGTGCCCGCGCCTGCTGGCCTGCAGCGTCCGCGACCAACTCCACCTGGCGCTCATCTACCTCCGCCAACTGGCTTCTGGGACAACAGCGCACTGGCGTTCCAGGACCCCATCCTCCTAGTGTCCAACATGGAGCACACCATGGTGCCCAAGATGGAGTACCTGCAGACGGAGCTGGGCATGTCCAGGGACGAGGCCGTGGCCAAAGACGCTCCGATGCCCGGTGCTGTTCACCTTCAACGTGGAGCGGAACTACAGGCTCAAGTTCGAGAACCTGATGGCGGAGATGGGCGGCAGCGTTGAGGACGTGAAGGCATTCCCGCAGTTCTTCACCTACAGCCTCGAGAAGTGGATCATGCCGCACCCGAGGCCGGCGCGGCACTGCCGCTCCCGGACATGCTCAAGGCCACCGACGATGAGTTCAGAGACATGCCTCGAGACAGCGAGGAGCGTAGAAGCGGACACGACATGACCGGCCGGCAGCGCGCTGAGCGGGCTCGCAGCGGTGGTAATGCGGCGACGGGTATGGTAAAGGGTGCGTATGAAAAAGGTAGGTTGAAAGTCACGACGGAAAATCAGCCTAATTGATCTCTACATTGATTGTTTCTGGTCGGTGAACTAAAAATCCCCCAAGGGGAGAGGACGCTTGACGAAAGGGTGGGCAGGACACCGCAGTAGATGGTTGAAGGAACCAAACTTTTCTTGTAGACTAGTAAAATGCCCGTGCGTTGCTACGGGGCATACAAATTTTAGCATTCCCGTCCACACCAATCATCATTATATATCACATGACCAAACCATAATTTCCAATAAATTGTATTTAACATAACAGTACAATGTCTTTCACACATATTTTAAGTAATGTCACCAAAATTAAGCACAAAAACCTGCCCTCTGAGAACTAATAGTGTTCAACTACAATTTCAAAGATTTCAACCAATTTAGTAAATTTGATTATCATCCTAACTATAACAATACAATACTCAGGAAAACATAATCATGTACTCGATAAATTATAGTAACTACAATAGGCATGCTAGGTCTATGTGGATTGTTGTCCGCTTCCTTTCCCACATTAAAATTTTCACATGAGGGTTAGAGATGGCCACAAAGCTGCTCTAGTGTCGGGCACATAGTAACTTGTTTGAAACAGTTCTTGGAAACTCGGATCATCTTTTATGCATCTCATTTGCCAGGGAAAATATGTCCACCTGATCATCTGAACTAAAATTCAGAAAATAAGCTACTCCCTCCGATCCGTAAAAACTGTTGCAACTTGTACCTAGGAGTTGTATGTGAGTAGTTGTTTCATCCCGACAATTTAATCAGATCGGAGGGAGTATCTCAGACAAAAAAACTAAGGAAGATAGTGAAACCATATAAATTAGAAGATATTTATTTAGATATACTCCCTCCAATCCAAAATAAGTGTACTTGGCACATGGACTTTGAGCACAACCATTGAAGATAAAGACTGGAAGATGATCCAGTTAAGAACAACTTGTTAGTCATTCCTCCATCTATGTCGTTCTGTCAAACTAAAATACGTGAAAAAAAATTCAATAGGTGTTTTCAATCTTACTGGACTGAACACTCCTAATAATTCCAATTTTATGTGTCCTTGTCTACCTTAATTTCCCTGCCCTTGCACATTTAACAAAGAGGCATATGATACAAAAATGCACAATAAAGGAGATCGTATGTAGTATTTACTCACAACATCTCATTTTCTGAGAATGCTATTCCAATACTCACTTCCTTGTAGGTATCTAGAAAGTAACAGTCCAAGGAAATTTTCATTTAATTAGCAAACATTAGATTAAAGAACTAACCTTTGTGAGAACACAACGCTGGAGAATACCCCCCAAAACACTAATGTTCATCACAAGGTCCCTTCCAATCTCTTGATCCAATATGAAGTCTCAAGCAAGCCCATGCTTGTAATCAAATGGATACACCCTGAAGAAACACTTACGGATACAATTTAGAGGAGTATCTAACTCTATTTTTTACTATGATTTTTTTAAAATATGAAATAGAAATTCCAAAATATATCAACCTTGTTTCCATCCCTGCACCATCTTATACCTTTTTTTTAAATGGGAGCCTAGCCCTAGCCTCTGCATCGCGAGGATGCACACAGTTGATGCTTTTATATTAAAAAAGATAAAAAAAGTATGGTCCAAAGTCTTACAACTCACGCATCATCCAGAATTGAAACTAAGATCAACCACAAGAATTGTATCAAAATCATAAAAAAACTCATTGAATCCTTCTAGTGTGCAGCCAGCCACCCTGGCTGTAGATAGCCTGAACGACCGCCATCAAGCGAGTACATCCAGAATACATAAGATCCCGCTGCTCCAACGGCAGAAGGAAGGACCACATGTGAATCCAGTGCGTGTCCTGGTGAGTAACCTGCAAAAAGTGAGCACCTCTAGATTTGTTAAAAACCATGTCGTTCCTACAATTCTAAAGCGCCCATACAAAAGCACAAGTTCCAATTTGAATTCGAGCTTTAGATTTGTTATCTATCCCATGTAGCCAATTACCAAACATATGATCAATACTAACTGGTTGAGCTATGCTAAACGTAAAGTGAAGCAACCTCCAAATATGCTTAGCAAAAATACAATGTATAAACAAGTGATGCACTGATTCATCACTATCACAAAACATACATTTTTTTGACCCAACCCAGTTTCTCTTAATTAGATTATCTTAGTTAGAATCACTTTGCGCTGCAGAAACCACATGAACACTTTTATTTTAAGTGGAACCTTCAATTTCCACAAGTATTTATGCAAAAAAGGAGTATTGCCATGCATATAATCCAGATACATGGATTTGACAGAGAAACAACCAGAAACGGAAAGACCCCAAACAAAGTTACCATTATCATTGTTTAGATGAATTCCCATCAGACTACGTACTAAACGCATCCATGCATTCCACCTCTCTCCAACCAAGTTTCTACGAAATTGAATATCTAGAGGAGCATGTGATAACACATCTGATACCAGCACGTTCTTACTCCTCACAATGTTATACAGCCCAGGGTATTGAGTAGCCAAAGGAACATTCCCTAACCAAGTATCTTCCCAAAAACGAGTTGATAGTCCATTACCTATTTTAAAAAACCCTCTTTGGAAGAAATCTTTTTTAACGGACATAAGCCCCTTCCAAAAAGGAGAGTCTGTGGGTTTTACCTCCACTTGAGACAAAGATTTGTCAAACAAATATTTGTTACAAAGTAGTTCTTGCCAAACCCCATTTTCATGCAATTATTTAAATAGCCATTTGGACAGTAAACTTTTGTTCTTAATTTCAAGCACCTCAATTCCTAAACCTCCTTGGTCCTTAGGTCTACAGACAATATTCCATTTGGAAAGGCGATATTTTCTTTTATGCGAATCACTCTGCCAAAAGAACCTACTACGAAAGAAATCTAATCGCTTCCTGACCCCAACAGGTATTGGAAAGAAAGATAACAAGAACATAGGTAGGCTAGTTAGGACAGAGTTAATAAGAACCAGTCTATCCCCATACGAAAGAATCTTACCAGCCCATGACCCTAACTTACTCTCAAAACGATCTTCCACCGGTTTCCATTCCTTATTCAGTAGTTTACGATAATGAATGGGAATACCAAGGTATTTAAACGGCAAAGATCCAACCTCACAACCGAATAAAGACCTATAGTCATCCTCCCTTTCAGCAGCTTTCCCTAAACAATAAAGTTCACTCTTATGAAAATTAATTTTTAATCCCGACAATTGTTCAAATAGAGCTAGGATTAATTTCATATTAACTGCCTTATCTAGATCATCTTCTAGAAACAATATTGTATCATCTGCATATTGTAAAATAGAAATCCCCCCATCCACCAAATGAGGTATCAAAGATCCTATTTGCCCATCATCTCTGGCCCGTGCTATAAGAACGACCAACATATCAGCCACAATATTGAATAAAATAGGCGAGAGCGGGTCCCCTTGACGTAGTCCCTTGAGTGTTTGAAAATAGTGACCAATGTCATCATTCACTCTGACACCCACACTCCCTCCCTGGATGAATTGACTAACCCATTCACACCATTTTAGATCAAACCCCTTCATCCTTAAAGCCTGCTGCAGAAAACCCCATTTTACTTTATCATATGCCTTTTCAAAATCAATTTTGAAAATGACACCATCTAACTTCTTAGTTTTCAATTCATGTATAGTTTCATGAAGAATAACTAACCCTTCTAAAATATCACACCCTGGGATAAATGCAGACTGAGTGGGCCTAATCACTTTGTGAGCAATATCCAAAACACGATTCGTCCCCACCTTGGTAAATATTTTGAAGCTCACATTAAGTAAACAAATTGGTCTGTATTTTTCGATTCTACTCGCATCCGCCTTTTTAGGTAACAAGGTAATTACCCCAAAGTTCAACTTAAATAGTGGTAACTCACCATTTTGTAATTGTGTGAACATAGCCATCAAGTCAATCTTTATAACCTCCCAAAAGGTCTGATAGAACTCAGCAGGAAAACCATCAGGACCGGTGGCCTTATTATGTTCCATCTGAAAAATAGCTTCTGACGCCTCCTTTTCAGTAAATTTCGATGTCAAGGCCACATTCTCTTGCATAGAAACTTGGGGCATATCCGAATTAAAAGTTTCGATCATACTAAACGAATTATTATCAGGAGCTCCAAACAATTTTTTATAGTACTCAGAGATGAACACTTTCAAATTATTCTCCCCTACAATGGTTCCCTCATCCTGTTCGAGCTGGAAAATTCTCTTTTTCCTATTTTTACCATTAGTAATCAAGTGAAAGTACCTCGTATTACTCCCCCCGTTCCTGAACGTGTTTAACTTTAGCTCGTTGCGCCCATTTAGATTCTTCCTCACGCCGGAGCATAGCCAGATACTCATCAGCATCTCTCTTGGCTTTCCTCTCGTCTGGTGATAAAACAACAGACTCGGCCTTAATATCCAATTCCTCTATAAGCAACATCAGTTTTTCTTTCAAAAATTTATATTCCCCACTAATATTTTTCGCCCACCCCCCAAAAAATTGTCTCAAATGACGAATTTTAATTTGCCACCTTTCAATAGGTGATGACCCTCCTAAAGTATTACTCCATTCTTTAGAGACCATGTGCACAAACCCCTCTCTTTTCAACCAAGACAGTTCAAAAGAAAATTTGGCCTCATTACCAACATGAGCACTACCTCCTGAGTCAATGACAAGAGGAGTATGATCAGACCCTGCCTCTGGACAGAGCATGAACAGAAACTAGTGGGAATTTTTGTTCCCAATCAACACTTGCAAGAAATCTATCCAACTTTTCAAGAGTTGGAGTCGGCCTCCTACCTACCCACGTGAATTGTCTACCCGAGAGCTCTAGCTCCTTTAGATCAAGGCTCTCAATAATAGCATTGAAAATAAAGGGCCAACGAGCGTTGAAGTTGTCATTGTTCTTCTCTTCTTGCCTACGAATAATATTGAAATCACCTCCTACCAACAGAGGAGTATCAACATTCTCGCACACACGTACCAACTCCGCCAAAAAAGCAAGCTTCATTGCAGCCTGAGCAGCCCCATATGCAATAACCAGCGACCAAATAAAACCATCATTATGCAACTTAAGTTTAAACTTGATACAGAAATCCCCACACACAAGATCCTGTACCAAAATTATCTGACTATTGAAACCAACCAAGATCCCCCCCCCGATCTTCCCAGAGGTGGTAAACAATACCAAAGGAAGTCGAGACCACTGGCTAAATGAGCTAAAAAATGAGATGCAAAATCTGAACGCTCTGTTTCAATAATAGCCACAAAATCTAATTTCTTTTCTAAAATAGTTTCCTTGAGAAACAAATGTTTGGCAGGATCCCCAAACCCATCACTGTTCCATATCATGCCTTTCATTTCAAATTACTCTTTAATTTTTTTAATCTAGCACTTTTTCGTTTCACAGATAAGCCAACGCTTTTGAAAAACTTTGGGGGGAGAATTTCACTTCCCCGGCCTCTGCACCAACTAGGGATGCACACATCCATACATGCATGAGTATCAGGATTTTTATCTTGATTATAAATCAAACCTGATCCTCAAGATAAATTGCATGAGTATCAGGAAGGCCTGATCCTCAAGTATAAATAGGAACCTAAATTCGCGCCCGTGGCGACTTGAACTTGGGTGTTGGGCTTGTATATCCACTCCCCCAACCAGTTGAGCTATGCTCGGTTGAGTATCAGGATTTTTATCTTATACCTGAAGCCAAGTAGATGTACACATAAGAAAGCTGGAGGCCATGTACTCTTAATGTAAGGTCCGATAAGTCAATTAGATTGCAGATACACAAGTAGTAACTGAAGGCTTCTATGTAGATGAAAATTTCCCCCCTTCCCTAACTTCAAAGCTAGATCAAATAAAAGAAAACTTAATTCCTTCGTAAACTTAGAAGCAAGGTATACAAAAATGAGGCCTTGCACTATATACAGGGTAGGCAAAAGAAGTACAGAATACAGTCAAAGGAATTGACAAGTTACAACAACGACATCACACTGCCTTGTTACCTCGGAATTAAAAAGCTTGCAAATTAAAACAAAAAGTTGCATTCCTACAGAGGATACAATATACAAGGAAAATATAATGTAAACACCAACCATCTGTTGATCTCTACTTATCAAAAGTGATACATCTATTGTGCAAGGCTTTCTTATATTTTGGAACAGTCAAACAAAAACGCACACATGGCATGTTATTTTTCTTGTGAACAACAAATTAATGTTCCGGTACCAGCGAACATGAAGTAAATAAATAGGCGTATTCATCAACGCTAAAAGAGTAGTTTTTTCATAGTAAACAATAGAATTAGAGTACCCATCCAAATGAAAAATGGTTGTTTCCGGTTCCCAGAGGCACAACAGCAACACGGGGTGAGTGAGAAAGTTTAAGATCACCGACTGCTCCAAGCAGCTAACTGCCATGCCATCACCAGAGCAAGCTGTTTGAAAGCTCCTTAGTTAAGACAAAGAAACATCCAGGAAAAAGACATTCATTTGTACATTGAAACTAAAGGTAGGACGCTCACAGTTAGTGTTAGTTTTCTCTGAATTCAACGGCAAGAATGTCACTGTTAGACTTGAGCTTTTCAAAGTTGGCATACAATCTTTGCAGCACCTTATCAGGAGTCTGTTTCGGCATCTGCAAGAACTGACAATGGGGTTGGGGGAGACCATGCATGCGATGTGCAGTCACGAACCGACACGCCGAAGGCTGACCTGCATCAAGAAAGAGGTAAAAAAGGAAATACGCACGTCCGTTATTGTTTCGGCATCTGAATGAACTCACGCTGGGGTTGGGGGAGACCATGCACACGATGTGCAGTCCAACAACCGACACGCCGGAGGCAGCACGGCTACCTCGCTCGCTAGTGCTCAACATTGCCCACCGCGATGCATCCACCTAGATAATACAAATATAATCAGAAGAAAGCGAACTAATCAAGTGGCCCAATTTTGGTCAAATTCCAAAACCAGTATCGACTCTTATAAACTACTCCCTCCGTCTCAAATTAATTGTCGCAAAGTTTGACAAAAATGGATGTATCTAGACATAATATAGTGTTAGATACATCCATTTTTGTCAAACTTTGTGACAATTAATTTGAGACGGAGGGAGTACTTTCTTCAATCTACTTATGGTTCATAGCAGTACAAGAGAACTACCTAGCAATATCTAGGTTGGGCCAGTGTAAACGTGAATGAGGGAGCACGAGATTACAGAGTTGATCAAGTCGACAGGACGACGTTGGCCTCCCCGTCCATGGCTGGCGTGTCGATCTGCACCCCGACGGCCTCCTCCCCGATCTGTGCGAATTACTCACGGAGGGTTAGCGTCTTCAGCAGGAGGGGATCGGCAAGGAGCGCGGAGTACAGACCGATGATGGTGGGGGCGACCTTCATGCCGGGCCTGGCGTGGACGGAGATGATGAAGGTGGACGGCAGCATCAGGCAGAGGCAGCCTAGGAACTCCCCGACGACGGTGGCGGCGGCCACCAGTGTTGGTGGGCCCCTTTGGCATTGACTCGCTTCCCAGGAGCCATGGGTTAATTTCCTAGAATTGGTATCGCTACTCATCTAGAAGGAAGAGACCAGGCAAGGAGAGGATGGGGTGGCCGGTGGCGGCGGCCATCGTAGGACATGGGCACGGCCCACGGGGTGGGAGATAGAGTTGCGGGGGAGGTGGTCACGTAGCATTTCGGGCTGAGAGGAGAGGACTGAGGAGCACGACGATTCGCAAAAGAAAAAAAAAGAATAGGACGTGCGTGAACGAACCATGTCGACGACACGACGAGGGTCACGGGATGGTTGACGACAGGATGCGCTGGCCTGCAGCTCCTGGAAGTGCGCCTCATAGTCCCACCCGCCCAACACAACCGGCTTGGGGGAGGCCGCGCCGCAGCGCCGGCAAAGGACGCCAGATCCGTCGGCGGGAGGGATCTTCAGGATGGTCAGTTGGTCATCTCCAACGAAGACGAAGGCATGCCTATGCTGCGGGAAAGGCATGAGCATGCTGGATCTTCTGGCTCCTGCCGTGCCCTTGGGGCGACGTTGCCGGATACGCGTGGGGTCTTGGCCGGGGGGCTGGTGCTGGGGGACGAAGGTGTGGGAGAAACCGTGGTGGCGTACTGGATGATTAATTGGCCCGGCCCCGCTTATTATGCATGGTTAAATTTTGTAATTAATTCCGTTAATTTCGTAGACGGTGAAAGTTTGACGAGAGGCTTCACGACAGGACGGAAGGCTAGATGACAGGACGCAAGTTGAGACGGTTGAAGGAACCAATTCCTTATTTTAGATAGGAGAGATAGGAGAGAAGAGATAGTTTGCTTCCTTATAAACCACATTTTATTTCCATTGGCACCATACTTTGCTTCCTACAACAATGAAGTTTGCTTCCTACGTATGTTTAAATTTTCCTGTTAGCTAGTTGCTTCTTACGTAGGAGAATAGAGTTTCCTAGTACGCTGCAACCGTCGAATCATCAAACTAAGTTGATCCAGAAGCTGGTCGACGTTATCCCCCGAGTTTGATTTGTCGTAGCTCTTTTGGGTGAGGTTGCACCACGCCTGTCTTTTGATGGTCGCTTGCTGAACAATGCATCACAAGCGTACCAACACGACTGACAAGGTTCCTGGCATCGCAACCGATGCCATGCGTAGGACAATGGCGGGATCGTCAACACGGTCTCCAATACTCGCTTGTCATCCACGATGGAGATTGTCTATTGTACAATTAAAATACATGTGAGAAACAAATGAGGCTGGCAGGCGTAAGTATTTACGAAAAAAGAAGCAACATGTGTTCAACAAATATGCTATATGAAAACACTCTAATACTTGCATGTGGGAAGCAAATATGTATATGGTAGGAAACATTCAATATGAAAGGAGAAGCATGTTTTTACATAACAAAATTCTAATACAAATTGTATTTGTTTTTTGCTTCCTCGAACACCCATTTTATCCAGTACAGGCATAGGGGCACCATGACGAGCAGAGGGAGACGAGAAACCAAGCTCCAAAGGGCAGGGAGTCGGTGCAAGGAGACGGAGTGGTGACAAGAAACTGGGTTTGCTCACACGCTCATCGCCGTGTCGTCGTGGTTTCCCTGGTCGACACGGCTATGTAGCCTGCAGAGCTCACCACCGTCCGCCGCCGGCAAGGATCCGTCGTACAACTCCTTATGGCGGAGTGGCATGCGTTCCCATGCAAGCCTCGAAACAGGTGTAGGAAGTACCATCGACGGCGATGGTGGAGTTTGGCGTTGAGGTCGGAAGAGGAGAGACACGATGGTGAGAGCAGATGCAGATTCGATTTTGGAGGGGAAATCCAAATCGCTATTAATGGGATCGATTTTAGGATGAGCTGCCGACGGTAATTAAGGTGATGGTGCATTGTTGTCTTGTTTTTTTCTAGGATGCATGGAGGCCATAGGATGTATATATTGGGATTGATCGGCGTCTGGTTGGTCCTAAATTTTGCTTTCTATCAGACTGCGATAGGTAGGCTTGTTCCACATTGGAAGGTTTTATTATAGGTGCTTTGAGAAGAGCATTCTTAATATATTTAAAATCTAGGATGCAATATTCATTGAAGTTGAACTTGAATCCTTTCTGCAATAAATTTGTTAGTGGCTTCGAAAACTTTGAGAAGTTTTTAATAAAACGTCTATAAAATCCCGCATGTCCAAGAAAACTCCTTATACCTTAGACGTTTATAGGATACGGTAATTTCTCAATAGCATTTATTTTAGCTTTATCAATTTCTATTCCTCTTCCCGATATCTTATGTCCTAGAAATATGCCTTATGTCACCATGAAGTGGAATTTCTCCCAGTTCAACACTAGATTTGTGTCTTCACATCGCTGTAAAACATTGTCAAGGTTAAAGAGACAATCCATAAACGTTTTACCATAGACAGAAAAATCATCCAAAAATACTTCCATAATGTCTTCAATAAAATCATAAAAATTGCAGTCATGCATCTCTAAAAAGTAGTTGGAGCATTGCATAAACAAAAAGGCATTCTACGATAAGCATAATTACCAAAAGGACAAATAAAAGTTGTCTTTGCTCGATCTTTAGGGTGAGCTGCTATCTCTAGAATAACCATCTAAAAAATGATTAGCCAGTCCTCCCAACATTTGATCAATAGAGGGTAGAGGATAGTGGTCATTCCGAGTCTCCTTGTTGAGCTTTCTGAAATCAATACACATTATATATCCAACTATTGTTCTAGTGGGGATCATTTCAATTTTTTATTTGGTATCACAATAAAGACACCTTTTTTGGGCACGCAATGAACATGACTAACGCATTCAGTTCATTCAATTGGATAAATAATCTCTCCATCTAATAAACGTGTTATTTCTTTTATTACCACTTCCTTCATATTTTGGAGTGAGTTTACATTGGTATTCTTTTACCGGTTTTGCTCCTTCTTCCATATATATTATATGAGTAGCAATGGATGGGATTATACCTTTTAATTCTTCCACTGAATATCCAAAAGCACCTTGATGCTTTCTTAGCAACGTCATCAAGCTATATTATTATTTGGCTGAAAGATTAGAGTTAATAACTGGTAATTTCTTTGATTCATCTAAAAATTCATACCTTAGTTCTTCAGGCAGTTGCTTGAATTCCAACTCCGGTGGCTCTTCATCATTTTTTCTTTATCAACTGCTTACATGCTTTCTCGGTTTCTTCTAAATAATACTATTCCTCAAATGTTCTTGGTTCTTCCTCATCGTCAGTATCTTCCTAATCTTCGTAGCTCTCATCTTCTTGATATGGTGTAACATAGTATATAGCTGCAAGGTTTGCTATGGTTCTTACTTCTTCACCATTTAGTTCTTTATAATAAGGTTTGTTTTTTAATTTTGAGAAGTGAAAGAGTACTTAATCTTCACCAAACCTGAGAGTAATAGTTTCAACTCTGCAATCAATATAAGCTTTAAGAGTGCATAAGAAAAATCTTCCAAAAACAATAGGACAGAAAGGATCAACATGGATTTCTAAAACCATAAGTTTTATTAAATAAGTGTGAGGATCTACAATTATTTGAGCATTGTTGACAACTCCAATAGGTTCATGAAAGGACCTATCGGATAATTTAATAGACATGTCTACTAGTTCCATGTCAGGTACACAAATTCCATTTTTTTTCGATATAGTTCATATGGGATAACATTAATAGAAGATCCTAAATCACATAATCCATAATAAGATGTTCCTCCAAAAGAGCATGGAAGCACATGTGTCCCAAAACTTCTTCCATCGGTTTTACCTATTATTACCTTTGTTGCTTCTTTATCTAGTTTAATTATTCACTCAACAAGTTCTTGATTTTGTTGTTCTTTCTTCCATTGTTGGTCATGATTGAGGGTTCTTCTTCAAGTAAGTCTACACACACATCTTGTCTTCATATCTTTCTTCATGAATTCTTTTAGCTTCTGGGAATGGTAGTGGCGGTTCATAAAGAGCTTCTTTTTCATTGGCAGCCTGTTCTTGTTCCGTAGGAACTTGAATGGTAGAAACCTCCTTTCGGGGTGCATACTTGATCCAATTATCTCTAGGAAGCTGCAAAAACTAGATCTACCTTTTTTATGAGCGGAAAAATAGCGTCAGAGTCCACGTGCAGTGTTTGACTTAGCTTATCTAATTTACCAACACCTATTAAATCCTTAATGCAGTCTTATTCTACTTAAGTTCCTCCTTTTCTACCCAAATCTTCTGACCAAACTTATCTATTTATAGGCATATCATTAAGAAGTTCCCACGCTTGATCAATTGTATATTTCATAAAACTCTCACAGAAACAAGGTCTAGAGTTTGTGTATTCTCACTATTTAATCCTCCATATAAAACATGTAAAATTAACCATGATGGATGCTCATGGTGAGGACAATAATCAAGTAGTTCACGAAACCTTACATAACCATTTAGTAGGCTTTCTCCTAGTCTATTCCTGAAGTTGGTGATCATACGCCTTGCTCCATTGGATTTCCTCCCTGGATAGAAATAAAACAAAAATGCAGAGCAAAGTTCTTTACATCTTCAAAAAGTTCTAGGTGGGTGTGACTTATGCCATAACGAAGCTTTATAAAATAAAGTGTGATTAGATATCTTAAGTCTCATCTCATCCTCAATAAAAGAATTTAGTCTGAAAGTTCCACATATATTCTAAAAAAAATGATTGTGTGATCCTCAGTCCCATCACCTTTATATTGTCTGATATGCAACAGACTAAGCATGACATGGTTAATTTCATACCCTTCTTCATTAGTTTTAGGATATACCTTTTTTGAATGCATGTAATGGTGGCTTTCCTGAAAAATTCAAAGTAGCAAATCGAATGAAAGGAAGACGGTCCTCTTCCATGGTGCTTGCCTTCACCTACAGATAATTTTAAGACGAATAAAAATAAACATGTACTAAAAATAAAAAACGAAAAGCGCTTAGCTCCCCGGCAACGGCGCCCGAAAATAGCTTGATGCTTGCAAGTGCACAAAGTTGTTGTAGTTAGTTTCGAAATAAAGTATCAAACCACGGTGGAGCTATGGAAATAGTTCTCTAGGCTTAGCTTTGATCACCTGCTCTTGTTGGTGCAGTGAAAATTATCTAAAGGCTAAAGAAAACAATAAAAAGTGACTGAAATAAAGTAGTGTAAAAGGATTGTAAATATAACAGTAAATACACTAAACATCAAATAAATAAAGTAGACTAATGGATGGTTGGCCGATTGAAACTGCAATAGGGATAAATGCATTCTTGGGAACGGAAGTTCTAGCACTAGCATACTTCTGAATTGATTAGGCGTGCGTAATGTTTTTATTCAAATAATTTGTGAGGGCGGGGCTCCGAAAATTAATGTGCCTCGATCCCTCGGTTAACACAATACTCACAACTACCACGTAGCCCAAATGATAAGCGATACACCTAGTGGCACTAGTGATTAAGCGTCTCCCCATGGAGGTGGTATTGGTACTGTGATTTCTCCGTTGCTCCCATCTTGGAGATTGGCGCGAAAGGAGGAGCGACTTTCTGTCCTTTCATACTCACTCGTCATTCATCCTCAAACAAACAAACCAAACAACCCATCATGGCTCTACGACACAATATTGGTACCGTCGACTTCACACAATATCATGAGAATTGTTACCACAAACCAGTCAATAGAAAACATTACATCTTTATTTCAATTCATAATAGTACTAGGGTTTCCGATCTCCCCAAAAACTAATGGAACTACTCGCGCATGAAGGCAATGAACATTATAATGATTGTACTAAAAATAAAGGATGAATGTATGGATGAATACATGTGCAAATCCACAACTAGATATTCTAGAATTACATTGAGATGGGATGGAGAGATATCACGTAGATGTAGATAGTGGTGATGGCGATGGAGATCGATGCGTATGCATTCACGATGATGGAGTTGATGTAGATGGGTTCCCTTCTACGAATCCCCCCCCCCCCGGCACCTTCCGGAGGCTAGGGTTTAGTGGATTGTCGGGGTTTTTGCGTCTAATGTGTCTCTAGTCTACCTCTCTCTTCGAGTATGGGAGCACCCTGTTGATATGCCGGTCGAAACAGGCTGAAAAGCACCCCGGGTACGGTGTGTGGTACAATCGCTACTCGTCGTACCTTGGTCGTTATCTGTTACCGACTTAAACTGGTACGGTGACTGTTTCTGTTTCGCCCTCCGTGCCGAATCGTTCCATCGGGTACGGCTAGTGGTATGGTCAAGGTGACCGTACCGCGACTCGTTATGTGGGTACTGCCTTGTTTGCTCACAGAACATGGCTGGTACAGTGAGTGGTACGGTCGTAATTGACCATACCGTTGTCGTTAAGCGTTTTCTGTCTCTCCTTTTTACTTATGTGAACTTGTGCTTCTTTGGAATGACATTAAATGATGTGATCTCTTCATATTATGTCCAATTATGCTCGTTTATGCCATGTATGAAATATCTCTTTGGGATTTAAATAATCTGCATCTACAAACATAAACGGTGCACTTTGGAACGATAAAATATTAAATTCCCTATCTACTTATTAATAAAACATTAAGTAAAATAGAACCTAAATTGCACGCATCAATGGACCCATGGTTTTTAGGTGGGAGGTGAAATGCATCAAACGAAACCTCCAGGAAGGGGAATGGTGCTTGAGAGCGTCATTGTCACTGATACCGACAATATCGTGCAGATATTTTACCTAGAGACCATGCCCCACAACCACTTAAGAGTCCCAAAGACATACCACACTTGAACATACGAAATGCGAGGTCAAGAAGATCGAAGAAGACGACCCTAGAGCTAGGTGGTGGTATAGAAGACACACCCACGCCTGCAGACTACCAGCACCATGAAGTGACATCCACACCGTTAATAAATGCATCCACCATCCAGAGCCACCACTACGACATCCAAGAGAACCAACATCACTAGCCACAGGTGCGCAATGGGCCAGTCCTGATGTTGCTTCATGCTTCTTCACATCCACAATCATCCCAGATTCCATGGTTGAAGGACATCCAACATGCTGAAGAGCTAAATTATCTGACCATTAGGGCAAAAAAACTAAGATTCTATTTTTCTCTAGAAAAATTCCGAGCAGCAAGCGACATAGGAGAAGAGTCGGTGTTGCCTGATCGAATAGGCGCGGGGAACCAACCATGGCCTGCCGCAGGGGGCCCAAAGAAGCCCCCACGCCCGTGGGCGGAGGAGGAGTCCATCGATCGGGTGGAGGAGCGGCTCGTGGGTGGATAGTGTAGACTCGGCGGAGGGATTGGGAAAATGGAACCCCAAATAGGCACGCGTCCCATTGATATTGCGGTATTGCGGGGGCGATTTAGGGTACCCAAGAAATTTCTTAGGGCCATGCTGATATGCAGTTTATTCTTGGGCCAACTGCATATCGGCGGAAATGTAAGGGTTAGTGGGTTTCTAGGATCTGCTAGAGATCGTATCTTGTCAGAGGCATATGACTCACCTACTTTAAATAATTTTGTCCTGACCAGCCTACCAATGTTTATGTTTTCATTTCTAGAGATAGCGAAAGGGGCATGCAAAATACTGGACTACTTTAGATCACTTTTTTTGGCGATGTGATGGTCATAAAAATAAATTCGGTTGACAAAATGGAATGTTTTCTGTAGATCTAAAGATGAAGGGGTTCTCGGGGTGGAAGTTCTGGAATTAAAAAAAGGCTTTTATGTAAATGGTTGTTCAAACTTCTCAACGAGGAAGGTGTTTGCAAGAATTACTAAGAAATAAATATCTTTATTCCAAAGCCCTATCTCAAGTTAAGGAGAAACCTTCAGATTCACCATTTTGAAAAGGTCTCATGAGGATTAAGGAGGAATTATTTTCTAGAGAGTCTTTTCATGTAGGTGATGGGAAGAACACGAGGTTCTGGGAAGATACATGGTTAGGAGTTTCACCGTTGTCACAACAATATCCTTCCCTTTATAACATTGTCCAGCGAAAAGGTGTGTCGGTACAATTAGTTTTAGGGGAAAACCATCTTTATTTTTAGGATAGTGTTAACGGGTAACAAATGATCTTTGGTTGCATCTTGTTGAACGTTTAATACATATTTGATTGTCCACCGAACATGATAGTTTTGTTTGGGACTAACAAATTCTGGTGTGTATACGGTTAAATCCATGTAGCTTGACATTTTAAAGGATCACACCGCATTTCTTAGAAAATACATTTGAAAACTAAAGGTGACTCTAAAGATTCCAAAAATTTTATGTAGTTTATCTATCGTATAGAGTTACTTTCCAATATTAAGTTGTCAATCTTTTTTTTGGCATGGTAGCACTAAGTGTTGTTTCAGTGACAAAAATGAAACAATTCAACACCTTTTTTTATTGAATGCCCGCTTGCTAAATTAATGTGGCGTGTTGTGTACATGACATTTTATATAGCTCCTCCAACTAATATCACTAATATGTTTGGGAATTGGTTGCATGAAGTACCAAAAAAGAAAAGGCTCAAATCATGGTTGGAGCTTGCTCTTTACTTTGGGCTATATGGAATGTACGTCACGATATTATTTTTAACGAGTTGAAAGCTTCTTCTCTACCGTCGGTGATACCTTTGGCCACCCATTGGATTCGTATGTGATCTTATATCCATCCGGTGGAGCGCCGCCAGGACATGGATTCTGGTGTGGCGTTTGGAAATGGTTGCACGGGAGTACTTCAGCCGGTTCGGGTGGAGCTTAATTTTAGACTAGCATGTTAATGCAAAGGCGTTACATGTTAGTAGTTTTTTTAGATGCTTGATACATGTCTAACCTGAGTGATCTATGAGATGTAATAAGACGCGAGTAATAAAAATCCGTATGCATCACTTTGATGTAAAGCCGTGGGCTTTCCCATTTCGAAAAAAAATACGGCTCAACTACCATGCCTCTCTGAGCACTCTCCCTTTCTTTCATTTGCTTAGATTGTGTCCAAAGATCAGAAGCTAGCTAGGATGTCCCTAAAAAAGGCGAGAGTGTAGCTTACCTACGAGATAAACAGATACAATATCCAGGAGTAGAAAAGAAGTGGACGATAACCATACAGGGTGGAGCTTTATCTTCTTTTCTGAACAAACCAACCTCACAACCGGCTTAAATCACCAGGCTTCATAGCAATTCAGAGTTATTCTCCTTATACAGAAAGTATAACAGTTATTGGATTTATTGCATGGGCAGCATGATCGAATGTTGAAACACTTCACTTATTACATACTTTACTTATATGTGAAAGAAGAGGTCGCTGCCAGGGGAACATATTTAGAGGGAGCACATTATGAAGAAAGGAGGGGATTGACCACATGACCAACGAATAGCACCACACCGGTGATGTCTTCTCAGATTAGGAAGAGGAAAGGATGATCTGCAACGAAATCTATCACCTGGGAATAAATCCCGATCTCTACAGTAGTTGCTGCGGCAGCCTTGGTTCCTTCTTCGTTCACTTCCACGAACGACTTGTGGCGAACATGTGAGATGTACAGGTACGGTGGCACCGAGGAATCCACCATCTCCGAAAGATCTGCTCCGGGGCTGAATGGCAGCTGGAGACCCAAACCTTGGAGCAAGTTGGATGCTTCAAATCCGAACGATATCTTGAACTTGGGGAGTTTGAACTGCCCGACTCGGAACTGCTCCGTTGGAATATGGTTCTCTAAGAACTCTGGTTCAGTGCTCAACCTTTTGGCCAAGCTCCAGAGACCGTCTTGTGCTTCTGGAAGAATAATGTACATGGAAAACTTCCTATTGTCCACACCTTGGTGGTAAGGAAGCTTAAGTATCTTCATGTCGTCAGAAGACGAAATGTATTGCTTGTTTGTGCTCGACATAAATGGTGTTTGAACTGAGATTCCGTCAAGAAGGTGGAACATGTCGTCCCTAGTCCTAGATGCGTCAAACTTCTCATGCCAAGCTCCTTTGAAGTAAAGGGCGTTGCTAAGAATGAGTCTAGTGTCACTGTCAACAGATCCTTTAGGGATGATATCTTTGATGAGACCTGTTGTGACTTTCTCTACCCATGAGTTCACTTGAACAGTAGCTTCATCAGGCTGGACCAATGCAAAGTACATCAATACTTAGTATTTACGAGCAACGTGATGCATACTAGTTGTAGTTTCATCAGGCTGGTGCTGGGGGACGAAGGTGTGGGAGAAACCGTGGTGGCGTACTGGTTTTGGACGAATGATTAATTGGCCTGACCCGCTTATTATGCATGGTTAACTTTCGTAATTAATCCCGTTGATTTCGTAGACGGTGAAAGTTTGACGAGAGGCTTGACGACAGGACGGAAGGCTAGATGACAGGACGCAAGTTGAGACGGTTGAAGGAACCAATTCCTTCTTTTAGATAGGAGAGATAGGAGAGAAGAGATAGTTTGCTTCCTTATAAACCACATTTTATTTCCATTGGCACCATACTTTGCTTCCTAAACAATGAAGTTTGCTTCCTACGTATGTTTAAATTTTCCTGTTAGCTAGTTGCTTCTTACGTAGGAGAATAGAGTTTCCTAGTACGCTGCAACCGTCGAATCATCAACCTAAGTTGATCCAGAAGCTGGTCGACGTTATCCCCCGAGTTTGATTTGTCGCAGCTCTTTTGGGTGAGGTTGCACCACGCCTGTCTTTTGATGGTCGCTTGCTGAACAATGCATCACAAGCGTACCAACACGACTGACAAGGTTCCTGGCATCGCAACCGATGCCATGCGTAGGACAATGGCGGGATCGTCAACACGGTCTCCAATACTCGCTTGTCATCCACGATGGAGATTGTCTATTGTACAATTAAAATACATGTGAGAAACAAATGAGGCTGGCAGGCGTAAGTATTTACGAAAAAAGAAGCAACATGTGTTCAACAAATATGCTATATGAAAACACTCTAATACTTGCATGTGGGAAGCAAATATGTATATGGTAGGAAACATTCAATATGAAAGGAGAAGCATGTTTTTACATAACAAAATTCTAATACAAATTATATTTGTTTTTTGCTTCCTCGAACACCCATTTTATCCAGTACAGGCATAGGGGCACCATGACGAGCAGAGGGAGACGAGAAACCAAGCTCCAAAGGGCAGGGAGTCGGTGCAAGGAGACGGAGTGGTGACAAGAAACTGGGTTTGCTCACACGCTCATCGCCGTGTCGTCGTGGTTTCCCTGGTCGACACAACTATGTAGCCTGCAGAGCTCACCACCGTCCGCCGCCGGCAAGGATCCGTCGTACCACTCCTTATGGCGGAGTGGCATGCGTTCCCATGCAAGCCTCGAAACAGGTGTAGGAAGTACCATCGACGGCTATGGTGGAGTTTGGCGTTGAGGTCGGAAGAGGAGAGACACGATGGTGAGAGCAGATGCAGATTCGATTTTGGAGGGGAAATCCAAATCGCTATTAATGGGATCGATTTTAGGATGAGCTGCCGACGGTAATTAAGGTGATGGTGCATTGTTGTCTTGTTTTTTTCTAGGATGCATGGAGGCCATAGGATGTATTGGGATTGATCGGCGTCTGGTTGGTCCTAAATTTTGTTTTCTATCAGACTGCGATAGGTAGGCTTGTTCCACATTGGAAGGTTTTATTATAGGTGCTTTGAGAAGAGCATTCTTAATATATTTAAAATCTAGGATGCAATATTCATTGAAGTTGAACTTGAATCCTTTCTGCAATAAATTTGTTAGTGGCTTCGAAAACTTTGAGAAGTTTTTAATAAAACGTCTATAAAATCCCGCATGTCCAAGAAAACTCCTTATACCTTAGACGTTTATAGGATACGGTAATTTCTCAATAGCATTTATTTTAGCGTTATCAATTTCTATTCCTCTTCCCGATATCTTATGTCCTAGAAATATGCCTTATGTCACCATGAAGTGGAATTTCTCCCAGTTCAACACTAGATTTGTGTCTTCACATCGCTGTAAAACATTGTCAAGGTTAAAGAGACAATCCATAAACGTTTTACCATAGACAGAAAAATCATCCAAAAATACTTCCATAATGTCTTCAATAAAATCATAAAAATTGCAGTCATGCATCTCTAAAAAGTAGTTGGAGCATTGCATAAACAAAAAGGCATTCTACGATAAGCATAATTACCAAAAGGACAAATAAAAGTTGTCTTTGCTCGATCTTTAGGGTGAGCTGCTATCTCTAGAATAACCATCTAAAAAATGATTAGCCAGTCCTCCCAACATTTGATCAATAGAGGGTAGAGGATAGTGGTCATTCCGAGTCTCCTTGTTGAGCTTTCTGAAATCAATACACATTATATATCCAACTATTGTTCTAGTGGGGATCATTTCAATTTTTTATTTGGTATCACAATAAAGACACCTTTTTTGGGCACGCAATGAACATGACTAACGCATTCAGTTCATTCAATTGGATAAATAATCTCTGCATCTAATAAACGTGTTATTTCTTTTATTACCACTTCCTTCATATTTTGGAGTGAGTTTACATTGGTATTCTTTTACCGGTTTTGCTCCTTCTTCCATATATATTATATGAGTAGCAATGGATGGGATTATACCTTTTAATTCTTCCACTGAATATCCAAAAGCACCTTGATGCTTTCTTAGCACCGTCATCAAGCTATATTATTCTTTGGCTGAAAGATTAGAGTTAATAACTGGTAATTTCTTTGATTCATCTAAAAATTCATACCTTAGTTCTTCAGGCAGTTGCTTGAATTCCAACTCCGGTGGCTCTTCATCATTTTTTCTTTATCAACTGCTTACATGCTTTCTCGGTTTCTTCTAAATAATACTATTCCTCAAATGTTCTTGGTTCTTCCTCATCGTCAGTATCTTCCTAATCTTCGTAGCTCTCATCTTCTTCATATGGTGTAACATAGTATATAGCTGCAAGGTTTGCTATGGTTCTTACTTCTTCACCATTTAGTTCTTTATAATAAGGTTTGTTTTTTAATTTTGAGAAGTGAAAGAGTACTTAATCTTCACCAAACCTGAGAGTAATAGTTTCAACTCTGCAATCAATATAAGCTTTAAGAGTGCATAAGAAAAATCTTCCAAAAACAATAGGACAGAAAGGATCAACATGGATTTCTAAAACCATAAGTTTTATTAAATAAGTGTGAGGATCTACAATTATTTGAGCATTGTTGACAACTCCAATAGGTTCATGAAAGGACCTATCGGATAATTTAATAGACATGTCTACTAGTTCCATGTCAGGTACACAAATTCCATTTTTTTTCGATATAGTTCATATGGGATAACATTAATAGAAGATCCTAAATCACATAATCCATAATAAGATGTTCCTCCAAAAGAGCATGGAAGCACATGTGTCCCAAAACTTCTTCCATCGGTTTTACCTATTATTACCTTTGTTGCTTCTTTATCTAGTTTAATTATTCACTCAACAAGTTCTTGATTTTGTTGTTCTTTCTTCCATTGTTGGTCATGATTGAGGGTTCTTCTTCAAGTAAGTCTACACACACATCTTGTCTTCATATCTTTCTTCATGAATTCTTTTAGCTTCTGGGAATGGTAGTGGCGGTTCATAAAGAGCTTCTTTTTCATTGGCAGCCTGTTCTTGTTCCGTAGGAACTTGAATGGTAGAAACCTCCTTTCGGGGTGCATACTTGATCCAATTATCTCTAGGAAGCTGCAAAAACTAGATCTACCTTTTTTATGAGCGGAAAAATAGCGTCAGAGTCCACGTGCAGTGTTTGACTTAGCTTATCTAATTTACCAACACCTATTAAATCCTTAATGCAGTCTTATTCTACTTAAGTTCCTCCTTTTCTACCCAAATCTTCTGACCAAACTTATCTATTTATAGGCATATCATTAAGAAGTTCCCACGCTTGATCAATTGTATATTTCATAAAACTCTCACAGAAACAAGGTCTAGAGTTTGTGTATTCTCACTATTTAATCCTCCATATAAAACATGTAAAATTAACCATGATGGATGCTCATGGTGAGGACAATAATCAAGTAGTTCACGAAACCTTACATAACCATTTAGTAGGCTTTCTCCTAGTCTATTCCTGAAGTTGGTGATCATACGCCTTGCTCCATTGGATTTCCTCCCTGGATAGAAATAAAACAAAAATGCAGAGCAAAGTTCTTTACATCTTCAAAAAGTTCTAGGTGGGTGTGACTTATGCCATAACGAAGCTTTATAAAATAAAGTGTGATTAGATATCTTAAGTCTCATCTCATCCTCAATAAAAGAATTTAGTCTGAAAGTTCCACATATATTCTAAAAAAAATGATTGTGTGATCCTCAGTCCCATCACCTTTATATTGTCTGATATGCAACAGACTAAGCATGACATGGTTAATTTCATACCCTTCTTCATTAGTTTTAGGATATACCTTTTTTGAATGCATGTAATGGTGGCTTTCCTGAAAAATTCAAAGTAGCAAATCGAATGAAAGGAAGACGGTCCTCTTCCATGGTGCTTGCCTTCACCTACAGATAATTTTAAGACGAATAAAAATAAACATGTACTAAAAATAAAAAACGAAAAGCGCTTAGCTCCCCGGCAACGGCGCCCGAAAATAGCTTGATGCTTGCAAGTGCACAAAGTTGTTGTAGTTAGTTTCGAAATAAAGTATCAAACCACGGTGGAGCTATGGAAATAGTTCTCTAGGCTTAGCTTTGATCACCTGCTCTTGTTGGTGCAGTGAAAATTATCTAAAGGCTAAAGAAAACAATAAAAAGTGACTGAAATAAAGTAGTGTAAAAGGATTGTAAATATAACAGTAAATACACTAAACATCAAATAAATAAAGTAGACTAATGGATGGTTGGCCGATTGAAACTGCAATAGGGATAAATGCATTCTTGGGAACGGAAGTTCTAGCACTAGCATACTTCTGAATTGATTAGGCGTGCGTAATGTTTTTATTCAAATAATTTGTGAGGGCGGGGCTCCGAAAATTAATGTGCCTCGATCCCTCGGTTAACACAATACTCACAACTACCACGTAGCCCAAATGATAAGCGATACACCTAGTGGCACTAGTGATTAAGCGTCTCCCCATGGAGGTGGTATTGGTACTGTGATTTCTCCGTTGCTCCCATCTTGGAGATTGGCGCGAAAGGAGGAGCGACTTTCTGTCCTTTCATACTCACTCGTCATTCATCCTCAAACAAACAAACCAAACAACCCATCATGGCTCTACGACACAATATTGGTACCGTCGACTTCACACAATATCATGAGAATTGTTACCACAAACCAGTCAATAGAAAACATTACATCTTTATTTCAATTCATAATAGTACTAGGGTTTCCGATCTCCCCAAAAACTAATGGAACTACTCGCGCATGAAGGCAATGAACATTATAATGATTGTACTAAAAATAAAGGATGAATGTATGGATGAATACATGTGCAAATCCACAACTAGATATTCTAGAATTACATTGAGATGGGATGGAGAGATATCACGTAGATGTAGATAGTGGTGATGGCGATGGAGATCGATGCGTATGCATTCACGATGATGGAGTTGATGTAGATGGGTTCCCTTCTACGAATCCCCCCCCCCCGGCACCTTCCGGAGGCTAGGGTTTAGTGGATTGTCGGGGTTTTTGCGTCTGGTGTGTCTCTAGTCTACCTCTATCTTCGAGTATGGGAGCACCCTGTTGATATGCCGGTCGAAACAGGCTGAAAAGCACCCCGGGTACGGTGTGTGGTACAATCGCTACTCGTCGTACCTTGGTCGTTATCTGTTACCGACTTAAACTGGTACGGTGACTGTTTCTGTTTCGCCCTCCGTGCCGAATCGTTCCATCGGGTACGGCTAGTGGTATGGTCAAGGTGACCGTACCGCGACTCGTTATGTGGGTACTGCCTTGTTTGCTCACAGAACATGGCTGGTACAGTGAGTGGTACGGTCGTAATTGACCATACCGTTGTCGTTAAACGTTTTCTGTCTCTCCTTTTTACTTATGTGAACTTGTGCTTCTTTGGAACGACATTAAATGATGTGATCTCTTCATATTATGTCCAATTATGCTCGTTTATGCCATGTATGAAATATCTCTTTGGGATTTAAATAATCTGCATCTACAAACATAAACGGTGCACTTTGGAACGATAAAATATTAAATTCCCTATCTACTTATTAATAAAACATTAAGTAAAATAGAACCTAAATTGCACGCATCAATGGACCCATGGTTTTTAGGTGGGAGGTGAAATGCATCAAACGAAACCTCCAGGAAGGGGAATGGTGCTTGAGAGCGTCATTGTCACTGATACCGACAATATCGTGCAGATATTTTACCTAGAGACCATGCCCCACAACCACTTAAGAGTCCCAAAGACATACCACACTTGAACATACGAAATGCGAGGTCAAGAAGATCGAAGAAGACGACCCTAGAGCTAGGTGGTGGTATAGAAGACACACCCACGCCTGCAGACTACCAGCACCATGAAGTGACATCCACACCGTTAATAAATGCATCCACCATCCAGAGCCACCACTACGACATCCAAGAGAACCAACATCACTAGCCACAGGTGCGCAATGGGCCAGTCCTGATGTTGCTTCATGCTTCTTCACATCCACAATCATCCCAGATTCCATGGTTGAAGGACATCCAACATGCTGAAGAGCTAAAATATCTGACCATTAGGGCAAAAAAACTAAGATTCTATTTTTCTCTAGAAAAATTCCGAGCAGCAAGCGACATAGGAGAAGAGTCGGTGTTGCCTGATCGAATAGGCGCGGGGAACCAACCATGGCCTGCCGCAGGGGGCCCAAAGAAGCCCCCACGCCCGTGGGCGGAGGAGGAGTCCATCGATCGGGTGGAGGAGCGGTTCGTGGGTGGATAGTGTAGACTCGGCGGAGGGATTGGGAAAATGGAACCCCAAATAGGCACGCGTCCCATTGATATTGCGGTATTGCGGGGGCGATTTAGGGTACCCAAGAAATTTCTTAGGGCCATGCTGATATGCAGTTTATTCTTGGGCCAACTGCATATCGGCGGAAATGTAAGGGTTAGTGGGTTTCTAGGACTTGCTAGAGATCGTATCTTGTCAGAGGCATATGACTCACCTACTTTAAATAATTCTGTCCTGACCAGCCTACCAATGTTTATGTTTTCATTTCTAGAGATAGCGAAAGGGGCATGCAAAATACTGGACTACTTTAGATCACTTTTTTTTGGCGATGTGATGGTCATAAAAATAAATTCGGTTGACAAAGTGGAATGTTTTCTGTAGATCTAAAGATGAAGGGGTTCTCGGGGTGGAAGTTCTGGAATTAAAAAAAAGGCTTTTATGTAAATGGTTGTTCAAACTTCTCAACGAGGAAGGTGTTTGCAAGAATTACTAAGAAATAAATATCTTTATTCCAAATCCCTATCTCAAGTTAAGGAGAAACCTTCAGATTCACCATTTTGAAAAGGTCTCATGAGGATTAAGGAGGAATTATTTTCTAGAGAGTCTTTTCATGTAGGTGATGGGAAGAACACGAGGTTCTGGGAAGATACATGGTTAGGAGTTTCACCGTTGTCACAACAATATCCTTCCCTTTATAACATTGTCCAGCGAAAAGGTGTGTCGGTACAATTAGTTTTAGGGGAAAACCATCTTTATTTTTAGGATAGTGTTAACGGGTAACAAATGATCTTTGGTTGCATCTTGTTGAACGTTTAATACATATTTGATTGTCCACCGAACATGATAGTTTTGTTTGGGACTAACAAATTCTGGTGTGTATACGGTTAAATCCATGTAGCTTGACATTTTAAAGGATCACACCGCATTTCTTAGAAAATACATTTGAAAACTAAAGGTGACTCTAAAGATTCCAAAAATTTTATGTAGTTTATCTATCGTATAGAGTTACTTTCCAATATTAAGTTGTCAATCTTTTTTTTGGCATGGTAGCACTAAGTGTTGTTTCAGTGACAAAAATGAAACAATTCAACACCTTTTTTTATTGAATGCCCGCTTGCTAAATTAATGTGGCGTGTTGTGTACATGACATTTTATATAGCTCCTCCAACTAATATCACTAATATGTTTGGGAATTGGTTGCATGAAGTACCAAAAAAGAAAAGGCTCAAATCATGGTTGGAGCTTGCTCTTTACTTTGGGCTATATGGAATGTACGTCACGATATTATTTTTAACGAGTTGAAAGCTTCTTCTCTACCGTCGGTGATACCTTTGGCCACCCATTGGATTCGTATGTGATCTTATATCCATCCGGTGGAGCGCCGCCAGGACATGGATTCTGGTGTGGCGTTTGGAAATGGTTGCACGGGAGTACTTCAGCCGGTTCGGGTGGAGCTTAATTTTAGACTAGCATGTTAATGCAAAGGCGTTACATGTTAGTAGTTTTTTTAGATGCTTGATACATGTCTAACCTGAGTGATCTATGAGATGTAATAAGACGCGAGTAATAAAAATCCGTATGCATCACTTTGATGTAAAGCCGTGGGCTTTCCCATTTCGGAAAAAAATACGGCTCAACTACCATGCCTCTCTGAGCACTCTCCCTTTCTTTCATTTGCTTAGATTGTGTCCAAAGATCAGAAGCTAGCTAGGATGTCCCTAAAAAAAGCGAGAGTGTAGCTTACCTACGAGATAAACAGATACAATATCCAGGAGTAGAAAAGAAGTGGACGATAACCATACAGGGTGGAGCTTTATCTTCTTTTCTGAACAAACCAACCTCACAACCGGCTTAAATCACCAGGCTTCATAGCAATTCAGAGTTATTCTCCTTATACAGAAAGTATAACATTTATTGGATTTATTGCATGGGCAGCATGATCGAATGTTGAAACACTTCACTTATTACATACTTTACTTATATGTGAAAGAAGAGGTCGCTGCCAGGGGAACATATTTAGAGGGAGCACATTATGAAGAAAGGAGGGGATTGACCACATGACCAACGAACAGCACCACACCGGTGATGTCTTCTCGGATTAGGAAGAGGAAAGGATGATCTGCAACGAAATCTATCACCTGGGAATAAATCCCGATCTCTACAGTAGTTGCTGCGGCAGCCTTGGTTCCTTCTTCGTTCACTTCCACGAACGACTTGTGGCGAACATGTGAGATGTACAGGTACGGTGGCACCGAGGAATCCACCATCTCCGAAAGATCTGCTCCGGGGCTGAATGGCAGCTGGAGACCCAAACCTTGGAGCAAGTTGGATGCTTCAAATCCGAACGATATCTTGAACTTGGGGAGTTTGAACTGCCCGACTCGGAACTGCTCCGTTGGAATATGGTTCTCTAAGAACTCTAGTTCAGTGCTCAACCTTTTGGCCAAGCTCCAGAGACCGTCTTGTGCTTCTGGAAGAATAATGTACATGGAAAACTTCCTATTGTCCACACCTTGGTGGTAAGGAAGCTTAAGTATCTTCATGTCGTCAGAAGACGAAATGTATTGCTTGTTTGTGCTCGACATAAATGGTGTTTGAACTGAGCTTCCGTCAAGAAGGTGGAACATGTCGTCCCTAGTCCTAGATGCGTCAAACTTCTCATGCCAAGCTCCTTTGAAGTAAAGGGCGTTGCTAAGAATGAGTCTAGTGTCACTGTCAACAGATCCTTTAGGGATGATATCTTTGATGAGACCTGTTGTGACTTTCTCTACCCATGAGTTCACTTGAACAGTAGCTTCATCAGGCTGGACCAATGCAAAGTACATCAATACTTAGTATTTACGAGCAACGTGATGCATACTAGTTGTAGTTTCTAGAATGACAATCACCTTAGTTTGGAAGTCCACAGGCTGGACGTCGGCCTTGTAGCTGCCGAGGGCGAGCTCCTTGAAGGATGGCTTGAGCGAGAGCGACGCGTCCACGAAGACGCCGTTGGCGACGGCGATGCGTGGGCCGCCAGCACCGGACGCGTCAGCGAGCACTAGCTGTACGACCTGCTCGGCGAGCGCCTGGAGACCCTCGGCCTCCTCGACTGCTTCCCCGGACCCGAGCACGGCGACCAGTTGTTCACGGGTGGCACCGGCCGCACCGGCGGCAACAAGGCTGAGCCCGACGTGGAGGGAGAGCGGGGAATAGGCAGCGTTGACGGCGGCGTACTCGGGGTTGGAGGAGATGGCGGAGGCGAGGCGGAGGGCGAAGCGAGTCTGGTGCGCGATGGAGAGACGGACGTCGGTGGTCGCCATGGTTGGGCTTCGGTTACACTGCTTAACCGAGAAGAAGATGGGAATGAGTGGGAAGTGCAATTTTTATGTGTGGTTTGCAGCTATTTAAAGCGGGTGCCCTGAAAAAATAGTAGAGTTGAGGTTTTGGTTTCGTGAACCACAGCTGTGGGAACACAAGCCGTAAAAGGAACCCAATTCTCCTTCATCCCATCATAAAGAGTGATAAAGTGCTCTTGGACATCGTTAATTAGTCACCGCCGCGTCATTTGGTTCTTGGACCGTTCATATCTTTTCCTTTTTCATATCTCTCGAAGGCGTGCGGCTTTCCTGTCTAATTTCCCCTCGCGTCTGAATTCTGGTGCCCTTTTATATATGGAAGATTATTACGACACGTCTCGAGTCCTTTTAATCACAAAACTGATCAATACGTCATTCCAGTTTCGGGATAGAAGATGCCAGGCCATTGTGTAGGTTGCATTTACCATAATCCTGTTTGCTAGCTCGAATAGCATTTGGCCTTTTGTCTGCTTCAATAAACAATTTTTACAATCCTACTCCACAACAAATAGGATTTAGTAACTTGTGATGAAATGTGCGACCAGCCATGCTATTCATCTAGTCCCAAAATCGACAAGCTGTTTGATGCCGAGCTCGAGAGGACACATGGTCGCATTAGGACGGTGCCTGCGCCTCCGGCCCGGGCCCATTCCCAGCGCCGGCTCCAGTCGGACTATCGTCGCTGTCAATGAGGATGCAGGCGGACACGGACGTCCGCCTGCCGTTTTGTCCGCGCCGCTCCAAACCGCTAAACGGACTGGCAGACGGGCCGCCCAGATTAGGCGGGCCTGGCGGAAAGTGACAGCGTAGCCGCTAAAGGTCCGCCTTGCACGCAGCTCCAATCTCCTATACGCAAGGATTGATGCCGCCAGTGCCAGGCCGCTTGGCCGCCATCCCGCCTCTCCGGCCGTCCCCGGCGACCCCCACAGGAGCGCACGTCTCTCAGCCTCCGGCTGCGCCACCTTGGGCTCGGTGCCCTCCCCGTCGCCCAGCTGCAGAGAGATCTCCGATGAGGGGGAGGCAGCAGCAGGCCGGCAGTGGAGGGTGGACAGAATCAATTGGAAAAAGAGAAGAATCCGGCGAGCAGGGCAAGACTGGAGGCAAGGGTGGCTTATCCACATCAATCTGAAGGGCAATGAGCAGGTCTGGTTCGTCTTCAACCTCCTCCCTGCTTTCTAGGTTTGGCTTCTGATTCTGTTTAGTCTGAAGGCTGTGGTGACCAGATGTGGTGTATTTTTCATGTTCTTGGCCCAAGGGAAGAAAGTAGACTGGATTGACTATTGTTTTGCCCAACCAGAGAAGCTAATCAGGTGAACGTAGTTGTGCAGAATCGTGGTTTCATCATGTCAGTGTTGTGTATCTAGGCCAATCTTGCTGTCTGTCTATCTATTCCGATGATCCCTAACCAAATTGGTATGCTGAATTTTGGGAAGAGAAATGACCAGTCTACCTGTATGTATAGTATTTGCTTCAAAATCCTCACAAGATTTAGACTGCATTCAGTGTTAATTTGGTCGTTTGCAATTGTGCAGATGCAAATAGCTTCTTCAGTTGGACAAAACAAATCTGACCGTAGGACCCATGTCAACAAGATGTTCCATTCCAGTGAATTGTTCATTTCACTTTGTTCTTCTCTATAAGTAGTACTAGTACTGGATTTACGTACCTTGATTATCCGTTTAAGCAAAAAAAAAAAAAAAAAAACCAATCTATTTTTAGAGAAGCACTGGCAACCTTTTCTAAGTGTGTATACAAAAGTGGCACTCTGTAGTTCCTTTGGATTTGATGCTAATATACTGATTAGCCTTGCTCTTAGGCTGGTGCCAATGCACCGCCCACTATTTACGGGCTATAGTCCCCGCCACGTCACCTTCTCTCACCATTATCACGCCACTCTTACGGGCACGGTGCCAGTGCACGGGCTATAGCCCGGGCTGTAAGATTCTCTCTCTGCCACATCAGCTTTTCTCTCTCCTCCACGTCAACACATATTTTGAAGATTAAAAACGTTGCAAATAATAGAAGAAATTATTTTATTCAACTAAAATTGTACCGATTACATAATAATAAATAAAAATTACATAAAAAATAAGAAAATTACATAATCTAGTTTTGATGAGCCCACACATGCTCAATCAAATCCCCCTGGAGCTGTGTATACATCGGCGAGTCCTGCATTTCGTTGTCCATCTGAATCCTTGCTGCTAGGCTTGGTGGTGCATTGGTATGTATTGTGTCGCACCCTGGGTTTCTAGAGGATACTCTCCGCACGAACTGGAAGTCAGGTGCTTGGATTATGGGGCAAACATGCTCCCACGTCCCAGCTTCCTGGTAGGCCTGCGCTTATGCGCGACAACACAAGCCCTGCTTCCACCGTCGAAGTAAACTATCCGCTAGGAACCTAAAGGCACTACTGTCGACGTACTTCATAATCAAACACGCACGGTACGTCAACAGTTTGGTACGAATGATAACACAGAATGTCTCTAAGACACAAAAGAATGAAATAAGGGCAACTGGCCTTCACTAAGGCAGAAAATATCGAATACAGTCATCCAGAGGACACATGCCCCAACATATCATTCATTACAACAGCGGAAGCAAACAAAGGGTCTGAGTACAGACAAATCCATGGCTTAAGAAGCCTGAGAACATAAAGGAAAACGAAGCCCATCCACGAAGGTCTGGATCCTGCCCTGGTCCAGCTAACTACTCGTCTGCAGCGTCATCGAACTCCACAAAGTAGCCATCCTGGGAAGCATCGTAGTCGTAGCAGAACTCTGCGTAAACCACAGCCCCAACGGGGTCAGTACATCCAAGTACTGGCAAGCAAGACTCACAGTTCATCACGGAGTTACCCGTCAACACAAGCTTTGATGCTTGGGATCAACGGAAGAAAGGGGTGATATAAAAGTTGCTGCTGGCTGCACTAACCAACTACAGAAATATCTACAAGTTCCGGCTAACAGAAAAGATAAGATCGAGGATTGTAACCAACTGAAAGATAACTTCAACCAAACCCCATCCTGGATCTCGCCCCTTATCCAAAGAAGCAATCCGAGGATAACTCACACAGTTGTAATAAGGTGAATCCAGTTATTGTGTGAATAACCTATTACTAGTCAGGTTATTAATCATTGGGTGAAACATGATTGATCATTATGTTGAAGTTGTCCTGAGTACTTGTTAGCCAGTACTTTCACCAAGTAATCCATAACCGCGGAAAACACGGCTTCTCGAGAAGATTATCCCTGCAGGGTTGCACCAATTTGGCCGTACACTCATGAATATCCCGCCAGATGGGATGCCTCCCACCAAGCGGGGCACTCAACACAACCGACCATTCCTCGCATCAAGCCCAAAGAACCTTGGGCGCACGGCTAATCAAGCCCAGAAGAAAATGGACCATCATAGCACTCTAAGACCGTGTCCCCCTATATGCCGACTACGAAAGTTCCACCCTGCGCTGGGCTCGCAAAAACATGCATGCGGCAAATGGAAAACACGAACTAAATGAGGCGATTTGGACGAGATGCGAATCAGGTCAAGTTGAGGGGGGCGCCCATACTCGCTTCCCAAATGCGGGTAGTGCGCTCATCATGGATCAGTAGACAAGACCCTTTTCCTATTAGGGTCGACACTAGCAGGCTCCAAAACCACTCATGGGCCTCCTGCCGGTGCCTTATCATCAAATTATTATTACCATTAGCAATTAACAGGATTGATTGATTAATAACGAGCCCCGGTACAAGATAATAAGATAGTAACAGTAGTAACCGACAACAGACTCGAGTAAAAGCAACCCTAAGCATGCTAGATAATACTAAGGCACAAGCAAAGGCTGTAGGTATGGAGATGCTGGCAATATCATGGCTCAAGGTATCATGTGATGGGTTCGGAGAACAAGCAACGATACATAGGGCTAGCAATAGTAGACAACAGATAGTATCAACAGCAGGTGTGGAAAGGAACTCGATGATTCATGTGAGTGATAACTTGCCTGGCAGCTCAGTATCGTACTGGGCTAGGTCCTGAGGAGTGGTGTCGTAAGGATCGTCGGTCTCAACGTAGTCGTCGTCTAACCGAGAAGAAGCAAACAAACAAAACAGGTATGTAAACAAACATTGTCATGGCATTGTGCACAATCAAATATGATGCATGACAATTTAATAGATGCAACAAAATAAACTATTTGATATGATAACACAATTTAAATGGACTGTTATCCAACTGTGAGTTGCATATGTGAAGCCCATGGAATTTGGTTAGGTTATTTGTTTTCCAACTAATCAACAGATGATAATGGATTAGTATGATGCATGCAAAAGGATAACAGTAAAATAACAACATTAGAACCAAATTAGAAAAGGTGGTAGCAATTTAAAAGTTTGTTATTAATTTTGGAAAATTTTGGGTGCATTAAAGGTATCACACATGTAGTTGTTGTTTTCAACCATTTAAAATGTTCAAAACAAATAACAAAGTTGATATTTGAAAAGAACATCAAATTCTGGTTGGATTACATGTTTCACAATTTGAAATTGGACTTTGGATTATTTATTTATGAATTAAACAAAATTAAACAATTTTTAATTGAATTAAACAAGATTTAAATAGTTTAGGCAATTTAAATTGTTCAAACCAGAAAACAAAATTTATATTTGAATAGAGCATTCAAAAAGGTGTGAAAAACATATTTTAGTTGAATTATTTGAAACCAGTATGAATTAGTTATGAATTATTTCAAATTACATTTGAATTATTTGGATTTGAATTTAAATTGCATTTTGAAAATTCAAAACAGAAAACAAATTGCATATTTGGATAGATTATAAAATTTAGATCAAGTTTCATATAAAGTTTGAATTTATTGGACTTATAAAATGAAAGATATGGAATTTTGAAGTTTCTATTCAAATCTGATATTTAAAAAGAATTTAGATTATTGGAAATTCGCAGAAAACCATCTGTCACCCAGCCGCACTCTACACACTGCCACTGCGCAGTGGGCCAGAGGCCAACGTGGCTCTGCGCAGCGTCGCGTGGCCACAGAGGGCAATGACAGTGGGCCAGCCACGCTGCGGAACAAAAACCAAAAAAAAGGGGTGCTTTGCGGGGAATCGAACCCGCAACGCTGCGCTGCGCTGCACTGCACTGAACCAATGCACTGCTGATCGTTTCGTGACAGAAGGAGCGACGCAGGGAGGATAAGGATACAGGCATGCGCTTAACTGAAACTATGCGCGCGCCCGAAACTGAACCTGACAGCAACGTTCGCCGGCGGCGTGCGGTGGTACCGTGCGTGTGCTGTAAGCGATCTGGCCGGGCAGTACGTGTGCAGATGCGTGCATCGTGCGGAGGGCGTGAGAGGATGGAGGTACGGTGAGCTCACCACCGTTTGGAGGCGTGGCAGAGGGCGATGACGACGGGGTGACGATGCAGCCGCGGCGGTGTCGTGGACGGCGGCGCACTTGTAGCCGTTCTCCGGTGGTGCTACGGTGTGCAAACGAAGGAGGAAGAAGAGGCGACGAGGTTGCAGGGTTCTGGTAGCTAGGAGGGAGTCGAGGGTGGCGGTGGCATGGCGATGTTCAGAACGGCGCTCCGGCGAGGGTTCAGAGCAGAGGGATCTGGACAGCGAGGTGGCGATCGGCGGCGGTCTCGAGGGAGAACAGGAAACCCTAGTGGCTAGGGCTTGGCGCCAGGGGTCTAGGGCTTCTTATAGGGAGGTGCGGTGCCCTCCTGGCCGTCGCGGGCGCCGTACTCCGACGTGGAGTGCTCCGATGCGCGCCGTACGCGAGGAAGAAGCGGGGATGCGCGAGCACGAATCTCAGCGCAGGAGCGAAACGGTAAGTTGTGCTGCCAGCGGGCTGGGCTGCGGTGCGCGCGCGCGTAGGCTTAGCGGGCTGGGCCAAAAGCTTATCTGCTGCTCGCGCGCGCTGCTTTGCTTATTTTTAATCTTTTCTGTTTTATTTTTTTTGTAGTTTGCTTTTGGAACAAGATTGTTAAGGTTTTATTTGAGGAAAAATTTAGAAAAATTAGGTTAAGCTTTTTAGTTAAATAGGAACCACATTATCAACTTGGTTTTCAAAAATGAAATTTTAAAATCATAGTTAGTGTTTGAAACCAAATTTGGGGTATTTTCATATTAAATTGATTTATTGAATATAACCATTTGAATAGGGTTATCCCTAGATTAAAACAAATGATTTTAGAATTTCAAAGTGTGGTGAAATTGATGGATTCAAAACAAGTACTGATTTGAAACTTGGTTGAAATTTAAAAGGTGATTTGAGAATTATTGTTTGAAATATTGGTTGGATTTAAAGCAACAATTTAATAAGTGAGAAAAGGAATAACATGGTTGTTTTTAGTTGTTATTTTTATTCCAAAATTGTAACATAGCAAGTATGAAAGCAATGTTTGAAAAAGATTTGAATTGAGTTGTGAAAACAAGATAAAACAGATAGAAACAAATGCAAACAATAAATAAACATGATGCCATGATGCATTGCTTGAAATAAAACAAGGAATCAAACATTCTAGGGGTATTTTCATACTTGGGATGTTACAAAACGCCCCCCCTTGAAGGAATCGCGCCCCGAGATTCCCTACTGAGAATTGAACAGGTCCGGATACTTCTTGCGAAGATCCTCCTCGGTCTCCCACGTTGCCTCTTTATCAGAATGATGCGACCATTGGACTTTCAAGAACTTGGTGCTCTTGTTGCGAGTCTTACGCTCGGTCTCATCGAGAATACGAATAGGGTGCTCCTCATAAGACAGATCATCTTGCAGTTCAATGGAATCATGATCAACTGCACGATCTGGATCTTTGAAACACTTCTTGAGTTGTGACACGTGGAACACATCGTGCACTTTGGATAGTTTTTCTGGAAGTTCAAGACGATAAGCATTTTCTGCACGCCTTGAGAGGATGTTGAAAGGACCAATGTATCTTGGTGCAAGCTTTCCTTTCACACCAAAACGATGAGTGCCTCTGAGGGGAGTTACACGGAGATATGCCTTATCACCAGGTGCATAGACCATATCCCTGTGCTTGCTATCATAATAGCTCTTCTGACGAGACTGAGCAATCCTGAGATTGTCACGAATGATACGAACTTTCTCCTCGGCTTCCTTAACAATGTCAGGGCCTAGAAGTGAACGTTCACCAGCTCCAGACCAATTGATTGGACTCCTGCATCTGCGACCATACAGTGCCTCAAATGGTGCCATTCCTAGGCTTGCCTGGTAGCTGTTGTTGTAGGAGAATTCAGCATATGGAAGGCAATCCTCCCATTTCATGCCAAAGGAGAGACCACATGCTCTGAGCATATCCTCGAGAATCTGATTGACTCTTTCGACTTGCCCCTGAGACTGAGGGTGGTAAGCTGTGCTGAACAGAAGTTTAGTGCCCAATGCTTCTTGAAAGCTTTTCCAGAAATGAGAAGTGAAAATACTTCCACGGTCTGAGCTTATTTCCAATGGAACACCATGAAGGGGAACAACCTTTGCTGTGTAGAGCTCTGCTAACTGGCTAGCTGAGATAGTTTCCTTTACAGCAAAGAAGTGAGCAACCTTAGTGAGACGATCAATAACAACGAAGATTGCATCGTTGCCCTTTTTGGACTTTGGAAACCCAGTAACGAAGTCCATTTCAATCATGTCCCACTTCCACTCAGGAATTTTCAGAGGTTGGAGTAGACCTGCTGTCTTCTGATGGACTGCCTTAACACGTTGACAAACGTCGCATTCAGAAACGTATTGAGCAATTTCACGTTTCATGCCAGGCCACCAATACAGAGTCTTGAGATCCTGGTACATCTTTGTACTTCCAGGGTGAATGGATAGAGGAGTTTCATGAGCCTCCTTGAGAATGATATCCTTGAGACTTTGAATCTGAGGGACTGCAATGCGTCCTTCGAAGAACACAGTTCCCTTGTCATCAATTGAGAAGGACTTGAATTTATCATTGCCCTCCCTGATGTGATCCACAATCTTCTTGATTTCATTATCACGAAGTTGTTCAGAACGAATCTTGTCCTCGAGAGTTGGGCTGGCTGTCAAGCTAGCAAGGTATCCTTCCGGAACAAGACCAAGGTTCAGCTTCTGGAATTCTTCATGAAGTGGAGGTTGGCTCTCCATGATCATGAGATTATTGCAATAGGATTTGCGACTGAGAGCATCGGCCATAACATTAGCCTTGCCTGGAGTGTAAGAAATAGTGAGATCAAAGTCTTTAATCTTCTCAATCCATCTCCTTTGCCTGAGGTTCAGATCTGGCTGAGTGAAGATGTATTTCAGACTCTTATGATCGGAAAAGATTTCAGTTTTGTTACCCAACAAGTATTGTCTCCATTTCTTGAGGGCAAACACAACTGCTGCAAGTTCAAGATCATGAGTGGGATAGTTTTGCTCATGTGGGTTCAACTGACGTGAAGCATAAGCCACAACTTGACGTTCTTGCATAAGAACTGCTCCTAGGCCTTGGAGAGATGCATCACAGAATATCTGGAAAGGTTTGGTAGTGTCGGGGCCAACTAGAACAGGTGTGGAAGTGAGTTTAGTCTTCAGGAGGTTGAAACTCTCATCACATTGTGGAGTCCAAACGAACTTTTTGTCCTTCTTTGTGAGATCAGTGAGAGGTTTAGCAATCTTGGAAAAGTTTTGGACGAAACGACGGCAATAGCTAGCCAAGCCAAGAAAGCTTCTAACTTGTTTCACCGTCTTAGGGGGTTTCCAATCAACAATTGCCTTAACCTTTTCCGGATCAATGGCAATGCCCTTGGCAGAGATGATATGACCAAGATATGCAACTTCTGGAATCCAGAACTCACATTTGGAAAACTTGGCATACAAACGATGCTCGCGAAGTTTCATGAGAGTGAGACGAAGGTGTTCTCCATGCTCTTCCTCGGATTTTGAGTAGACTAGAATGTCATCAAGATATACCACAACGAACTTGTCGAGGTATTCATGGAAGACAGAATTCATGAGTCTTGAGAACGTTGCCGGTGCATTGGTGAGACCAAAGGACATGACGGTGTATTCATATAGACCGTACCTTGTGGTGAAAGCCGTCTTAGGAATGTCTTCCTTTCTGATCTTTATCTGATGGTAACCCATCCTCAAGTCCAACTTTGAGAATATTGAGGCTCCAGCAAGTTGATCAAAAAGATCATCGATACGAGGAAGTGGATACTTGTTCTTGATGGTTTTCTCGTTGAGAGGACGATAGTCAACCACGAGTCTTTTTGTTTGATCCTTCTTGGCAACAAACAGAGTTGGGCAACCCCAAGCGGAGGAACTAGGCTGAATGTAACCTTTTTCCATGTACATATCGATTTGCTCCTTCAACAATTTCAGTTCAGGAGGAGCTATCTTGTATGGATGCTTAGAGATTGGAGCAGTACCTGGCTCAAGCTCGATCACGAACTCAACTGCTCTGTCCGGAGGCATCCCTGGCAACTCTTCTGGAAAGACGTCAGGGAATTCACAAACCACCGGAACATTTTCAATTGCCGGAAGGGGTTTGGCATCAAGGCTGAACAGCTGAGCAGAAGTTGTTCCATATGGAGAATAGACTATCTGGCCTGAAGTGTGGGAGAGAGTTATTGACTTTTGAGCACAGTCAATTTTAGCTTTGTGGGTCTTCAACCAATCCATACCCAGAATGACATCAATGTCAGAATTTCCCAGCAACATGAGTGAAGCAAGGAATACACGACCTCCAATTAGGATCTGATTGTCCATGCTTATCTTGGAAGTAATCATTTTAGTTCCCGGAGAGTGCACATAGATTTGATTGCTTAGCGGAACCAGAGCTAAATTGTACGTTGTAGCAAAGATCTTTGACACAAACGAATGCGATGCTCCAGTATCAAACAACACTTTAGCTGGAATAGAGTTTACGGGTAATATACCGAGAACGACGTCAGCAGCCTCTTCGGCTTTGTCGGCCTTGATATGGTTCACCCTCGCGTTCCTCCCGACAGGCCTATTGTTGGAGTTGAAGGCTTTAGCCGGAGGAGCACGAACCATAGCCTGGTTGGTGTTGGGGCGAGGAGGTAGGGGTAGCTGCTTCTGAGTGCACTTATCAGCATAATGTCCAGTCTCCTTGCACTTGTAGCAAGTGACGACACGAGAAGGACCCGGCCTTGGCTGCCCCATCGGAAACCTCTGACCCTGCATCTGAGATGGGTTGGGTGGGCGGGGACCAAAGCCTGGAGAAGCTTGGGCATTTGGAGCCCGTGTGACAGCACCATTTGGCACCCAGATGCGGCGCTTCTGCGGAGGGGTGGTCATGTTGGAGGAGGAACCACCCTCACGCGAGTGCTTGCGGGACTCTTCGAACGCCTTGCGCCCATTCTCCTCATTGAGCGCGGTGTTCACAAGCTCGACGAAGTCCTTGCACTTGATGTTGGTGAGAGCGTACTTCAGTTCCGGGTTAAAACCTCGGCGGAACCTTGCCATCTTCTTGGCTTCGGTGGACACTTCGTCACCAGCGTACCGAGCGAGACGATTGAACTCGTTCTGGTAGCCGAGAACGTCCAGCTTGCCCTGTCTGAGAGAGCAGAATTCCTCACGCATCTTTTCCATGAGACCATCCGGGATGTGGTGCTTCAGGAAGGCATCTCTGAAACATCCCCAGTTGATAGGAAAGCCAGCCCTCATGGCCTGGTAGTTCTCCCACCAAGTAGCTGCCTGACCCTTCAGTAGGTAGGTGGCGTACTTGACCTTATCCTCTTCAGCAACATGAGCTATCTCCAGAGCTCTTGCCACGTCACGGATCCAGTCATCAGCATCCAGGGGCTCACGTGTTGCCACGAAAGCTTTTGGGCCCAAGCTGAGGAAGTCCTTGATGGTGACCCTTGGAGCATTCTGGTTGTGTTGCTGGTTAGCCTGGATCTGGGCCATCTGTGTCACCACTTGGGTCATCTGAGCCAACAGCTCCCCCATTGGTGGTGGCGGTGGCGGGTTGTTCCTGGTTGGAGGCATCCTGAACAGAAATTCATTTTAGCACAACAACAGAAAAGGATAGACTTGGTAACCGAAAGATAGATTATTCCGACGCATGAATAGATAACCAACAGGTACATCAACACATGTTCAAATACATCAGAATATCCAACAGACCAATACATGGTTCGAAAACGAAAGGATAAACTAGACACAGCTAGTAATGGATACAACGGTACTCCCATGCTCATCACGCAGGACGGCGGTGAGTAGTACGACGAGAGATACGGTGAGGAGGAATCCCACGGAAGTAGGTATCACGACGATCCATGTAGATAGGAACTGCTCTGAGAGCAACTCTCGGTGTGGTGAAGTGGAAAGCGTCGTATCCCTGTGCTCCATAGCGGGGAATCCCTGTGTAACCAGCTCCGAGATCGAGAAGTGGACCTCTGATCGGCTCGTAACCTCCAGCATCTGGCAACGGAAGACCAGCTGGCTGAACGACACGTGCGAAGCGCTCGTCTCCAACAAAGTCTGTGGTGTACGTCGCCAGACGAGTGAGAGCAAGGTGGAGCTGCTCCCTGACTGAGGCTAACTCCTGAGAAAGTGCGGAAGCAACGGCATCACTGTGACTAGCAAACTGGGCAGTGACCTGGAGCCTGGAGCTATCAGTCTCGTAGGTATCCATGTCGCGGTGGATAGTGAAGTGAGCTCCCGCTGCCGTGATGTAACCACGGGGGATGTGACGAAAACTGGACTTATCAAACCCCCAGTAGTCAGCACGGAGAACGGTGATACTCACGTACGCTGCCTGCTGCACTGCCATATCCACTGTGGACCCTACTGCCTCGTACTGGTGTGCAATGCTCCTGCCATCATCCGACAGAATGTAGACGATAGCCTGGTAGCAAGTCTGGTCACACTCTCGCTGGTGCTCGTAGACCTGGTACTCTGGTGCCCAATGGAACCCCAGAAAGGTAACCATGTCTCTCAGCAACTCCGGAAAACCGGCGGTGCTCTCACAGCGAGTCATGCGAACCACCTGCGGATAGTAGTTGAGACCCATCTGCAGATTATTTGGAAGGTTTTGATTAGACTCCGGTAGATGAAAAAGGATGTGGAAAGCAACAACAAGGTTCAACGGACGATAATGATGTTGAAAAGAACATGATATCGAAGCAACATCGGGAAAACGAGACCAAAAATCCTGAGGTACTACAGAGAACCCAAAACACGTGAAATCCTAACTTGAAAGTTTAGGTGAGAACAGAAAACAACGTTACACTTCCTTACCAGAAAAGGGTGGGTGGGTGGGGAAAGAAGAAAAATGGCAGAATTCCTACTCTCACGTTTCATTTTTCCTATATAGCTACAAAATAGTTTCTAGACTCAAACTGCGACCAGTAAAAAGGGATCCTACAGGCAGACAGGCTCTGATACCATTTGTCGCACCCTGGGTTTCTAGAGGATACTCTCCGCACGAACTGGAAGTCAGGTGCTTGGATTATGGGGCAAACATGCTCCCACGTCCCAGCTTCCTGGTAGGCCTGCGCTTATGCGCGACAACACAAGCCCTGCTTCCACCGTCGAAGTAAACTATCCGCTAGGAACCTAAAGGCACTACTGTCGACGTACTTCATAATCAAACACGCACGGTACGTCAACAGTTTGGTACGAATGATAACACAGAATGTCTCTAAGACACAAAAGAATGAAATAAGGGCAACTGGCCTTCACTAAGGCAGAAAATATCGAATACAGTCATCCAGAGGACACATGCCCCAACATATCATTCATTACAACAGCGGAAGCAAACAAAGGGTCTGAGTACAGACAAATCCATGGCTTAAGAAGCCTGAGAACATAAAGGAAAACGAAGCCCATCCACGAAGGTCTGGATCCTGCCCTGGTCCAGCTAACTACTCGTCTGCAGCGTCATCGAACTCCACAAAGTAGCCATCCTGGGAAGCATCGTAGTCGTAGCAGAACTCTGCGTAAACCACAGCCCCAACGGGGTCAGTACATCCAAGTACTGGCAAGCAAGACTCACAGTTCATCACGGAGTTACCCGTCAACACAAGCTTTGATGCTTGGGATCAACGGAAGAAAGGGGTGATATAAAAGTTGCTGCTGGCTGCACTAACCAACTACAGAAATATCTACAAGTTCCGGCTAACAGAAAAGATAAGATCGAGGATTGTAACCAACTGAAAGATAACTTCAACCAAACCCCATCCTGGATCTCGCCCCTTATCCAAAGAAGCAATCCGAGGATAACTCACACAGTTGTAATAAGGTGAATCCAGTTATTGTGTGAATAACCTATTACTAGTCAGGTTATTAATCATTGGGTGAAACATGATTGATCATTATGTTGAAGTTGTCCTGAGTACTTGTTAGCCAGTACTTTCACCAAGTAATCCATAACCGCGGAAAACACGGCTTCTCGAGAAGATTATCCCTGCAGGGTTGCACCAATTTGGCCGTACACTCATGAATATCCCGCCAGATGGGATGCCTCCCACCAAGCGGGGCACTCAACACAACCGACCATTCCTCGCATCAAGCCCAAAGAACCTTGGGCGCACGGCTAATCAAGCCCAGAAGAAAATGGACCATCATAGCACTCTAAGACCGTGTCCCCCTATATGCCGACTACGAAAGTTCCACCCTGCGCTGGGCTCGCAAAAACATGCATGCGGCAAATGGAAAACACGAACTAAATGAGGCGATTTGGACGAGATGCGAATCAGGTCAAGTTGAGGGGGGCGCCCATACTCGCTTCCCAAATGCGGGTAGTGCGCTCATCATGGATCAGTAGACAAGACCCTTTTCCTATTAGGGTCGACACTAGCAGGCTCCAAAACCACTCATGGGCCTCCTGCCGGTGCCTTATCATCAAATTATTATTACCATTAGCAATTAACAGGATTGATTGATTAATAACGAGCCCCGGTACAAGATAATAAGATAGTAACAGTAGTAACCGACAACAGACTCGAGTAAAAGCAACCCTAAGCATGCTAGATAATACTAAGGCACAAGCAAAGGCTGTAGGTATGGAGATGCTGGCAATATCATGGCTCAAGGTATCATGTGATGGGTTCGGAGAACAAGCAACGATACATAGGGCTAGCAATAGTAGACAACAGATAGTATCAACAGCAGGTGTGGAAAGGAACTCGATGATTCATGTGAGTGATAACTTGCCTGGCAGCTCAGTATCGTACTGGGCTAGGTCCTGAGGAGTGGTGTCGTAAGGATCGTCGGTCTCAACGTAGTCGTCGTCTAACCGAGAAGAAGCAAACAAACAAAACAGGTATGTAAACAAACATTGTCATGGCATTGTGCACAATCAAATATGATGCATGACAATTTAATAGATGCAACAAAATAAACTATTTGATATGATAACACAATTTAAATGGACTGTTATCCAACTGTGAGTTGCATATGTGAAGCCCATGGAATTTGGTTAGGTTATTTGTTTTCCAACTAATCAACAGATGATAATGGATTAGTATGATGCATGCAAAAGGATAACAGTAAAATAACAACATTAGAACCAAATTAGAAAAGGTGGTAGCAATTTAAAAGTTTGTTATTAATTTTGGAAAATTTTGGGTGCATTAAAGGTATCACACATGTAGTTGTTGTTTTCAACCATTTAAAATGTTCAAAACAAATAACAAAGTTGATATTTGAAAAGAACATCAAATTCTGGTTGGATTACATGTTTCACAATTTGAAATTGGACTTTGGATTATTTATTTATGAATTAAACAAAATTAAACAATTTTTAATTGAATTAAACAAGATTTAAATAGTTTAGGCAATTTAAATTGTTCAAACCAGAAAACAAAATTTATATTTGAATAGAGCATTCAAAAAGGTGTGAAAAACATATTTTAGTTGAATTATTTGAAACCAGTATGAATTAGTTATGAATTATTTCAAATTACATTTGAATTATTTGGATTTGAATTTAAATTGCATTTTGAAAATTCAAAACAGAAAACAAATTGCATATTTGGATAGATTATAAAATTTAGATCAAGTTTCATATAAAGTTTGAATTTATTGGACTTATAAAATGAAAGATATGGAATTTTGAAGTTTCTATTCAAATCTGATATTTAAAAAGAATTTAGATTATTGGAAATTCGCAGAAAACCATCTGTCACCCAGCCGCACTCTACACACTGCCACTGCGCAGTGGGCCAGAGGCCAACGTGGCTCTGCGCAGCGTCGCGTGGCCACAGAGGGCAATGACAGTGGGCCAGCCACGCTGCGGAACAAAAACCAAAAAAAAGGGGTGCTTTGCGGGGAATCGAACCCGCAACGCTGCGCTGCGCTGCACTGCACTGAACCAATGCACTGCTGATCGTTTCGTGACAGAAGGAGCGACGCAGGGAGGATAAGGATACAGGCATGCGCTTAACTGAAACTATGCGCGCGCCCGAAACTGAACCTGACAGCAACGTTCGCCGGCGGCGTGCGGTGGTACCGTGCGTGTGCTGTAAGCGATCTGGCCGGGCAGTACGTGTGCAGATGCGTGCATCGTGCGGAGGGCGTGAGAGGATGGAGGTACGGTGAGCTCACCACCGTTTGGAGGCGTGGCAGAGGGCGATGACGACGGGGTGACGATGCAGCCGCGGCGGTGTCGTGGACGGCGGCGCACTTGTAGCCGTTCTCCGGTGGTGCTACGGTGTGCAAACGAAGGAGGAAGAAGAGGCGACGAGGTTGCAGGGTTCTGGTAGCTAGGAGGGAGTCGAGGGTGGCGGTGGCATGGCGATGTTCAGAACGGCGCTCCGGCGAGGGTTCAGAGCAGAGGGATCTGGACAGCGAGGTGGCGATCGGCGGCGGTCTCGAGGGAGAACAGGAAACCCTAGTGGCTAGGGCTTGGCGCCAGGGGTCTAGGGCTTCTTATAGGGAGGTGCGGTGCCCTCCTGGCCGTCGCGGGCGCCGTACTCCGACGTGGAGTGCTCCGATGCGCGCCGTACGCGAGGAAGAAGCGGGGATGCGCGAGCACGAATCTCAGCGCAGGAGCGAAACGGTAAGTTGTGCTGCCAGCGGGCTGGGCTGCGGTGCGCGCGCGCGTAGGCTTAGCGGGCTGGGCCAAAAGCTTATCTGCTGCTCGCGCGCGCTGCTTTGCTTATTTTTTTATTCTTTTCTGGTTTTATTTTTTTTTGTAGTTTGCTTTTGGAACAAGATTGTTAAGGTTTTATTTGAGGAAAAATTTAGAAAAATTAGGTTAAGCTTTTTAGTCAAAAAGAAACCACATTATCAACTTGGATTTCAAAAATGAAATTTTAAAATCATAGTTAGTGTTTGAAATCAAATTTGGGGTATTTTCATATTAAATTTTATTTATTGAAAATAACCATTTGAATAGGGTTATCCCTAGGTTAAAACAAATGATTTTAGGATTTCAAGTGTGGTGAAATTGATGGATTCAAAACAAGTACTGATTTGAAATTTAAAAGGTGATTTGAGAATTATTGTTTGAAATATTGGTTGGATTTAAAGCAACAATTTAATAAGTGAGAAAAGGAATAACATGGTTGTTTTTAGTTGTTATTTTTATTCCAAAATTGTAACATAGCAAGTATGAAAGCAATGTTTGAAAAAGGTTTGAATTTGAGTTGTGAAAACAAGATAAAACAGATAGAAACAAATGCAAACAATAAATAAACATGATGCCATGATGCATTGCTTGAAATAAAACAAGGAATCAAACATTCTAGGGGTATTTTCATACTTGGGATGTTACAAAACGCCCCCCCTTGAAGGAATCGCGCCCCGAGATTCCCTACTGAGAATTGAACAGGTCCGGATACTTCTTGCGAAGATCCTCCTCGGTCTCCCACGTTGCCTCTTTATCAGAATGATGCGACCATTGGACTTTCAAGAACTTGGTGCTCTTGTTGCGAGTCTTACGCTCGGTCTCATCGAGAATACGAATAGGGTGTTCCTCATAAGACAGATCATCTTGCAGTTCAATGGAATCATGATCAACTGCACGATTTGGATCTTTGAAACACTTCTTGAGTTGTGACACGTGGAACACATCGTGCACTTTGGATAGTTTTTCTGGAAGTTCAAGACGATAAGCATTTTCTGCACGCCTTGAGAGGATGTTGAAAGGACCAATGTATCTTGGTGCAAGCTTTCCTTTCACACCAAAACGATGAGTGCCTCTGAGGGGAGTTACACGGAGATATGCCTTATCACCAGGTGCATAGACCATATCCCTGTGCTTGCTATCATAATAGCTCTTCTGACGAGACAGAGCAATCCTGAGAGTGTCACGAATGATACGAACTTTCTCCTCGGCTTCCTTAACAATGTCAGGGCCTAGAAGTGAACGTTCACCAGCTCCAGACCAATTGATTGACGCCTGCATCTGCGACCATACAGTGCCTCAAATGGTGCCATCCTAGGCTGCCTGGTAGCTGTTGTTGTAGGAGAATTCACAAAATGGAAGGCAATCCTCCCCATTTTCATGCCAAAGGAGAGACCACATGCTCTGAGCATATCCTCGAGAATCTGATTGACTTCTTTCGACTTGCCCTGAGACTGAGGGTGGTAAGCTGTGCCTGAACAGAAGTTTAGTGCCCAATGCTTCTTGAAAGCTTTTCCAGAAGTGATAGAATTGAAAAATACTTCCTCTGGTCTGAGCTTAGTTTCCAATGGAACACCATGAAGGGGAACAACCTTTGCTCTGTAGAGCTCTGCTAACTGGCTAGCTGAGATAGTTTCCATACAGCAAAGAAGTGAGCAACCTTAGTGAGACGATCAATAACAACGAAGATTGCATCGTTGCCCTTTTTGGACTTTGGAAACCCAGTAACGAAGTCCATTTCAATCATGTCCCACTTCCACTCAGGAATTTTCAGAGGTTGGAGTAGACCTGCTGTCTTCTGATGGACTGCCTTAACACGTTGACAAACGTCGCATTCAGAAACGTATTGAGCAATTTCACGTTTCATGCCAGGCCACCAATACAGAGTCTTGAGATCCTGGTACATCTTTGTACTTCCAGGGTGAATGGATAGAGGAGTTTCATGAGCCTCCTTGAGAATGATATCCTTGAGACTTTGAATCTGAGGGACTGCAATGCGTCCTTCGAAGAACACAGTTCCCTTGTCATCAATTGAGAAGGACTTGAATTTATCATTGCCCTCCCTGATGTGATCCACAATCTTCTTGATTTCATTATCACGAAGTTGTTCAGAACGAATCTTGTCCTCGAGAGTTGGGCTGGCTGTCAAGCTAGCAAGGTATCCTTCCGGAACAAGACCAAGGTTCAGCTTCTGGAATTCTTCATGAAGTGGAGGTTGGCTCTCCATGATCATGAGATTATTGCAATAGGATTTGCGACTGAGAGCATCGGCCATAACATTAGCCTTGCCTGGAGTGTAAGAAATAGTGAGATCAAAGTCTTTAATCTTCTCAATCCATCTCCTTTGCCTGAGGTTCAGATCTGGCTGAGTGAAGATGTATTTCAGACTCTTATGATCGGAAAAGATTTCAGTTTTGTTACCCAACAAGTATTGTCTCCATTTCTTGAGGGCAAACACAACTGCTGCAAGTTCAAGATCATGAGTGGGATAGTTTTGCTCATGTGGGTTCAACTGACGTGAAGCATAAGCCACAACTTGACGTTCTTGCATAAGAACTGCTCCTAGGCCTTGGAGAGATGCATCACAGAATATCTGGAAAGGTTTGGTAGTGTCGGGGCCAACTAGAACAGGTGTGGAAGTGAGTTTAGTCTTCAGGAGGTTGAAACTCTCATCACATTGTGGAGTCCAAACGAACTTTTTGTCCTTCTTTGTGAGATCAGTGAGAGGTTTAGCAATCTTGGAAAAGTTTTGGACGAAACGACGGCAATAGCTAGCCAAGCCAAGAAAGCTTCTAACTTGTTTCACCGTCTTAGGGGGTTTCCAATCAACAATTGCCTTAACCTTTTCCGGATCAATGGCAATGCCCTTGGCAGAGATGATATGACCAAGATATGCAACTTCTGGAATCCAGAACTCACATTTGGAAAACTTGGCATACAAACGATGCTCGCGAAGTTTCATGAGAGTGAGACGAAGGTGTTCTCCATGCTCTTCCTCGGATTTTGAGTAGACTAGAATGTCATCAAGATATACCACAACGAACTTGTCGAGGTATTCATGGAAGACAGAATTCATGAGTCTTGAGAACGTTGCCGGTGCATTGGTGAGACCAAAGGACATGACGGTGTATTCATATAGACCGTACCTTGTGGTGAAAGCCGTCTTAGGAATGTCTTCCTTTCTGATCTTTATCTGATGGTAACCCATCCTCAAGTCCAACTTTGAGAATATTGAGGCTCCAGCAAGTTGATCAAAAAGATCATCGATACGAGGAAGTGGATACTTGTTCTTGATGGTTTTCTCGTTGAGAGGACGATAGTCAACCACGAGTCTTTTTGTTTGATCCTTCTTGGCAACAAACAGAGTTGGGCAACCCCAAGCGGAGGAACTAGGCTGAATGTAACCTTTTTCCATGTACATATCGATTTGCTCCTTCAACAATTTCAGTTCAGGAGGAGCTATCTTGTATGGATGCTTAGAGATTGGAGCAGTACCTGGCTCAAGCTCGATCACGAACTCAACTGCTCTGTCCGGAGGCATCCCTGGCAACTCTTCTGGAAAGACGTCAGGGAATTCACAAACCACCGGAACATTTTCAATTGCCGGAAGGGGTTTGGCATCAAGGCTGAACAGCTGAGCAGAAGTTGTTCCATATGGAGAATAGACTATCTGGCCTGAAGTGTGGGAGAGAGTTATTGACTTTTGAGCACAGTCAATTTTAGCTTTGTGGGTCTTCAACCAATCCATACCCAGAATGACATCAATGTCAGAATTTCCCAGCAACATGAGTGAAGCAAGGAATACACGACCTCCAATTAGGATCTGATTGTCCATGCTTATCTTGGAAGTAATCATTTTAGTTCCCGGAGAGTGCACATAGATTTGATTGCTTAGCGGAACCAGAGCTAAATTGTACGTTGTAGCAAAGATCTTTGACACAAACGAATGCGATGCTCCAGTATCAAACAACACTTTAGCTGGAATAGAGTTTACGGGTAATATACCGAGAACGACGTCAGCAGCCTCTTCGGCTTTGTCGGCCTTGATATGGTTCACCCTCGCGTTCCTCCCGACAGGCCTATTGTTGGAGTTGAAGGCTTTAGCCGGAGGAGCACGAACCATAGCCTGGTTGGTGTTGGGGCGAGGAGGTAGGGGTAGCTGCTTCTGAGTGCACTTATCAGCATAATGTCCAGTCTCCTTGCACTTGTAGCAAGTGACGACACGAGAAGGACCCGGCCTTGGCTGCCCCATCGGAAACCTCTGACCCTGCATCTGAGATGGGTTGGGTGGGCGGGGACCAAAGCCTGGAGAAGCTTGGGCATTTGGAGCCCGTGTGACAGCACCATTTGGCACCCAGATGCGGCGCTTCTGCGGAGGGGTGGTCATGTTGGAGGAGGAACCACCCTCACGCGAGTGCTTGCGGGACTCTTCGAACGCCTTGCGCCCATTCTCCTCATTGAGCGCGGTGTTCACAAGCTCGACGAAGTCCTTGCACTTGATGTTGGTGAGAGCGTACTTCAGTTCCGGGTTAAAACCTCGGCGGAACCTTGCCATCTTCTTGGCTTCGGTGGACACTTCGTCACCAGCGTACCGAGCGAGACGATTGAACTCGTTCTGGTAGCCGAGAACGTCCAGCTTGCCCTGTCTGAGAGAGCAGAATTCCTCACGCATCTTTTCCATGAGACCATCCGGGATGTGGTGCTTCAGGAAGGCATCTCTGAAACATCCCCAGTTGATAGGAAAGCCAGCCCTCATGGCCTGGTAGTTCTCCCACCAAGTAGCTGCCTGACCCTTCAGTAGGTAGGTGGCGTACTTGACCTTATCCTCTTCAGCAACATGAGCTATCTCCAGAGCTCTTGCCACGTCACGGATCCAGTCATCAGCATCCAGGGGCTCACGTGTTGCCACGAAAGCTTTTGGGCCCAAGCTGAGGAAGTCCTTGATGGTGACCCTTGGAGCATTCTGGTTGTGTTGCTGGTTAGCCTGGATCTGGGCCATCTGTGTCACCACTTGGGTCATCTGAGCCAACAGCTCCCCCATTGGTGGTGGCGGTGGCGGGTTGTTCCTGGTTGGAGGCATCCTGAACAGAAATTCATTTTAGCACAACAACAGAAAAGGATAGACTTGGTAACCGAAAGATAGATTATTCCGACGCATGAATAGATAACCAACAGGTACATCAACACATGTTCAAATACATCAGAATATCCAACAGACCAATACATGGTTCGAAAACGAAAGGATAAACTAGACACAGCTAGTAATGGATACAACGGTACTCCCATGCTCATCACGCAGGACGGCGGTGAGTAGTACGACGAGAGATACGGTGAGGAGGAATCCCACGGAAGTAGGTATCACGACGATCCATGTAGATAGGAACTGCTCTGAGAGCAACTCTCGGTGTGGTGAAGTGGAAAGCGTCGTATCCCTGTGCTCCATAGCGGGGAATCCCTGTGTAACCAGCTCCGAGATCGAGAAGTGGACCTCTGATCGGCTCGTAACCTCCAGCATCTGGCAACGGAAGACCAGCTGGCTGAACGACACGTGCGAAGCGCTCGTCTCCAACAAAGTCTGTGGTGTACGTCGCCAGACGAGTGAGAGCAAGGTGGAGCTGCTCCCTGACTGAGGCTAACTCCTGAGAAAGTGCGGAAGCAACGGCATCACTGTGACTAGCAAACTGGGCAGTGACCTGGAGCCTGGAGCTATCAGTCTCGTAGGTATCCATGTCGCGGTGGATAGTGAAGTGAGCTCCCGCTGCCGTGATGTAACCACGGGGGATGTGACGAAAACTGGACTTATCAAACCCCCAGTAGTCAGCACGGAGAACGGTGATACTCACGTACGCTGCCTGCTGCACTGCCATATCCACTGTGGACCCTACTGCCTCGTACTGGTGTGCAATGCTCCTGCCATCATCCGACAGAATGTAGACGATAGCCTGGTAGCAAGTCTGGTCACACTCTCGCTGGTGCTCGTAGACCTGGTACTCTGGTGCCCAATGGAACCCCAGAAAGGTAACCATGTCTCTCAGCAACTCCGGAAAACCGGCGGTGCTCTCACAGCGAGTCATGCGAACCACCTGCGGATAGTAGTTGAGACCCATCTGCAGATTATTTGGAAGGTTTTGATTAGACTCCGGTAGATGAAAAAGGATGTGGAAAGCAACAACAAGGTTCAACGGACGATAATGATGTTGAAAAGAACATGATATCGAAGCAACATCGGGAAAACGAGACCAAAAATCCTGAGGTACTACAGAGAACCCAAAACACGTGAAATCCTAACTTGAAAGTTTAGGTGAGAACAGAAAACAACGTTACACTTCCTTACCAGAAAAGGGTGGGTGGGTGGGGAAAGAAGAAAAATGGCAGAATTCCTACTCTCACGTTGGACCTCAATTTCACCTTTAATGCTCTCTCTCAACTCCTCCGGACATCCCTTGCTGAAGAAAACCGATGACTTATCCATATTGATCCGTTGCCCCGACGCATCACAGTATTTCCTTAACAAATTTCTGGTTTCCCTAGCACCCTCCACACTGGCTTGGAAGAACAACAGGCTATCATCTGCAAACAATAGGTGGTTAACCGCCGGGGCGGTAGGCGCCACTTGTAATCCTTTGAGCGTTGATGATCGATCTATGGTTTTTAGGAGGCACGAGAGGCCCTCTGCTGCCAACAAGAACAAGTATGGGGAGATTGGGTCCCCCTGCCGGATCCCTCGGGAGGGCTGAAACTCCTCCTGCGGTGCACCATTAAAAAGCACCGTGAAGGACACCGTCGAAACCAGCCTAATAATGAGTGCGACCCATGAAGAACTGAAACCCAGCTTCAACATTATTGCCTCCAGGTACTTCCACTCCACCCTATCGTAGGACTTCCTCATATCCAGCTTTAGAGCACAAGACCGATGTTTCTTTGCCTTGTTACGCTTCATAAAATGTAAGCACTCGTAAGCCGTAATGATATTATCCGTAATCAGTCTCCTCGGGACAAAAGCAGATTGTTCCTCGGAGATAATGTCTGGTAGTACTTGCTTTAATCTGTTTGCAGCCACCTTTGACGCAATTTTATATATGACATTGCATAGACTTATTGGACGAAACTGGCCCAACTCCCTCGGGCTAGCCACTTTCGGGATCATCACGATGAAAGTCTTGTTCACCGCTCCCGGGCTGTCCTGACCTGCAAGGACTCGTAAAACAGCATTAGTCACTTCCCCGCCGCATACCTCCCAATTTCTCTGGAAGAAGTGCGCCGGGAAGCCATCCGGTCCCGGTGCCTTTGTTGGATACATCTCGAATAAAGCCGTCTTAATCTCCTTCGTGGAGAATGGGGCATCCAGCATCAAATTCATCGCAGCATCCACCTTCACCGGCACCGTCTCCAGGACTCCCTCCATCCCCAAGACCCCCTCCGAGGTATAGAGATTATGATAGAAAGCGCTCGCCATATGACCAAGTGCCCCTTCATCAGTTTCGGTAGAGCCATCAGGCTTCAGCAGTTCAGTCACACGGTTTTTCTTTCTACGCTGGCTTGCCCGCAGGTGGAAAAAAACGAGTGTTTTTGTCCCCGGCTGCCAGCCACTTCACCCTCGACCTTTGCCGCCACATCACCTCTTCTTGGTTCAGCAACTCCCCTAACTTCCTCGTAACCGTGAGTTCCCTCTCCGTCGGATCCACACGGCTCAGATCAGATCGTAGGGTACTCAACTCCCTCTGCAGACCTCGTACTTGTGTCTGAACGTTGCCAAAAGAAGACCTCTCCCAGCGGGTCAGCTCCACGGACATTAACTCCAACTTCTGCTGTAGTGAAGATATATTATCGCATGTGCCAGCTGCTACCCACTGCTGTTTCAAAGTATCGTCAAATTCCCTATGATCCTCCCACGCTACCTCGTATCGGAATGGCTTCCGCTTCCTGTTTTGAGCTGCTGGTTGGCGACAGAGAAGGATTGGCAAGTGATCCGTGGTCGCCACGGTTGCTAGATGTTTAACCTCATCCATCGGGAACCGGGCGCACCAGGTAGGGGAAGCGAGAGCACGATCCAGCCGTGTCCGACAAAACGATCCTCCCGCCACCTTTTTCTCGAAAGTCCAGTCCACCCCTCTGTAACCAAGGTCACACAATCCACACACATCCACCATCTCCCTAAACCCAGCCATTTGGCTGTAGCTCCGTTCGTTGACTCCCACGTGTTCCGATCGGTGTAAAACCTCGTTAAAGTCACCAATACACAACCACGGGTAGTCATTTGACGAACGTATAAATTTCAGCATGTCCCACGTCTTGTGCCATTCGTTGACCTGTGCATCACCATACACTACTGTCAACCGCCACGGGTCACACCCCTGTTCCGTAACAATCGTATCAAGATGATACTGCGAATAGGGTAAAATCTCAATTTTTATTTCATCATTCCAGAATAAGCTAAGGCCCCCACTACGGCCCGAACTGCTCACGGCAAAACACTTATTAAAGCCTAGCGAGCGAGATACAGACTACACACTTTTTCTATGCAGTTGCGTTTCGACTACGCACAAAAGAGATGGAGCATGGAGCTTCGTCAGATCACGTAGCTCCCTCACTGTCGCAGCCCCGCCCAAGCCACGACAGTTAACACTGAGCACACCAGTCACGGTTTTATTTTTCTTAGGCGTGGAATGTTTCCTGGTACGCTTCACTTCCCTCTCCCTTGCTGATGGTGGTGGAGGAGGGGTACCCGACCTTGGCTCATAAACCTTTGTTGAGAACTCCTTCTCGAAATCAAGTTTGAGCTGAACACTTTTATCTGTTTGCTTCTCAATGATCCCTGTCTCCTTCCACATAAGCAAGAGGGGGGCCTTACCCCCCGTCAGGTCATCTTTGGCCGGGCTGTTATCTAGCCGAGCAGCTGCCACCGATCGCTTGCGGCTATCGATTCCCCCTCCAACCTCCAACATAACAGAACTCCCAGGCTGCTCCATCCTTCTGCCCCCCTGGTTACTTCCACGGGCCGCACCGCCCCGTCCCATTCTGCCTCCACCTCTTCCTTGAGAGTTCATCTGCGGGGTTGAGTGCTCCCCTCCCGGACTATTACTTCCAGCCCCCATGATTCGAGACCTATTCCAAGGGGTATCAGCAAGGAGCCATCTGACAAACACTAGTTTATCCGGGGTATGAACTCCTGCTCCGCATTCCTCCTCTTCGTGTCCCAACAGACCACACACACCACAGAAGCGCGGAATCTTCTCGTACTTAACCCGGATGATCACTTGATCGCCCCCTTCCGGTTTAAAAGACACAAATCTAGTGAGACGCTTCCTAACATCCAGCCATAGCCGTACACGGATGTAGTCGCCCCCCTCGTTGCCCATGGTACTCATCTCCACAGACAGGACCTCTCCCACGCTTGCTGCAAGGCCCGTGATCAACTGCTTTTTACGGAAGAGCTCTGGCACATCGTGGATCCGCACCCAAGCATGGATACGATTCATCTCCAGCGCCCCCACTCTAGCACTGCCATCATACTTCTCAACGATTACCCCCTGGTCCCGGAAGAGCCACGGACCGTATTCAGTGATCCGTTTCCAATCTCCCAGGCAACTCGCTTGAACCAAAATCCTATTCTCTTCCACATCGCGGAAATATATCTCTTGCGCCGGTGCCCACGCAAATCGCATTGTTTTCTTCAATGAGGTAGCGCTGTATGGTTTGGAGGTTAGCAAGCGGATGACAGCCATCCACTTCTTCTCCTCCTTAAGAGATTCAACTTCAGCCTTGGGAACAAAAAAACCTTCAATATCCTCCCCCGTCAGATTCAAACTCTCAAGCAGCTCTTCCAGAGGGGCCTCCCTCTCAGACTGACCCTTCATGGTGCTCGCATCCACAGGCTCGCTCACACCCGCCATCCCGATCCGATCCTGGAACCTCGCCGATCAGAAGCAAACCCTACCAAGGCCGGGTGGACGGACTAGCCGTCCCCGTGATCAGCCACTACAGGACTGGGGTTCTATGCCGACGGCAATTGCCGTCGGCGTAGGCCTGAAAACCGTCGGCGTATGACTAGCCCGACGGCCGCCGTCGGCACAACCCCGTCGGCTTACCTGCTCGTCAGCGTCGCGAAAATACCGTCGGCATAGCTCGGCCGTCGGCGTAGGTCGTTGTGCCGACGGTTCCCTCGTCCGTCGGCATAGCGTGGCCGTCGGTGTAGCCATTTTGACGAAACGGTCGTCTGACGGCGCGCCAGATATGCCGACGGTAATACCGTCGGCTTAGCTCTCGACGTGTCGTGCAGACAGGCGTAGTGGCAGAAGCTATGCCGACCGTGACACCGTCGGCTTAGCTCCCACGTGGCGTTACCTGGGGCGTGCAGCAATCCAGTGGTTTAGTAGCTAAGCCGACGGTGTCACCGTCGGCTTAGCTCCCACGTGGCGTTACCTGGAGCGTGCAACAATGCAGTTGTGCAGTACCTATGCCGACCGTGACACCGTCGGCTTAGCTCCCACGTGGCGTTACCTGGGGCGTGCAGTAATGCAGTTGTGCAGTAGCTATGCCGACCGTAATGCCGTCGGCTTAGCTTCCAGGACCAATTTTTTTTTAAATGTTTTGTTGCTGTTTTGTAATACCCCAGCCACCATTGCATATTAAATTCAATACAGATTCAAATCTACATACAATAGATCACCATAACATATCTAATTCAAATTTCCATACATAGATCACCATGTCATGTCGTTTTCGATACATTGATCACCATAACATGTCAATTTCGATACATAGATCACCATAGTTCAAAGAGTGTGCATAGTTCAATACAGATAAGGGATTTCGACGCTATGGCACTTCTAACCAAAAGACATGTTCATTACATATCGATCATCAACGAACATCAATCACCGCCAAAATGGACACTTCACCGCCGAGATCATCATCACTACAAAATGAAACACAACACCATTTAGTATGTCAAATTGTGCAAGTCAAATGTCATTCATGGCAAATGGACAAGTCCAACATTTATAAGCACTAGATGCACACTAGAATCAGAGAATACAAAGGCAGGGATCATGCCCTACCCATCTTTCCGAGCACTAGATGCTATCTACTGACAAAAATATTCCGTGCTAAGCACTAGATGCTGCAGTCCATCTACTCACAAAGACATCCCATGCTATTGTCCTTTAGTGGTAGTGCTTTTTAGTACATTTTATCTCTGGACTTGCATGCCCAAATTTGGAGGATAGGAAACCTGAAACCATATCGTTTCGTCACTATCTACATTTTCTTACATATACATATTAAGCCTAAAAAGGAAAAATGATATCAGTAGGGCAAGTTTTCTTGTGATCATTGGGAATTAAATTAAACTACATACATACAGGTAGTTTCACTGTTATACCTACTTTTGGAGTTGCTTGTGGTCAGATTGACAGTAAAATTTTAAAATAGAACTACTGCATCCGCATAGTGGTAAGTACTAGCTAGCCATCGCATAGTTAATGGAAGGTTTGGCTACACTGTTGTGTACGCCTAACTTCATTCCGTGACAATGAAACCTAGCTAGCTGACTCTGACGGCTAAACCAACTGTTCATGACAGGTGCAGCGGACATCTCTTCATGATTCATGAATGCTAGCTACACCAACTGTTCAAACCTGCCAAATTAATTTTTTCATTAAGGAAAATAGTTGTGCATTGGGATTTTTTTCTATAAATGTCCACGCATGTAGCATATATATCTTCATGCATGCATCTTCACAGTCCACACACACTTCCTGGTGTTAGCAATGGAGCTACTCATGTCCACACTTGTTCTACTTGTAGCTCTAGGTTTGTACATCAAGTACTCTAGGTGGTCGTCCAAGAAAAAGAATCCATCGTTGCCAATGGACTGGCCGATTGTGGGCATCCTCCCTGCCATGCTCATCAACCTCCACAGAGTGCGTGAGTACCTCTTGGAAGTGCACGCCTACTCCTGACTCTCTATGTATTGTGGAGACAAAATACATATGGCTTTATGCGTGTAAAAAATACTGCCCCCTCCTCGATGTACCCAACTGGGACAACTGAATGATACTACTACATCTAGAGAGCAAGTCAAAGGGGACCCAAGAAAATTATCTGTAGCACCACGTACGCACCTGCTACAATTCAACAGGTTCTTATACAATTGTTTTGGTACTGCTATTGTCTGCCGATTCACCACCCCTATGAGTCCATCCCTGAACACCGATTTATCTAGGTAATTTCTCTGTACTAATAACATGAATACACTATTAGTATGTCATATTATCTACAAGGAAAAAGGTTAATCATTATATATGAACTTCTTTTTGTGCCCGTCAGACTAATGAATATAGTTTGTGGCAGGGTCATGCAATGCATATATTATTTTTATTCAAATAATTACCAGGACGAGTTCAATGCTGAATATAATTCAGGTTACATATCTCAGGAATATAAAACTAGGAAATACACTTCTTCTGTAACTTTAAGTGATCCCCAACGTTATGTATAACTTTGGTGCATCTTCAGTATATGATTTATCTTCGGCATGATAGATTGCATATTATTCCTAGTGTGTCCTGGTCTCACCTTTTGTCCCTCCGATATGTTTGGTCAGCATGGTCATGCGACTATGAGATCGTAAATTATGTTGGCCACAACTATTCCCTAGCTCTAAAACATTCAATCCAGAAGTCAATAATTTCTACCCAAAAAATCACCACAAATATTGGCATGCTACTCCAAAAATTACACACAGAAGAATCAAACTCAAAGCTACGGTTCCTATGTGACACTTGGATGGCCGAGAGGAAAAACGAGGCCGTTTATAAAATCTTCTACCACACGCATCATTTCTCCAAAAGGCTGAAGCTAAGGCTGAAACTAACCTGCATCGGCGAATCTCGACGCGTCTCGGGGCTCTCGCCATGGGTCATGCGACGGGGTGAGGCAGAGACACCAGGAGAAGGACCACCATGGTGAATTGGAGTGATAATGGCTGACTCGTTGGGCGAGGCCGAAGCACGACCAAAGGGAGAGTGACATTGAGACGTTCCCTACACGTTTGAGCAAAATATTGCAATTGTAAATATGGATGTGCAAGGAAACGTGAGCTAGTAGCCAAGTAGTATGGAAAATTACTAACCGGAGTCTGTGTGCCAAGACTTGCTTTGAATTCTTCCTTCGTTGGTAACCTTGGCATTGGTGGTTTTTCTGGAGGAGGGACATACACGGGCATTGGAGAACCAGTGGTCGAAGCAAGAAAAAATGCCTGCGAGTTAATTTACATGTCACGTGTGGCAAAGGAATAAAGTTAGAAAATAGCAAAGGTAGGTAGAATGGGCAACATCTAACCTTCACGAATTCATTCTGTTGCAAGTCGTATGCCTTAACCGCCTCGTCATATTCCTGCAACTTCTGATTATGTTCCTCATGAAGCTTGGCATAGGCTTCCTCCCAAATTTCCTACAATATGGCATAATGAATCGGCTCAACATAGGCATGCACGAATGGAAGTCAAATGGAGACAAAAAATGTGAGAACACTTACATCGTCGATAGTCTTTCTCGATCCACCACGTTGTGGACGAGGTGGCCTAGACAAAGTGTCGCACGTGGTGGTATGCCGGATCCGTGGGAGAGTGGTAGTACTCTCGGTAACCGCACCAAGAACCCTCAAGCGGCCATGTTGCTTGCCTTTCCCTGCGATCATCGCCACAACCTCGTCGAACGGCTCAGAGAGGGGGTCGGAATCCGGCCCGTTCTTGTTCTTGAACTCTCTCGTGTAGTCCACCAAGTCCTGGGTGGTCTTGCCGTAGTATGGATCCTTGCCCGTCTCGACCACCTTCTTCTGATGAGCCCGCTTCCAGACATCCACTTCAGGCAGTTCCTGGCCTCCATTACTTGCCTCCTGCAGTGCAAGAAAACAAATGTTACGCATAAGACAAGTAGCAAGCAGGGAAATAGGAGGAGGTGAAACTCTATTGTTCTAAATATATACCACGTGCTTCTTGTAGCTCTCAAAGTGTCGGTTTCCTTGATTGTGTGTTCCCTCTCTGCCGCGATTGGCCTTGTTTTGAATGCTCTTGGCCTTGAACTCCTCATCGCTGGTCCACAAGTTCACCAACTCTTCCCAACCATCCCTCTTATTATCGCACCATTTTGGATGAATCTAACAAATGAAAACATGTCAATTCAAGAACACAGGATGCAATTTAGAATGAATTGAGGATACAAAAGGCAATTTACGTACGCTAAGGAGGTCTTCCACATCAATCTCAAGATTTTCTTCAACAATATGGGACTTGTTTTTCCTCACACCTTCAGCCTCGGCGTAGAAGTGCGAGATGGCCAGCGATCTTGCATCGTGGATAAAAGCACGAACATTTTTCCTTGCCATCGCCCACAAGACCTTGTTCGACTTCTCCAAATCTTCCTCGAGAGCTACTGCATAAAAGTCCTACAATCATGCATAAAAGACTCATGAGTTATCGCAGTGGGGTGGTGAACCATGAACAAAAATCAACAAAACTAAGAATTGTACGCATAAAAAAAGGCCAAAACTAATGTCTTACCCAAAACCTTCTTATCACAACTTGTGCACAGGTCATCACATGTCCCTCATCATCACGAAAGGTCGAGCACGGTGCGACTGCATAGTCCTCCCATGTGGTGGCTAACTTTGTGCTCCCGTCCCTCTGCTTGTAAACCCCTGGCCAATGCAACTTCAGCAGAATGGTAAGAATGCCACCTGGAAGACGACCCTTTGGACCAACAAAGACAAAGTTCCTGCATAGGACTCAAAATATTAGTATGTGCTAAATTAACACTATCAAAATATGATCGAGATAAGCACTTACTTGTTGGTTGGCTTAAGGCGGATTTTATCCGCTTCAGTTTTTGGTTCCTTGGGGAGACGAGCTTCTCCACGAACCCACAACGGCTTTGGCCTCCTCGCCTCGTCATCACCTCCCTCCTCGTGTTGCTACAAATTAAAATTACAATGCAAATTAGAATGTTGCTACAAATTAAATTACAATGCAAACTAGAATGCGCATTAAATGTAAGCAAATGAAATAAGGTGGGGGGAAGAAAATGAAAGAAAGTGGGGGAAAAGGAAGTGTACCTCCTCCTCCTCACCCTGCTCGCTCCGATGCTGCTGTAAATTAAAATTACAATGCATATTAAATGTAAGAAAATGAAAGAAGGTGCGGAGAAAGCAAATGAAAGAAGGTGCGAGGAAAGAAAATGTACCTCCTCCTCCTCGCCATGCTCGCTCTGCTGCTGCTGCAAATTAAAATTACAATGCACATTAAATGTAAGAAAATGAAAGAAAGTGGGGTGAAAGCAAATGAAAGAAAGTGGGGGGAAAGGAAGTGGGGGGAAAGGAAGTGTACCTCCTCCTCCTCGCCCTCCTCGCTCTGCTGCTGCGTCTCAAAGAACTGCAGCTCCTCGTCCTCTCGGCGGTCTCCTCCCACAGAATCCTCCTCGAAAGTTGCGGTGCCACTAACGGAGGGTGCCTAAGCATAGTAGCAATTAGTATTAGTAGGCATAATAGCAACCAGTAGGCATCATAGCAAGTAGTATGCATAATAGCACTTAGTACCTCTCTACGGGAGGACGCCAAACGCCGCCGTCGTCTAACCCGTTCCGAAGAAGCAACCTGATCGGAAGCTACAAGCTCCCCGGAAGCTACAAGCTCCTGAACTGTCCTAGTACGACCTCGTCCTCGCTCTGAAGGAGCAACCTCCTCCCTCTGGACTCGTCCTCGTCGACCCTCGTCCTCTCCTCCTTCCTCGCGGCGGTAGCGACTAGGAGGTCTTCTAGAGCGAGTACTGCTTGATCCTGCCTTTTCCTGGGGGTACATCTTGCTAAGCAAGTTATTTACGGAATTCTTCTTCCCCATGGTGCAATCACCTGCATTGAGAATGAGTCAACAATTAGTAAGGAAAACTTAAATCTTGATGCAAAGGAATGAGCATAGTAGCAATTAATAATAATGGTAGAAATTAAGAATCACGTGGTTGCAAAAATAAATAAGCATGGTAGAAATTTACTAAGAAGCTTACTAAAAAGACTCTCACCGCGAATCATCACTCGTAATCACTATCACTATCAGTATCATGGGAGTAGTAAGGTTGGCCCTCGACCGGTGGAGGCTCGTCATCATCGCTCTCAATTTCGTCAAGATGTAACTTGGAGAGCATATCTATGTCCTTCACATCCACAACTGCCTCACCGTGAACTTGTGCATCGTCCTCAAGATCCTCAAGACCACCAATAAATACATCAAACTCTCCGCCGTCCTCTTCCTCTTGGTAGAAATCTCCCTCGTAAGTGATGGGGTTTATGTTGTTGTAATCGTCCTCGTTTGGCATGGGTAGCTTACCATGTGGCGATACCTTGAACACGACTTCCCAGCCATTTAGTTCCTCTTTCTTGCATGGGTAGGGCAAATAATAAACTTGCGTCGCCTGGTGACCCACAACAAAGACATCGGACCCGTTGTAGGTGGTTGAAGGCATGACTTCCACTAGACCAATGGAAGGGGTAGTCTTTAGTCCATCGACTGGGTCAAACCAACGGCATCTAAACACAACAAGTGTGAGATGATGGGGCCCTTTATCGAATGTCAGCTCGTACACATTCTGTAACCTTCCGTAGTACTCGGTACCATCTCGACCTCCGGTAAACACGCCAGTATTTACTGTTTTTGCATTGGGCCGACTATTCTGGTGGTCCTCAGTATGGAAGCGATACCCATTCACATCATACTTTTCATACCTCACCGCCTTGCGGTCAAACCCTGGGAAACCCATCTCAGTTCATCTGTCATAGATGTGTTGGGATCATTTCCCTACAAGTTCAATTGAAATTGTTGGATGCATCAGTTCCCATGTACTAGAAACTACAATTGTTAAACTAGGTAAGAGGCATAAGTTAGAAATTACTTTCTCCATGAACCAAGCCACGAAATTTTTCCTTCCGGGGGCACCTTTTCTTAGAAGTGTATCACACTCCGTCTCACTAGGAGGCCGCGTTTCGGACCACTCTTCTTCGATGAATTGTCTAACGAAAAAAAACATGTATTAGACCTAAACCGAGTTAGTAGTTCCAAAGAAATTTGTTCATCATTTTTACCTCATGAACGGATCCTCTGATTCCTTAATGTTCATCAATACATAGAGCATGATGTCCTCCCACTCTTGCATCGTCACAGTATAAGTATGTTTGCCACCGGACTTGCCACCTTGCCCTTGGAAGAGGAGGAGCTGAGGTTTATACTTGGGCTCGTCGGCATTGTACCGAGAGAGCTTATTATGAAGAGTGGGAACATCGTCAGCATAGTATGTTGTCGTGATATCTGACACCTCCTCGATGATATATGACTCGGCTATGCATGCTTCAATCTGATTTTTGTTCCCACATTTCGTTCGAATATGCTTAAATTCCCTCTCGATACAGAACTGCCAACGGAACTGGACCGGTCCTCCCATGACCGCCTCGTAAGCTAGATGCAAAACAAGATGTGCCATCGGAGTAAAGAAGCCCGGCGGAAAGATAATCTCTAACTTGCATAGCAACTCCGGCACTTTCTCACTTAGTTTGTTCATCATGTCCTCACATATTTCCTTAGCACAAAGTGTGCGGAAGAAATGGCTCAACTCGGCAAGCGGTCTCCAAACACGCTCAGGGAGATAGCCTCGAAGCATCACCGGCATTAGCCGCTCAATCCATATGTGATAGTCATGACTCTTTAGCCCATTTACTTTGAGGGTTGTAAGATTGACTCCGTTACTCATATTCGAACAATAACCATCTGAGAACCTCACGGTGTATTTGAGCCAAAAGAATGCCTCCTTCTTTTGGGGAGTTGAAAGGCAGAAGCTGGCATTTGGCTTCACCCAATTTCTTCGATTGGCCTCGGGTGCCCGCATTTTTAGATTTTTTCTATCACAGAGCCTCTCTTGGTCGACTCTAGCCTTCACATTGTCTTTTGTCTTCTCAGGAATGTTCAGGCATGTGTAGAAGAGGGACTCTGCAACATTCTTTTCGGTGTGCATCACATCGATGTTATGGGGAAGTTTGAGGTCCTTGTAATAGGGGAGCTGCGTTAAGCCTGGAACGTGAGTCCAGTTGTGCGTCTCACCGTATCCCACAAAACCTTTTCCTTTGGGTTTAGGCTTTAGAGCACGAAGCTCAGCAACAACAGCTTCACCGTCGAACGTCGGAATCTTGTTTACTTCACTGACAACTTGCCCTTTCATGAAGTGCTTTTTGTCTTGCCTGAATCGATGCCCTGCTTGAAGGAACTGTCGATGCTTGTCAAAGGCGGAATACTTGCCGCCCTTCTTCAGCCACAAGAACTTAAGAGCATGCCTGCACACTGGGCATGGCATCTTCCCAGCTGTACAATGTCCGCAGAATAGGGCATACCCAGGTAGGTCATGCATGGAATAGTGGAACCAGACTTTCATGAGGAAGTTTTTCTTCGATGCTCGGTCATATGTCCAAGTCCCATGCTCCCAAGAGTGGTGCAAATCATCGATGAGCGGCTGCATGTACACACTCAAATTCTTCCCCGGATAATCAGGCCCTGGAATGATCAGCGTTAGGAATATGTGTGTTATAGTATTTCATGGGTCTTGGGTTCCAAAGATTCCATCACTCTTTGTGTTAGGGCTTCACCGGCGTCGGATTCTCTCTTCCATATTCCAGGACTGCTCACACCCGAAACTCCCGGATCTGACGTAACAGTGGGAATCTTGACAAGAGGTGGGACCTACCATTGTCTTGGGTGTTCGTTGGTCCTAACATGACACAACCAAGCAACTAGTTCCACTTTGCTACCCCATTCCGGCTCACGTAGAGGGGCCAGAACGCCAGTTTCGTCTTTTTCTACAACGGGGACAGGGTTTCTCCGGACAGGGGCTCCGGAGCGTCTGAATCCCACCTAAACCAAGGGTTTTTCATACCATGTGTGTTATAGTGTGTCATGGGCCTTGGGTTCCAAAGATACCATAAATCTTTGTGCTAGGTCTTCACCGACATTGGATTCTCTATTCCGGGTTCGAGGAGTGCTCACCCCCCAAAACTCCCGGATCTGACGTAACGGGGGGAATCTTGCCAAGAGGTGGGACCTACCATTGTCTAGGGTGTTCCTTGGTCCTAAAATAACACAACCAAGCAACTAGTTCCACTTTGCTACCCCCTTCCGGCTCACGTAGAGGGGCCAGAACGCCAGTTCCGTCTTTTTCTACAACGGGGACAGTGTTTCTCCGAACAGGGGCTCCGGAGCGTATGAATCCCACCTAAACCAAGGGTTTGCCATACCATGTGTGTTAGAGTGTGTCATGGGTCTTGGGTTCCAAAATACCATCACTCTTTGTGCTAGGGCATCACCGGAGTCGGATTCTATCTTCCGAGTTCCAGGACTGCTCACACCCCGAAACTCCCGGATCTGACGTAACGGGGGGAATCTTGCCAATAGGTGGGAACTACCATTGTATTGTGTGTTCCTTGTTCCTAAAATAACACAAACAAGCAACTAGTTCCACTTTGCTACCCCCTTCCGGCTCACGTAGAGGGGCCAGAACGCCAGTTTCGTCTTTTTCTACAGCTGGGACAGGGTTTCTCCGGACAGGGGCTCCGGAGCGTCTGAATCCCACCTAAACCAAGGGTTTGCCATAGCATGTGTGTTATAGTGTTTGATGGGTCTTGGGTGCCAAAGATACCATCAATCTTTGTGTTAGGTCTTCACCGACATCGGATTCCCTCTTCCGGGTTCCAGGACTGCTCACACCCGAAACTCCCGGATCTGACGTCACAGGGGGAATCTTGACAAGAGGTGGGCCCTACCATTGTCTTGGGTGTTCCTTAAGCCTAACATAACACAACCAAGCCACTAGTTCCTCTTTGCTACCCCTTTTCGGATCACGTAGAGGGGCCAGATCGCAAGTTTCGTCTTTTTCTACAGCATGGACAGGGTTTCTCCGGACAGGGGCTTCGGAGCGTCTGAATCCCACCTAAACCAAGGGTTTTCCATACCATGTGTGTTATAGTATTTCATGGGTCTTGGATTCCAAAGATTCCATCACTCTTTGTGTTAGGGCTTCACCGGCGTCGGATTCTCTCTTCCATGTTCCAGGACTTCTCACACCCCGAAACTCCCGGATCTGACGTAACAGTGGGAATCTTGACAAGAGGTGGGCCCTAACATTGTCTTGGGTGTTCCTTGGTCCTAACATGACACAACCAATCAACTAGTTCCACTTTGCTACCCCATTCCGGCTCACGTAGAGGGCCAGAACGCCAGTTTCGTCTTTTTCTACAACGGGGAGAGGGTTTCTCCGGACAGGGGCTCCGGAGCGTGTGAATCCCACCTAAACCAAGGGTTTTTCATACCATGTGTGTTATAGTGTGTCATGGTCCTTGGGTGCCAAAGATACCATCAATCTTTGTGCTAGGTCTTCACCGACATTGGATTCTCTATTCCGGGTTCCACGACTGCTCACCCCCCAAAACTCCCGGATCTGACGTAACGGGGGGAATCTTGCCAAGAGGTGGGCCCTAACATTGTCTAGGGTGTTCCTTGGTCCTAAAATAACACAACCAAGCAACTAGTTCCACTTTGCTACCCCCTTCCGGCTCACGTAGAGGGGCCAGAACGCCAGTTCCGTCTTTTTCTACAACGGGGACAGTGTTTCTCCGAACAGGGGCTCCGGAGCGTCTGAATCCCACCTAAACCAAGGGTTTGCCATACCATGTGTGTTATAGTGTGTCATGGGTCTTGGGTTCCAAAATACCATCACTCTTTGTGCTAGGGCTTCACCGGATTCGGATTCTATCTTCCGAGTTCCAGGACTGCTCACACCCCGAAACTCCCGGACCTGACGTAACGGGGGGAATCTTGCCAATAGGTGGGCACTACCATTGTATTGTGTGTTCCTTGTGCCTAAAATAACACAAACAAGCAACTAGTTCCACTTTGCTACCCCCTTCCGGCTCACGTAGAGGGGCCAGAACGCCAGTTTCGTCTTTTTCTACAGCTGGGACAGGGTTTCTCCGGACAGGGGCTCCGGAGCGTCTGAATCCCCACCTAAACCAAGGGTTTGCCATACCATGTGTGTTATAGTGTGTCATGGGTCTTGGGTGCGAAAGATACCATCACTCTTTGTGTTAGGTCTTCACCGACATCGGATTCCCTCTTCCGGGTTCCAGGACTGCTCACACCCCGAAACTCCCGGATCTGACGTCACAAGGGGAATCTTGACAAGAGGTGGTCCCTAACATTGTCTAGGGTGTTCCTTGGGCCTAAAATAACACAACCAAGCAACTAGTTCCACTTTGCTACCCCCTTCCGGCTCACGTAGAGGGGCCAGAACGCTAGTTTCGTCTTTTTCTAGAGCGGGGACATGGTTTCTCCAGACAGGGGCTCCGGAGCGTCTGAATCCCACCTAAACCAAGGGTTTGCGATACCATGTGTGTTATTGTGTGTCATGGGTATTGGGTGCCAAAGATACCATCAATCTTTGTGCTAGGTCTTCACCCACATCGGATTCCCTCTTCCGGGTTCCAGGACTGCTCACAGCCGAAACTCCCGGATCTGACATCACAGGGGGAATCTTGATAAGAGGTGGGCTCTACCATTGTCTCGGGTGTTACTTGGGCCTAACATAACACAACCAAGCAACTAGTTCCTCTTTGCTACCCCTTTTCGGATCACGTAGATGGGCCAGAACGCAAGTTTCGTCTTTTTCTACAGCGGGGACAGGGTTTCTCCGGACAAGGGCTCCGGAGCGTCTGAATCCCACCTAAACCAAGGGTTTTCCATACTATGTGTGTTAGAGTATTTCATGGGTCTTGGGTTCCAAAGATGCCATCACTCTTTGTGTTAGGGCTTCACCGGCGTCGGATTCTCTCTTCCGGGTTCCAGGACTGCTCACACCCCAAAACTCCCGGATCTAGCGTAACAGTGGGAATCTTGCCAAGAGGTGGGCCCTACCATTGTCTTGGGTGCTCCTTGGCCCTAACATGACACAACCAAGCAACTAGTTCCACTTTGCTACCCCCTTCCGGCTCACGTAGAGGGGCCAGAACGCTAGTTCCGTCTTTTTCTACATCGGGGACAGGGTTTCTCCGGACAGGGGCTCCGGAGCGTGTGAATCCCACCTAAACCAAGGGTTTGCCATACCATGTGTGTTATAGTGTGTCATCGGTCTTGGGTGCCAAAGATACCATCAATCTTTGTGTTAGGTCTTCACCGACATCGGATTCCCTCTTCCGGGTTCCAGGACTGCTCACACCCGAAACTCCCGGATCTGACGTCACAGGGGGAATCTTGACAAGAGGTGGGCCCTACCATTGTCTTGGGTGTTCCTTAAGCCTAACATAACACAACCAAGCCACTAGTTCCTCTTTGCTACCCCTTTTCGGATCACGTAGAGGGGCTAGAACGCAAGTTTCGTCTTTTTCTACAGCGGGGACAGGGTTTCTCCGGACAGGGGCTCCGGAGCGTCTGAATCCCACCTAAACCAAGGGTTTTCCATACCATGTGTGTTATAGTATTTCATGGGTCTTGGGTTCCAAAGATTCCATCACTCTTTGTGTTAGGGCTTCACCGGCGTCGGATTCTCTCTTCCATGTTCCAGGACTGCTCACACCCCGAAACTCCCGGATCTGACGTAACAGTGGGAATATTGACAAGAGGTGGGCCCTAACATTGTCTTGGGTGTTCCTTGGTCCTAACATGACACAACCAAGCAACTAGTTCCACTTTGCTACCCCATTCCGGCTCACGTAGAGGGGCCAGAACGCTAGTTTCGTCTTTTTCTACAACGGGGACAGGGTTTCTCCGGACAGGGGCTCCGGAGAGTCTGAATCCCACCTAAACCAAGGGTTTTTCATACCATATGTGTTATAGTGTGTCATGGGCCTTGGGTTCCAAAGAGACCATCAATCTTTGTGCTAGGTCTTCACCGACATTGGATTCTCTATTCCGGGTTCCAGGACTGCTCACCCCCCAAAACTCCCGGATCTGATGTAACGGGTGGAATCTTGCCAAGAGGTGGGACCTACCATTGTCTAGGGTGTTCCTTGGTCCTAAAATGACACAACCAAGCAACTAGTTCCACTTTGCTACCCCCTTCCGGCTCACGTAGAGGGGCCAGAACGCCAGTTCCGTCTTTTTCTACAACGGGGACAGTGTTTCTCCGAACAGGGGCTCCGGAGCGTCTGAATCCCACCTAAACCAAGGGTTTGCCATACCATGTGTGTTAGAGTGTGTCATGGGTCTTGGGTTCCAAAATACCATCACTCTTTGTGCTAGGGCTTCGCCGGAGTCGGATTCTATCTTCCGAGTTCCAGGACTGCTCACACCCCGAAACTCCCGGATCTGACGTAACGGGGGGAATCTTGCCAATAGGTGGGCACTACCATTGTATTGTGTATTCCTTGGTCCTAACATGACACAACCAAGCAACTAGTTCCACTTTGCTACCCCATTCCGGCTCACGTAGAGGGGCTAGAACGCCAGTTTCGTCTTTTTCTACAGCTGGGACAGGGTTTCTCCGGACAGGTTATCCGGAGCGTCTGAATCCCACCTAAACCAAGGGTTTTTCAAACCATGTGTGTTATAGTGTGTCATGGGCCTTGGGTGCCAAATATACCATCAATCTTTGTGCTAGGTCTTCACCGACATCGGATTCCCTCTTCCGGGTTCCAGGACTGCTCCCCCCCCAAAACTCCCGGATCTGACGTAACGGGGGGAATCTTGCCAAGAGGTGGTCCCTACCATTATCTAGGGTGTTCCTTGAGCCTAACATAACACAACCAAGCCACTAGTTCCTCTTTGCTACCCCTTTTCGGATCACGTAGAGGGGCGAGAACGCAAGTTTCGTCTTTTTCTAGAGCGGGGACATGGTTTCTCCGGACAGGGGCTCCGGAGCGTCTGAATCCCACCTAAACCAAGGGTTTGCCATACTATGTGTGTTAGAGTATTTCATGGGTCTTGGGTTCCAAAGATGCCATAACTCTTTGTGTTAGGGCTTCACCGGCGTCAGATTCTCTCTTCCGGGTTCCAGGACTGCTCACACCCCAAAACTCCCGGATCTGGCGTAACAGTGGGAATCTTGCCAATAGGTGGGCACTACCATTGTATTGTGTGTTCCTTGTGCCTAACATGACACAACCAAGAAACTAGTTCCACTTTGCTACCCCCTTCCGGCTCACGTAGAGGGGCCAGAACGCTAGTTCCGTCTTTTTCTACAGCGGGGACAGGGTTTCTCCGGACAGGGGCTCCGGAGCGTATGAATCCCACCTAAACCAAGGGTTTGCCATACCATGTGTGTTAGAGTATTTCATGGGTCTTGGGTTCCAAAGATGCCATCACTCTTTGTGTTAGGGCTTCACCGACGTCGGATTCTGTATTCCGGGTTCCAGGACTGCTCACACCCCGAAACTCCCGGATCTGACGTAACAGTGGGAATCTTGCCAAGAGGTGGGCCCTACCATTGTCTTGGGTTCTCCTTGGCCCTAACATGACACAACCAAGAAACTAGTTCCACTTTGCTACCCCCTTCCGGCTCACGTAGAGGGGCCAGAACGCCAGTTTCGTCTTTTTCTACATCGAGGAGAGGGTTTCTCCGGACAGGGGCTCCGGAGCGTGTGAATCCCACCTAAACCAAGGTTTTGCCATACCATGTGTTTTATAGTGTGTCATGGGTGTTGGGTGCCAAAGATACCATCAATCTTTGTGTTAGGTCTTCACCGACATCGGATTCCCTCTTCCGGGTTCCAGGACTGCTCACACCCGAAACTCCCGGATCTGACGTCACATGGGGAATCTTCACAAGAGGTGGGCCCTACCATTGACTCGGGTGTTCCTTGGGCCTAACATAACACAACCAAGCCACTAGTTCCTCTTTGCTACCCCTTTTCGGATCACGTAGAGGGGCCAGAACGCAAGTTTCGTCTTTTTCTACAGCGGGGACAGGGTTTCTCCGGACAGGGGATCCGGAGCGTATGAATCCCACCTAAACCAAGGGTTTGCCATACCATGTGTGTTAGAGTGTGTCATGGGTCTTGGGTTCCAAAATACCATCACTCTTTGTGCTAGGGCTTCACCGGAGTCGGATTCTATCTTCCGAGTTCCAGGACTGCCCACACCCCGAAACTCCCGGATCTGACGTAACGGGGGGAATCTTGCTAATAGGTGGGCACTACCATTGTATTGTGTGTTCCTTGTGCCTAAAATAACACAAACAAGCAACTAGTTCCACTTTGCTACCCCCTTCCGGCTCACGTAGAGGGGCCAGAACGCCAGTTTCGTCTTTTTCTACAGCTGGGACAGGGTTTCTCCGGACAGGGGCTCCGGAGCGTCTGAATCCCACCTAAACCAAGGGTTTGCCATACCATGTGTGTTATAGTGTTTGATGGGTCTTGGGTGCCAAAGATACCATCAATCTTTGTGTTAGGTCTTCACCGACATCGGATTCCCTCTTCCGGGTTCCAGGACTGCTCACACCCGAAACTCCCGGATCTGACGTCACAGGGGGAATCTTGACAAGAGGTGGGCCCTACCATTGTCTTGGGTGTTCCTTAAGCCTAACATAACACAACCAAGCCACTAGTTCCTCTTTGCTACCCCTTTTCGGATCACGTAGAGGGGCCAGATCGCAAGTTTCGTCTTTTTCTACAGCATGGACAGGGTTTCTCCGGACAGGGGCTTCGGAGCGTCTGAATCCCACCTAAACCAAGGGTTTTTCATACCATGTGTGTTATAGTATTTCATGGGTCTTGGATTCCAAAGATTCCATCACTCTTTGTGTTAGGGCTTCACCGGCGTCGGATTCTCTCTTCCATGTTCCAGGACTTCTCACACCCCGAAACTCCCGGATCTGACGTAACAGTGGGAATCTTGACAAGAGGTGGGCCCTAACATTGTCTTGGGTGTTCCTTGTTCCTAACATGACACAACCAATCAACTAGTTCCACTTTGCTACCCCATTCCGGCTCACGTAGAGGGCCAGAACGCCAGTTTCGTCTTTTTCTACAACGGGGACAGGGTTTCTCCGGACAGGGGCTCCGGAGCGTGTGAATCCCACCTAAACCAAGGGTTTTTCATACCATGTGTGTTATAGTGTGTCATGGTCCTTGGGTGCCAAAGATACCATCAATCTTTGTGCTAGGTCTTCACCGACATTGGATTCTCTATTCCGGGTTCCACGACTGCTCACCCCCCAAAACTCCCGGATCTGACGTAACGGGGGGAATCTTGCCAAGAGGTGGGCCCTAACATTGTCTAGGGTGTTCCTTGGTCCTAAAATAACACAACCAAGCAACTAGTTCCACTTTGCTACCCCCTTCCGGCTCACGTAGAGGGGCCAGAACGCCAGTTCCGTCTTTTTCTACAACGGGGACAGTGTTTCTCCGAACAGGGGCTCCGGAGCGTCTGAATCCCACCTAAACCAAGGGTTTGCCATACCATGTGTGTTATAGTGTGTCATGGGTCTTGGGTTCCAAAATACCATCACTCTTTGTGCTAGGACTTCACCGGATTCGGATTCTATCTTCCGAGTTCCAGGACTGCTCACACCCCGAAACTCCCGGACCTGACGTAACGGGGGGAATCTTGCCAATAGGTGGGCACTACCATTGTATTGTGTGTTCCTTGTGCCTAAAATAACACAAACAAGCAACTAGTTCCACTTTGCTACCCCCTTCCGGCTCACGTAGAGGGGCCAGAACGCCAGTTTCGTCTTTTTCTACAGCTGGGACAGGGTTTCTCCGGACAGGGGCTCCGGAGCGTCTGAATCCCACCTAAACCAAGGGTTTGCCATACCATGTGTGTTATAGTGTGTCATGGGTCTTGGGTGCGAAAGATACCATCACTCTTTGTGTTAGGTCTTCACCGACATCGGATTCCCTCTTCCGGGTTCCAGGACTGCTCACACCCCGAAACTCCCGGATCTGACGTCACAAGGGGAATCTTGACAAGAGGTGGGCCCTAACATTGTCTAGGGTGTTCCTTGGGCCTAAAATAACACAACCAAGCAACTAGTTCCACTTTGCTACCCCCTTCCGGCTCACGTAGAGGGGCCAGAACGCTAGTTTCGTCTTTTTCTAGAGCGGGGACATGGTTTCTCCAGACAGGGGCTCCGGAGCGTCTGAATCCCACCTAAACCAAGGGTTTGCGATACCATGTGTGTTATTGTGTGTCATGGGTATTGGGTGCCAAAGATACCATCAATCTTTGTGCTAGGTCTTCACCCACATCGGATTCCCTCTTCCGGGTTCCAGGACTGCTCACACCCGAAACTCCCGGATCTGACATCACAGGGGGAATCTTGATAAGAGGTGGGCTCTACCATTGTCTAGGGTGTTACTTGGGCCTAACATAACACAACCAAGCAACTAGTTCCTCTTTGCTACCCCTTTTCGGATCACGTAGATGGGCCAGAACGCAAGTTTCGTCTTTTTCTACAGCGGGGACAGGGTTTCTCCGGACAAGGGCTCCGGAGCGTCTGAATCCCACCTAAACCAAGGGTTTTCCATACTATGTGTGTTAGAGTATTTCATGGGTCTTGGGTTCCAAAGATGCCATCACTCTTTGTGTTAGGGCTTCACCGGCGTCGGATTCTCTCTTCCGGGTTCCAAGACTGCTCACACCCCAAAACTCCCGGATCTAGCGTAACAGTGGGAATCTTGCCAAGAGGTGGGCCCTACCATTGTCTTGGGTGCTCCTTGGCCCTAACATGACACAACCAAGCAACTAGTTCCACTTTGCTACCCCCTTCCGGCTCACGTAGAGGGGCCAGAACGCTAGTTCCGTCTTTTTCTACATCGGGGACAGGGTTTCTCCGGACAGGGGCTCCGGAGCGTGTGAATCCCACCTAAACCAAGGGTTTGCCATACCATGTGTGTTATAGTGTGTCATCGGTCTTGGGTGCCAAAGATACCATCAATCTTTGTGTTAGGTCTTCACCGACATCGGATTCCCTCTTCCGGGTTCCAGGACTGCTCACACCCGAAACTCCCGGATCTGACGTCACAGGGGGAATCTTGACAAGAGGTGGGCCCTACCATTGTCTTGGGTGTTCCTTAAGCCTAACATAACACAACCAAGCCACTAGTTCCTCTTTGCTACCCCTTTTCGGATCACGTAGAGGGGCTAGAACGCAAGTTTCGTCTTTTTCTACAGCGGGGACAGGGTTTCTCCGGACAGGGGCTCCGGAGCGTCTGAATCCCACCTAAACCAAGGGTTTTCCATACCATGTGTGTTATAGTATTTCATGGGTCTTGGGTTCCAAAGATTCCATCACTCTTTGTGTTAGGGCTTCACCGGCGTCGGATTCTCTCTTCCATGTTCCAGGACTGCTCACACCCCGAAACTCCCGGATCTGACGTAACAGTGGGAATATTGACAAGAGGTGGGCCCTAACATTGTCTTGGGTGTTCCTTGGTCCTAACATGACACAACCAAGCAACTAGTTCCACTTTGCTACCCCATTCCGGCTCACGTAGAGGGGCCAGAACGCCAGTTTCGTCTTTTTCTACAACGGGGACAGGGTTTCTCCGGACATGGGCTCCGGAGAGTCTGAATCCCACCTAAACCAAGGGTTTTTCATACCATATGTGTTATAGTGTGTCATGGGCCTTGGGTTCCAAAGATACCATCAATCTTTGTGCTAGGTCTTCACCGACATTGGATTCTCTATTCCGGGTTCCAGGACTGCTCACCCCCCAAAACTCCCGGATCTGATGTAACGGGTGGAATCTTGCCAAGAGGTGGGACCTACCATTGTCTAGGGTGTTCCTTGGTCCTAAAATGACACAACCAAGCAACTAGTTCCACTTTGCTACCCCCTTCCGGCTCACGTAGAGGGGCCAGAACGCCAGTTCCGTCTTTTTCTACAACGGGGACAGTGTTTCTCCGAACAGGGGCTCCGGAGCGTCTGAATCCCACCTAAACCAAGGGTTTGCCATACCATGTGTGTTAGAGTGTGTCATGGGTCTTGGGTTCCAAAATACCATCACTCTTTGTGCTAGGGCTTCGCCGGAGTCGGATTCTATCTTCCGAGTTCCAGGACTGCTCACACCCCGAAACTCCCGGATCTGACGTAACGGGGGGAATCTTGCCAATAGGTGGGCACTACCATTGTATTGTGTATTCCTTGGTCCTAACATGACACAACCAAGCAACTAGTTCCACTTTGCTACCCCATTCCGGCTCACGTAGAGGGGCTAGAACGCCAGTTTCGTCTTTTTCTACAGCTGGGACAGGGTTTCTCCGGACAGGGGATCCGGAGCGTCTGAATCCCACCTAAACCAAGGGTTTTTCATACCATGTGTGTTATAGTGTGTCATGGGCCTTGGGTGCCAAATATACCATCAATCTTTGTGCTAGGTCTTCACCGACATCGGATTCCCTCTTCCGGGTTCCAGGACTGCTCCCCCCCAAAACTCCCGGATCTGACGTAACGGGGGGGAATCTTGCCAAGAGGTGGTCCCTACCATTGTCTAGGGTGTTCCTTGAGCCTAACATAACACAACCAAGCCACTAGTTCCTCTTTGCTACCCCTTTTCGGATCACGTAGAGGGGCGAGAACGCAAGTTTCGTCTTTTTCTAGAGCGGGGACATGGTTTCTCCGGACAGGGGCTCCGGAGCGTCTGAATCCCACCTAAACCAAGGGTTTGCCATACTATGTGTGTTAGAGTATTTCATGGGTCTTGGGTTCCAAAGATGCCATAACTCTTTGTGTTAGGGCTTCACCGGCGTCAGATTCTCTCTTCCAGGTTCCAGGACTGCTCACACCCCAAAACTCCCGGATCTGGCGTAACAGTGGGAATCTTGCCAATAGGTGGGCACTACCATTGTATTGTGTGTTCCTTGTGCCTAACATGACACAACCAAGAAACTAGTTCCACTTTGCTACCCCCTTCCGGCTCACGTAGAGGGGCCAGAACGCTAGTTCCGTCTTTTTCTACAGCGGGGACAGGGTTTCTCCGGACAGGGGCTCCGGAGCGTATGAATCCCACCTAAACCAAGGGTTTGCCATACCATGTGTGTTAGAGTATTTCATGGGTCTTGGGTTCCAAAGATGCCATCACTCTTTGTGTTAGGGCTTCACCGACGTCGGATTCTGTATTCCGGGTTCCAGGACTGCTCACACCCCGAAACTCCCGGATCTGACGTAACAGTGGGAATCTTGCCAAGAGGTGGGCCCTACCATTGTCTTGGGTGCTCCTTGGCCCTAACATGACACAACCAAGAAACTAGTTCCACTTTGCTACCCCCTTCCGGCTCACGTAGAGGGGCCAGAACGCCAGTTTCGTCTTTTTCTACATCGAGGAGAGGGTTTCTCCGGACAGGGGCTCCGGAGCGTGTGAATCCCACCTAAACCAAGGGTTTGCCATACCATGTGTTTTATAGTGTGTCATGGGTGTTGGGTGCCAAAGATACCATCAATCTTTGTGTTAGGTCTTCACCGACATCGGATTCCCTCTTCCGGGTTCCAGGACTGCTCACACCCGAAACTCCCGGATCTGACGTCACATGGGGAATCTTGACAAGTGGTGGGCCCTACCATTGACTCGGGTGTTCCTTGGGCCTAACATAACACAACCAAGCCACTAGTTCCTCTTTGCTACCCCTTTTCGGATCACGTAGAGGGGCCAGAACGCAAGTTTCGTCTTTTTCTACACCGGGGACAGGGTTTCTCTGGACAGGGGATCCGGATCGTCTGAATCCCACCTAAACCAAGGGTTTTCCATACCATGTGTGTTAGAGTATTTCATGGGTCTTGGATTCCAAAGATTCCATCACTCTTTGTGTTAGGGCTTCACCGGCGTCTGATTCTCTCTTCCATGTTCGAGGACTGCTCACACCCCGAAACTCCCGGATCTGACGTAACAGTGGGAATCTTGACAAGAGGTGGGCCCTAACATTGTCTTGGGTGTTCCTTGGTCCTAACATGACACAACCAAGCAACTAGTTCCACTTTGCTACCCCATTCCAGCTCACGTAGAGGGGCTAGAACGCCAGTTTTGTCTTTTTCTACAACGGGGACAGGGTTTCTTCGGACAGGGGCTCCGGAGCGTCTGAATCCTACCTAAACCAAGGGTTTTTCATATCATGTGTGTTATAGTGTGTCATGGGCCTTGGGTGCCAAAGATACCATCAATCTTTGTGCTAGGTCTTCACCGACATTGGATTCTCTATTCCGGGTTCCAGGACTGCTCACCCCCCAAAACTCCCGGATCTGACGTAACGGGGGGAATCTTGCCAAGAGGTGGGCCCTACCATTGTCTAGGGTGTTCCTTGGTCCTAAAATAACACAACCAAGCAACTAGTTCCACTCGGCTACCCCCTTCCGGCTCACGTAGAGGGGCCAGAACGCCAGTTCCGTCTTTTTCTACAACGGGGGCAGGGTTTCTCCGAACAGGGGCTCCGGAGCTTCTGAATCCCACCTAAACCAAGGGTTTGCCATACCATGTGTGTTTGAGTGTGTTATGGGTCTTAGATGCCAAAGATACCATCACTCTTTGTGCTAGAGCTTCACCGGAGTCGGATTCTCTTTTCCGGCTTCCAGGACTGCTCACACCCCGAAACTCCCGGATCTGACGTAGCGGGGGGTAATCTTGACAAGAGGTGGGCCCTATCATTGTCTTGGGTGTTCCTTAGGCCTAATCTAACACAACCAACGAATATTTTATTGGGGTTCAAACGCTCTTGAGCCTTTCCGGCGAAACCCTTAACCTGCTGAAGAATATGCAAGATTGTCTGGCTACCCCCTAGACATGCGTCGAAGAGGGTTGGCTAGTGGAATTTCTTGCTTTTTTTAGTTAGGTTAGGCCATAGGAATATGCCAAAGCAAATATCTACCCCAACTTTTCAAACGATTCCCTCCGGTATGGCCCAAACTTACCGTCTACCCCGTTTGAACTTATCGTTTACCCCCTTTCGCTTCGGCGGTCTTTTTCCAACGAAACCCTAGTCCGGGGCCCAAATATCTACCCCTATACGAGGTTTGAACAATAAAATCCTTATTTTTATTTGTTTACACCACATCAACACGGAAAAGTAAGACTGGTCCCATAAAATTTGAAATTATTCTATTCTATTGAATCATATATCATTTCATGTGATTACAACCTTCATACTATTGAATTTAATGTGATATATTGCTAGTAAGTGAATTTATAATAAAAAGGGAAAGGGAGCAGGGAGTTATGTGAACTATTGATTTTATGTGGAAGGCAGCAGGGGATACGCCGACGGCATTGCCGTCGGCATAGGTCCAAAGCTATGCCGACGGTATTACTGTCGGCATAGGTCCAAAGCTATGCCGACGGCATTACCGTCGGCGTCTCTGACGCCGTATACGCTCCGTCCGTCTGTGCCACGGTGGCCATAACTATGGCGACGGTGAAGCAAATTTGTCGAAGGCCGTCGGCGTATGTCATGTTGCGCTGACGGCAAGAGCTATGCCGACCGTGGTTTCATGTGGCCGTCGGCGTAGGTAAGAGATGCCGACGGTCATACCTAAGCCGACGGTAATTTATCTGTCGTCGGCACACAACCACCTATGCCGACGGCCCCGACTTATTGCCGTCGGCATAGGTATTGCCGTCGGCGTTTTCCTTGTTTCCTGTAGTGAGCCCGAGTAGGCTCCCTTCTGCCATGGGGCTTGTTGATCAGATTCGGGCCGTAAGGAACCAGTTGCCGGAGGCTAGATCGCCGCCGGCGGTGAAATCGCCCAAACCCTAATCGCCTGCGCTAGACAGAACGAAGAGGTATCCAACTCGCCCGTGTTACCCTGCCTCGCTCGCGCGCACAATTACGAGCTAGCTGAAACTGTATGATTGTTCCTGTGTCGTTTTGTAGCTGAACTAGTAGTACGAGATTGGGTAGCTGAACTAGTACGAACCTTAGGATGCAGCGGACAGCGGTTGTCCGCTTCATCCGTTGGACGCGAGCGGAACAAAACCTGGCGGACGAGGGCGTCCGCTAAACATGCGGTTAGCCTTTACGAAATTAAGAGCATGTATAATGGTTCTCTTTTAACAATGCCACGTAGAATAATTGATTAGTTGGCGGAGAGAAAAAAAAAATGTTTGTCTTCTCTTAGCTAAGAGATCACTTATTAACATAATTGTCTCAGCACATATTTAGGATATCTGGTTGTTAGTGATAGCACAAAAAATAGCACATTGTAGAACATGTTCTTTTGTCATATCTATACGACGTGGCAGACTTAAGATAAGATGGCCTTATCGACCATTGTACATGCCCTAAGCGGATGGACGCGGATGTCCAGCGGCCTGTCTGCCTACACCCTGATGTCAATGAGTGAATCCAGACACATGCCCGAGCCTGCTTCCCGCATCGGGTGGGGATCACGGTGCTTGGTCAGCTATCCTTGGGTTTTTTTTGAAACGAAGCAAAAGCTTTACCTATATATTGATATAGAAGGAGCAAACAGGAAAGACAAGGCCTAAAAGGAAAAAAGTTACATCTCGAGTCGACGGCCACGTTGCCCTAGCAACCAAAGCCGACACTACCACGACGGAGGCAACCTCACGCAAGACGGAGCCCGAAGCCGCCGCTCCGACATCCACGCCGGCCCCGCGGCCACGCCCCTAACCTAGCCGTCAACCATGTCGCCCAAGCAATCATAGCTGACACTACACACGGCGGAGGCAAGCTCAATGCAAGACAAAAGCCCCGGAGTCGCCGCTCTGACATCTGTCGGATATATACCAAATAGGGGTATATCAGATGGTAGTCAAAGTGCCGGATTACCAGGGTGGCCCAAGCGGTAGTGGGCTGTAGTCCATTGGGCGGCCCAGTAACCTGACGCACAGAAGCCGGATTCTAGAAGGACCCGGATCACGGCCCACATGATCTGGCTTGGAGGAGAAGACGGATTCCTTACTTTCCAAGTTATAGTTACCGTAGTCTTCTAGGTTTCCTATTCTGTAAGCCCTAATCCGGCTGTTATATAAAGCCGGACGGGAGATAAGTTTGATAAGGAATGACAGAGAAGAAGCTATAGGCTAACTCGCCGGGAAGTTAATCCTCTGCGAATAGCTAGATCTAAACCTCACATTGTAATTCTATATCCAGGCTTTAGTCCTGATTAGTGAGAAGTGCAGGAGTAGGCACGTCGTACTGTCGCGACGCACCGAACCTGGGTAAATCCTGTGTTCACTGTCCACCACGCAATCACGTTACCCCACGTCTCTACCGTAGTCTCATGGCACCCCCGTCTATGAAAACTACTACGATGTCTCGACAGTTGGCGCCCACCGTGGGGCAAACAGCGTCAGGCGTGAAGTTCCGATCTGGGATACTCGGCGGAATCGGAAGATCAATCACTGTCGGAAGCCTGGAGTTCGACGACGACGTCGGACGCTTCCTAGACAACGGATCCTATATACCGGCGCAAAACCACCTGGTAAGTGCCTGCGTGTTGCCGATCGGATCTGCTAACATCTTTATCGGGCTAACTGCAGAAGCAATGGGGTTTTGCGGTGGAAGCAAATTTATCCCACCCGTCCTATACCCAGTCGAGGATGACTATGACACCGGATTCTGCTCAGATCGCCGACAAAAAAGTGACACACACTTTATCGGCATGGTGCAATCCGAAGTCGCCGAAAACATGGATGATGGAAATCCCGTCCAAGAGGCAGACAAAAACACACCCGCCACAGAGACGGAAGATCCGACACCCGTCATACAGGCGGAAGATCCGACATCTGTCAACACGACGATGAACTCAGAGGCTGACTCTGTACTAGCCGCCATTGAGGCGATATTGGAATCAGAAACCGGATCAGATGATTTTGATTCCGAAGACGAAGACGCGGACGCCTTCGAAAGGAAAGTTAAATCTTTTCAAGAGAGATTCCATGAAGTACTAATGGCGAAACCGGCTGATACCACAGACGCCGGCAGTCAGGAAAGCCCTAAAACTCCTCCGCCAGAGGAAGAGAGAGAAGACGGAGAAACTTCTCCGATATTTCCTAATGTAAAGGAATTGACAGAAGATGAGCCTGTCAAAAAACCTCCCTCTTCTAAGAAGAAGAACCGTGCCGCTAAGAAACTTCAATACAAAATCCGGAAGAAAAAATCAGCTGATCTAGCTGATGAAAACCTGGAAGTAGGGATGCTAGCGAAACAAAGCCTGCGGAGAAGAAAATCAAAGAAATCCTTGCTCCGCCAATGACGGAACAGGAAGAACAGCAGCTGTTGCAAACGCCAGTGGGAGTAAACGAACCCCCTGAGATGCTGGAAGCCAGGAGACGAGCTTTCCAACGGCAACAGCAACATCTACTCAGAACTCGCGAACACCTCCAAAAAACCCAGGATGACATTAAGCTCATGAAGGAAGAAATCGAGGAGTACGAGAGAAAGAATAGATCTGGCATTAAACCTACAAGGTTACCCGGAATCGTAAGACCGGAAGTACTGCCGCCAAAAGAAAGGTTTCACAACCCATCTTGGCAAAAGCAGGTAAACGGCAAAGATGCCAGAGGCGAACCAATATACAAAACCGCAGCAGAAAACGCGGAAGCAGCGTTTGCCATCCTCAACAATGACTTGTACTCTAATGGTGAAAAGCTCCAGGGGTGTATGCTTTCCTAGGAAAAGCATTGCAACAACAGCAGCGGGCCCAAGAGCGATCAGGAAGACTGCAGGATAACTCCGCCCTATGCAAAACAGCTACTTGCGCCGCTGAAGCACCTGGACCAGAGGAACCTGGAGATTCAGACAATTCAAAGGATAAAAAAGAGGATCCGAGAAAAGACAAGAAAAACCCCGACAATAGGGATGAAGCGTCCCGAACCGGATCCCATCCCCCGAAAGGTGGACTCAAACCCCGCGATCGGGAAGAAAAATACCGGAATGACGGCAAAACAATGCCACCTCCGAGAAACCCAACTGAGAAAGCCGGAAGATATGACATACCTCACAGACGTGAGAGATCCCGGACACCTCCTAAGGATAAAGAAAGGCACAGGATCAGGACTCCGCCTAATCCAAAAGGGCGTGATCATGGAAGAGATAGATACAATCCCGGAAAAGCGCGTCCGCGCAACAATGGAAAAGAAAGGAGTAGATCCCCTTCTGTCCATTCAGCTGGAAGATATTTCGCACACATTGATAGAGCGGAAAAAGATGATCTATACTTTGGTCCTAAGTGTTTCACTGACAGGATCCGAAGGATAACCCTGCATTCTGGCTTCGCCAAAGTCGGTCCAACGTACCAGAAATACACCGGCAGGACAAACCCGGACACCTGGCTCTCAGACTACTATACAGCCGTCCAGATCAACAACGGGACAGACCTGGAAGCTGTCAAGTTTCTTCCCCTAATGTTACTGGACGGAGCCAGAGATTGGATCAATGGATTACCATCAAGAACTGTCGACAGCTGGGATGATATGGCTAGAGTATTTACTCAGCATTTCAGGGGAACGTACAAACGCCCGAACAGCATCAACCAGCTGAACCGTTGCACCCAATTAGAGGATGAACCATACGTGGATTTCATCTCCAGATGGACGACAATGAAGAATAGTTGCTCTGGAGTAACTGACGTACAAGCAATGCATGCTTTCGTCAATGGCCTAAAACCCGAACTTGTACCGTTCATGGTTGGTTCCAAACAGCACAAAGATCTCGGATCTATGCTTACAACCGCCAACGAACATGCTGCAGCCGAAGACGATATCAGAGCAAGAGGAGGCAATATCGAATCACTGATACTTGCCAAGAAAACCCCTCGTTCTGACAAAAAAGGAGCTCCAGAAACAACGACAAAACCCAAAGAGGTCAACATAGCCTTTGGAAGTGAAAAAGGGAATAAGTGGAAAGGACGCAGTCCAGATCCAATCAACTACACTCCAGAGGAGTGGGAGAGGATTAAGTCAGAACCCTATGTCCACCATTCACAATTTGGGAAACCCACCCATACAAACGCGCAATGCCGGCTGAATAAGCACATGAAAGGCAGTACAGGATCCAGAAATAAGGGGAAGGGTTCCAAAAGGAAACCCGCCAAACAAAAGCCAGAAGCCGAAAAAGAAGACAGTGAATCGGACACTGATGAAAAAATCCAGGAACAACAGCGAAAGGGCGAACCCAAATTTCCGAGAGTTGATGGAGAAGCAATGCTAACATTCCTAGCAACTCCGTCAGCAAAGGTGGCCAAAAGAACACTTCGAGAAATAAACGCGGTTGTTCCGGCAACCCCGAAATTCTTGAAGTACTCCAACACACCAATTACCTGGGATCAGTATGATCATCCTGGGAATATCCCTGAACCCGTCACACAAGCTCTTGTCGTAAGCCCTATTGTCCGGAACACTAGGCTAAGAAGAGTGCTGATGGATGGAGGATCCAGCATTAACATAATGTACCTGGATACACTGAAGCATCTGAAGATTTCCGAGTCCCAGCTCAATTACAGCAACATACGCTTCCATGGCATTGTTCCTGGCAGACAAGCACGATCCCTAGGAGAAATTTCCCTAGATGTCACCTTCAGAGATAAAGATCACTCCCGGCAGGAAAAAGTATCCTTCGAAGTAGTGCCGTTCGAAAGCGTGTATCACGCAATACTCGGACGTCCAGCTTTCGCCAAATTCATGGCAAGATCCTGTTATATTTATAACAGGTGACTTCAAGCTGGCAAACGAGTTGGAGAAAGAAAACGCCCTTTGCGCTCAGAGAGTCATAGCAAAGGAAGAACTGAAGGAATTAGCCAAGGAGGTATAGCCGACAGAAATGTCGACAGGAAAAGAAACTCGGAAGCCAACAGACAGCTTCAAGGCGTCTGAGAATACAAAACATGTAATCCTAGACCCCAAAGATCCGACAAAGTTCATCGTCGTAGGGACTGGGATGACTGATAAATAGGAAGGCGAGCTCATCAAGTTCCTCCGTGAGAACTGGGATAGTTTTGCCTGGTGTCCAGCTGACATGCCAGGCGTACCCAGGGAACTTGCTGATCACCAACTCAAGGTGATTCCAGGATCAAAACCCGTCAAACAAAGTCTCCGTCGATTTGACGGAAGAAGATGGAAGGCTATTGGCAAGGAAATTATCCGGCTTTTAGCAGCAGATTTCATCTAGGAAGTAATCCACACTGAATGGTCTGCAAATCCGGTATTAGTACCGAAGAAAGACACTACTGCTCTTAGAATGTGTATAGATTACACAGGCTTGAACAAATTGTGTCCGAAAGATAGGTTCGCGTTACCGCGAATCGATCAAATAATAGACGCCACTGCAGGCTCTGAGCTTTTGTGCTTTTTGGACGCGTACTCCGGGTACCACCAAATACGCATGAAAAAGGAAGATCAAATTAAGACTTCTTTCATAACCCCATACGGGACGTACTATTACGTAACCATGCCATTTGGCCTGAAAAACGCGGGCGCAACCTACCAGCGTTGCATGCAACGTTGTTTGCATAGTCAGATTGGCAAAAACGTCCATGTTTACGTGGACGATATTGCTGTCGTAACCAAGGAAAAAGATACACTCCTTGAGGATCTGCGAGAAATTTTCGAAAACTTGCGCACCTACAAGATGAAGTTAAACCCATCTAAGTGCGTATTCGGGGTTCCCTCAGGAAAACTTCTGGGTTTCATCGTTTCTCACAGAGGAATAGATGTTAACCCGGAAAAGATCAAAGCCATCTTGAACATCTCGAAACCTACGTGTGTGAAAGATGTCCAAAGATTGACGGGTTCTGCCGCTGCTGTCAGCAGATTTATTAGTCGGCGGGGGGATAAAGCCTTACCACTCTACAAGTTGCTGAAGAAATCCGACAAAGTCAAGTGGATAGCGAAAGCCTTGGAGTGTACTTGGTTCAATTTCTATGTAAACATTTTTTTGAGATCATGAAATAAAGTTATCGGAATTCTGATATCCATGTTTTTACAAGTTTATTATAGCATAAAGCATGATTCCGCCTCATCTATTTCCCAATGATCTTACAAAATACTCAATGTTAACCCGAATTGTGCCTGCGTACTCGGCGTTAAAAAACTGAATGATTTTTTAGCCTGCTAACGGCTAAAGGAAACTTGAATTGCCTGCGTGCCCAAGTTTCATTTAAAAAATTCCTTGCTTCTCTAAGCATTATCTGATTGCTTATGTGTCGGGTTACTGGAGCTAGTTAGTAAAAATGCCTTTAGTATGATCCATGTTTCCGAGTTTAAACTGATTGGTCATACCCAGTTACTCGGCATGACGATTCATAATGCTATTGAGCCATTTCAAACACTAAGGACGGTTAAAACATATACGCGAGAGAACTTAGAAGATAAAGGAATAATAAAATCCGAAAACCTTGCAAAGAATTTCATAATTAAGACTGCAAAAGGCGAAGTTCTCATTCATGCAAAAGGAATAGAAGCATTACAATTCGAATTACATTTTAAAAAGTACAGTAATGCTCCTATTTGTCTACTTTCACCATCCAGGTTCAAGGCAGCCCTTCAAGCATCCGACTCTTCCTCGCTGCTATCGTCCTCGGGGGCTGCAGGGACCTCCTCTTCTGGATAGGTGATGGAGATATTCACCATGGAGGCAATCTTGGTGGCATGGCCTTTGATTTCATCAAAGATTGTATTCCGCTGAGCTTCCGTGTATCCTTGAGGGATACCGGACGCCATGCGCCAAGACTTTGCACCAGGGTAGTGCAGCAGAGCGTAGGGTGGATTCCCTGGACTCCGCCACCTCCATGATGGCACCCAGAAGTTTCTCAACGTCCGAGAACTCCCCAGTCCTTGCGGGAAGGAACTTGTTGACCAGCTGCATGCCAGCAGCTCTGATCGAAGTCCAGGTCTTCCCGAAAGCTCGGATTCTATCAATCCGAGAAAGATCTGGGCTATCTCCTATTTTTCAGCAAAAACAACCAAGAAGGTTAAGTAAAAAAGCAGAGAAACACAGCAAGACTGGGAAGAGTGGTAAATACAGAAAAAACTTACCGACAATTTTGTCAATTTCGGAGCCTTCCTCCAGGCGCAGGTTCAGAGCAGCCTCCAAGTCCCGAATGGTGGACTGGTCCTTCTCCGCCTGTGCGGAAGCCTTGGATTGAAGGTCCAAATTCTCCTTTCGGAGAAACTCGGCATTGCCGGCATCTTCAGCTATTTGCTTGGCCTTAGCCAAAGCAGCTGAAAAGTAAGGAAAATTCCGAGTTTAGAAAACTTCCGGAATAAAGTACTTAGACAAAAAATTGCATCGGAAACTTCAGAGGAAAAACACTTACCTGTTGTTTCCGACAACGCCAGCTGAGACGATGCCAGCTCTGTCTCTCTCTCCTCAAGAATAGAAAGAAGATTTCTAACTTCTTTATTCTTGATGGAGAGTTTGTTGAAAACTTCCATGTTAATGGCTTCAGCAGTTTGCTGGAACATGGCAAGGAAAAGAATGAACATAAAGCATCAAAGCAAAAAAGGTTACATTTTGTTTAATGCTTGGGGGCTAGAGTTACATACCTGGCTCATTCGTTGCAAACCCGCCAAGTTTTCATTGAACCCCTTCGCGTATTCCGCAAAAAGAGTTCCGGCCGCGCTTAGGCTGTCATTGATAATCTTGAAGTCCTTGTCGAAGGTGGGAATCTCCTCGTCGAATGTCCGAGAAAATTTCCCCACCTCTGGAGCCGCCCTTTCCCTCGTGACCGTGTTCGACACAACGGGCTGGCTGGGCTCTAGCGGCTTGGTGGTGGTGTTGGGAATATGCCCTAGAGGCAATCATGTATGATGTAATTCCCACTGTATTCATAAAGATATTAAGTTGTCCTTGTTTTGAACATCTGATATATGTCATTGAATATGTGATTCGATTGTGGAACTATATATTCATGTTGTTCATACTAGATTGTCCTTGGTCATTTAGGTTGTGCTGGACACACACCCTAGACTAATGTGAGTGTTGGCTGATGACACGGTTCCACTTGTCATGGGCATGGTGATGCCATTCCAACGTTCACGGACTTGGCTAAAGAGTTTAGCAAGTCGGACTGACCCACATTGAGATGCAACGATCAAGTCGTCATTTGCATGTCTCAATCAATGTAATCCTTAGACCTGAGGTTGTCGCACAATCCGAGTTGTGGATCACCGACTTAGGTTCTGTCAAACGTTGTTCTGTGACAAGGCAACTATAAAGGCAGAGTTCGGGTCGAATGAGAAGCAAGCTGCGTGATGTGGATAATCAAGATGGGATTTTGCCCCTCCGAATGGAGAGATATTCTCTGAGCCCTCTCGAGTGATATGATTCAGGAAGCATGGCCATGCGCGACTCAGTTAAGTGTTAACTGTGTCGGTTGACTAAGAGTTAGTCAGATGAATCACATGTCACAGATCGAGAAGAGAGTTGAGCTATTCAAGGGATGACGATAAATCACCTATAGCTCGACAAGGTATATCGTGAGGCAAAAGGGACTAAGATGAATATCACATTGAAAGGTATGTCGTCATGACTCAATGAGACTTGGGAGTCGGCACGTTCTGCTAGGAGCCGCTACCGATTGATCGATTGGGAGTAGGACTCCAATCGTGTCCAAGTCGCCATGAGCCTGCAGGGTCGCACACTTAAGAGCGGGAGCAATTGTATTGGTCGGGTTGGACCCGAACCGGAAATGGACTATTTTGTGAGTCGGACTCACAGAGGGAATGGGCCACAAGTGTTGTGAAGCCCATTACCATACGCTATATAAAGAGGGGCGCAGGTTGCCCAGCGGGCACGTTAGTCCACTCTCCCATGCGTTGGGAACCCTAGCCCCACTCAGTCCAGCCGTCGCACCAGACCTAGCAGTCTGCCGTCGGAGCTCCTCCTCGTACGTGTGGATACCGGCAGAGGTGCTGTACGTTCAGCACTTCGACGTTCGAGGGATTGGATCGGCCGGACCGGATCGTGGGACTGCACTGCCCCGACGCGCTTCACCGATAATCCGCAACCGCGCGTCTAGTGCTAATCATCGTGGCCTTGTACCTCGGCTAGATCTTGGAAGTACCGCGTAGGAAAAAGTTTTCGTTTATCTCTACGCGTTCCAACAGTGGTATCAGAGCGGTAGCTTCTGGTATTAGGCCCGAGATCCGTACATATGTCATATGTAGTTAGCGTTAGATGTGATCTAATTGCTGTTTTGGTGGTCGGTCTATCAGATAGATCGGTTTTGTACAAGGTTGATTGGATCAATCGTACTCGGGGTTAATGGATGATCTGGTTTCCGTGATCATACTGCTTAGGTCGTGAAACAACTTACCCCTACCGGTCGGTTTCCGCCATCGGGGTATACCGTGACACATAAATCCAGTTGCGGTGATCGAAGATCAAAGAGTTTGGTCGAATCGGAATACGGATCAGATTCGAGTAAAATCGTTTTATCCGATGAAGAAATCCATGATCGGAATGCAGATGAGATCTGCGTTTTATCCGATGAAGAAATCCATGATCGGAATCCAGTTGCGGGGACCGCCGGCTTCGCCCTGTCGTAGCGCCTTAGATGTCGTTGCGAGTTTCACAACGCCGGTATATATCGTATCTATGCATAACTTATTTTTTCAGGAAGTTGTGAATGATATGGCTTATGTGCATGTGATGTGTGTAATCCATACATGATCTGCGTATCATGTTCTTGTCAGCCGGCTGGAGCCTAGGTGCTGTCATTTTATTGTATAACGACCTGAGTGTCGGATTCTCTATGTAAATTTTTCATTTACTAGCTAGTGTAGCTTGTTGGAGAACCCGGTGGCATGCAAGTCGATGTACAAGTCGGCTACATGGAGTAAGATGGCACGTGACAAGAGTTGGCATGATTCGACTTACAAGCTTTGTGGAGATGGAGATCACCATGAAGAGAGCCATACCATTTCACATTATAATTGCTTTATTTGTGTTATTATTATGTCTCTATTTACCTCTATTTAGATAGTTGGTAGATTCTTTAATCCCTCAAAGAAGGTCTAGTCGGTCGCCCCGCCAGTGCTGCGCCATCACAAGTCGGACATTCTTGGTAGTGGGCTCATAAAATTGAGGTGCTACTAATTATTTCCGGTTAGGTGGGTTTGAGTCGGACTCTTACAAGCAGAAGCACTTGGTAATCTAGACGAGTCCATCACAACGGTTGTGGGGCTCGGGGCGAGGTAGGTTGGGAGCCGGGGCATGTGATGCCACCCAACTAACAAGAGTCGTATAGGGATACGATTGGCAAGGTGTTGCCTACCTAGATCACTTGACGGCTAGCGGTGATGCTAAAGCTCACTAGTCGGCTTGCTTATTTAGGATCTTGAATCACTTAGCAACCATCGGAGGGGTGTTAGTTCTAGTGGGAGCATAAGTATTAAAACGTTTAATATGCCTGCTCTTTTATGAATACATGTCTTAAGTGTTTTTGCGTATTTTCTGTTGTAGATCAATGGCACCTAGCAACCTTCCTCAGTTGTCCGCGTTTGCGTTGAGGTCAATCCTAGAGAAAGATAAGCTTAATGGAACTAATTTCACCAACTGGTATCGTAATCTGAGGATAGTCCTCAAGCATGACAAGAAAGAACATGTTCTAGAAACTCCACTTCCAGAAGAGCCAGATGACGATGCGACTGTCGCAGTCACGAATGCCTACCGTAAGACTAGAGATGAGTCTACGGAAATTAGCTATCTTATGCTTGCACACATGGAACCGGACTTGCAGCAACAGTTCGAAAATGTTGAGGCCTACGATATGATCGAAAGCCTCAAAAGTATGTTCCAGGCTCAGGCAAAGACCGAGAGGTATCAAGTCTCTCAAGCTTTGCTGGGCTGTAAGCTGAAAGATGGCAATCCACTGAGTCCGCATGTAAGCAAGATGATTGGTTACATTCAGTCTCTGGATCGGCTGGGCGTCCCAATTAACGAAGAGTTCGCTACTGATATAATTTTGAACTCTCTTCCTAGTGCGTATGGTTCGTTCATCTCGAACTACCATATGCATGGTATGGATAAGAGTATCACTGAATTACATGGGATGCTCAAAACGGCAGAGGCTGATCTCAAGAAAGGCGCCAGTCAAGTGTTGATGGTGCAGAATAAGGCTAAGTTCAAGAAGAGTTCTTGGACTAAGAAGAAGAAGGATAAGTCAGGAGGTTTCGCCCATGGCCCTGTCCACAGTGCTCCCTCAAAGACTAAGCCTTCTCCTACAGCCGGAGCCAATTGCTTCTATTGCAAGCAAGATGGCCACTGGAAGAGGAACTGCACCAAGTATTTGGCTGACAGAGCCAAGAGTGGAGGTGTGACTTCCAACTCAGGTACGCTTGTGTGCAATGTTATAGACATTTATCTTGCTGATGCGCCTAATAGTTCTTGGGTATATGATACCGGATCAGTTATTCACATATGCAACTCGTTGCAGGGACTGGTAAGAACTAGGAGCGTGGCAAGAGGAGAGGTTGATATTCGAGTCGGCAACAAGGCGAGAGTCGCTGCGTTGGAAGTCGGCACGATGCAACTTCATTTACCTTCAGGATTTATTTTGGAACTAAATAATTGTTATTATGTTCCAGCGCTTAGTCCAAACATTATTTCCGCCTAATGTTTGATGAGACAAGGTTATGAGTCGAATATTAAGAATAATGGTTGTTCTTTATATTTGAAAGATATGTTTCATGGCTTTGCACCCGTTCAGAACGGGTTATTTATTTTAAATCTTGATAGTGAATCGGTCTATAACATAAATGTTAAAAGGTTGAAACCAAATGATCTGAATATGACTTACTTTTGGCACTGTCGGCTTGGTCATATAAGTTGGAAGCGCATGAAGAAGCTCCATGATGATGGACTTCTAACTTCGTTTGACTTAGAGTCATTCGAGACATGCGAATCATGCCTACTAGGAAAAATGACCAAGACACCTTTTGCAAGGAGTTGTGAAAGGGCGTCCGATTTGTTGGAACTAATACATAGTGATGTATGTGGTCTAATGAGAACGACAGCCAGAGGTGGTTATGAGTACTTCATTACCTTCACTGATGATTTGAGTAGGTATGGATATATCTATTTAATGAAACACAAGTCGGAAGCCTTTGAAAAGTTCAAGGAATTCCAGAGTGAGGTACAAAATTAACTCGGCAAGAAAATAAAGTTTCTACGGTCGGACCGTGGGGGCGAGTACATGAGCCATGAGTTTGATGACCATCTAAAGAGTTGTGGAATAGTTCCTCAACTAACTCCGCCGGGTACACCGCAGAGAAACGGTGTATCGGAACGGAGAAATCGGACCTTGTTGGACATGGTACGATCAATGATGAGTCGGACAGATCTACATTTATCATTTTGGGGTTATTGTCTAGAAACTGCAGCTTTCACACTAAACAGAGTACCATCAAAGTCAGTAGAGAAGACACCACATGAGATGTGGACGGGCAAAAAGCCAAGTTTGTCTTTTCTTAAGATTTGGGGTTGTGAAGCATTTGTCAAGCGACTTCAGTCGGACAAGCTCACGCCCAAGTCGGATAAGTGTATTTTCGTGGGGTATCCGAGGGAAACCTTGGGATACTACTTCTACAACCGGGAAGAGGGCAAAGTGTTTGTCGCTCGGAATGGTGTCTTCCTTGAGAAAGAGTTTCTCAGTCGGGAAGTCAGTGGGAGCACGGTGCAACTCGAAGAAATTCGAGAAGAACCAGCTAGGGGCGAGTCGGCAATGGCCTTGGAGGCTGAGCCGGTCGTGGTACCTACACCGGTTACAGCACCTGAACCTCGGAGATCTGCCAGATTACAGAATGCTCGAGATGTTTTACTGTTAGACAGTAATGAGCCGGCAACTTATTCGGAAGCGATGGTGGGATCTGATTCCGAGTCATGGCTTGGAGCCATGAGATCCGAGTTAAAGTCCATGGATGAAAACCAAGTTTGGAATTTGGTTGATCTGCCTGACGGTGCAAGACCCGTCGAGTGCAAATGGGTCTTTAAGAAGAAAATTGATATGGATGGAAATATTTCCGTCTATAAAGCACGACTTGTCGCGAAGAGGTTCCCACAAGTTCAAGGAGTTGACTACGACGAGACCTTCTCGCCGTAGCGATGCTTAAATCAATTCGGATCATGTTAGCCATAGCAGCCTATTTCGACTATGAGATATGGCAGATGGATGTCAAGACAGCTTTCCTTTATGGAAATTTAACTGAGGACGTGTATATGATACAGCCCGAAGGTTTTGTCGATCCAGCTAATGCTGACAAGGTATGCAAACTTCAGAAATCCATTTATGGGTTGAAGCAAGCATCTCGGAGTTGGAACATTCGCTTTGATGAGGTAGTCAAATCGTTTGGCTTCATCAAGAGTGATCATGATTCTTGTTTATACAAGAAGTTTAGTGGGAGCAAAGTAAACTTTCTAATCTTATATGTGGATGACATATTACTGATTGGAAATGATGTCATGATGTTGCAAGAAACCAAAGAGTCATTGGAAAGGAGTTTCTCAATGAAGGATTTGGGTGAGGCGACTTACATATTAGGAATCAGTATCTATAGAGATAGATCAAGGCGACTCATTGGATTGAGTGAGAGTACTTATCTGGACAAGGTTTTGAAGAAATTCAAAATGGAAGAGTCCAAGAAGGGATTCTTACCGATGTCCCATGGTATAAAACTTACCGAGACTCAGTGTCCTTCGACGACTGATGAGCGAAGTCAGATGAGTGTGATTCCGTATGCTTCGGCAATCGGATCCATCATTTATGCCATGATTTGTACTAGGCCAGATGTTTCCTATGCTCTGAGTGTTACGAGCAGATACCAGGCTGACCCTGGCAAAGCCCACTGGGCAGCGGTTAAAAACATTCTTAAGTATTTGAGAAATACTAAGGAAATGTTCCTAGTTTATGGAGGTGATGAGGAATTCAGTGTAAAGGGTTACACGGATGCGAGTTATCTCACTGACTCAGATGATTCTCGTTCGCAATCTGGATACGTGTTCGTAATGAACGGAGGAGCTGTGAGCTGGAAGAGTTCCAAGCAAGATACGGTGTATGCATCTACAACAGAGGCTGAGTATATTGCTGCCTCGGAGGCGGCAAAGGAAGCTGTTTGGATCAGGAACCTCCTGATAGATCTTGGTGTGGTTCAGGGCGCGTCCAATCCTTTGGACGTATATTGTGACAACAATGGTGCTATCGCACAGGCCAAGGAACCTAGACAACACCATAAGAACAAACATATACTCATGCGGTACCACCTCATTCGCCAGTTTGTCGAACAAGGTGATATCAAGTTATGCAAAGTACACACGGATGCAAACATTGCAGATCCGTTGACAAAGGCGCTACCACAGCCTAAGCATGAGGCGCACACGAGAGGCATGGGCATTCGATGCCTAGGCATATGATGCGAGGATGATTGACTCTAGTGCAAGTGGGAGACTGTTGGGAATATGCCATAGAGGCAATCATGTATGATGTAATTCCCACTGTATTCATAAAAATATTAAGTTGTCCTTGTTTTGAACATCTGATATATGTCATTGAATATGTGATTCGATTGTGGAACTATATATTCATGTTGTTCATACTAGATTGTCCTTGGTCATTTAGGTTGTGCTGGACACACACCCTAGACTAATGTGAGTGTTGGCTGATGACACGGTTCCACTTGTCATGGGCATGGTGATGCCATTCCAACGTTCACGGACTTGGCTAAAGAGTTTAGCAAGTCGGACTGACCCACATTGAGATGCAACGATCAAGTCGTCATTTGCATGTCTCAATCAATGTAATCCTTAGACCTGAGGTTGTCGCACAATCTGAGTTGTGGATCACCGACTTAGGTTCTGTCAAACGTTGTTCTGTGACAAGGCAACTATAAAGGCAGAGTTCGGGTCGAATGAGAAGTAAGCTGCGTGATGTGGATAATCAAGATGGGATTTTTCCCCTCCGAATGGAGAGATATTCTCTGGGCCCTCTCGAGTGATATGATTCAGGAAGCATGGCCATGCGCGACTCAGTTAAGTGTTAACTGTGTCGGTTGACTAAGAGTTAGTCAGATGAATCACATGTCACAGATCGAGAAGAGAGTTGAGCTATTCAAGGGATGACGATAAATCGCCTATAGCTCGACAAGGTATATCGTGAGGCAAAAGGGACTAAGATGAATATCACATTGAAAGGTATGTCGTCATGACTCAATGGGACTTGGGAGTCAGCACGTTCTGCTAGGAGCCGCTACCGATTGATCGATTGGGAGTAGGACTCCAATCGTGTCCAAGTCGCCATGAGCCTGCAGGGTCGCACACTTAAGAGCGGGAGCAATTGTATTGGTCGGGTTGGACCCGAACCGGAAATGGACTGTTTTGTGAGTCGGACTCACAGAGGGAATGGGCCACAAGTGTTGTGAAGCCCATTACCATACGCTATATAAAGAGGGGCGCAGGTTGCCCAGCGGGCATGTTAGTCCACTCTCCCATGCGTTGGGAACCCTAGCCCCACTCAGTCCAGCCGTCGCACCAGACCTAGCAGTCTGCCGTCGGAGCTCCTCCTCGTACATGTGGATACCGGCAGATGTGTTGTACGTTCAGCACTTCGACGTTCGAGGGATTGGATCGGCCGGACCGGATCGTGGGACTGCACTGCCCCGACGCGCTTCACCGATAATCCGCAACCGCGCGTCTAGTGGTAATCATCGTGGCCTTCTACTTCGGCTAGATCTTGGAAGTACCGCGTAGGAAAAAGTTTTCGTTTATCTCTACGCGTTCCAACAGGTGGGGGCTGCAGCATGCTCTTCCGCCATCGTGGACGGTGTGTCCGGGGCGATGACGGGAGAAGGTTGAGCGCCTCGGCTGGACACAACTTTGTGTTTCTTCAGCTTCTTCGGCTTTAGGTTGGAGGGAGGCAGACTAAAAACAAAAAAACCCGGAAAAATTAAAACTCCGAAGGCGAAAGAAAAACTTCGACAAAAGAAAAATAACCCGGATGATCTAACCTGGAGGTGGCGACGGGAATTCCGTCAAGGTCGATAACTTCCTCAGAGGAAGGAATCTTCTTGCGCTTGCGCCCACCTGTAGAGGCGGTACGCGATGCATCCAGCTCAGCTTCGGAGGCTAGCTCCGAGTCTGGAAGTTCAGCAATCTGTTGAAAATAAAAATCAGGGTTAGAAGCGAAAAATCCGAGAAAGAATGTCAAACTCTACCCAAATGACGGAAAAAGTACCTTGGGAGCCGGATTGTCGGCCGTATACATAGGCCGACTCGCTTCGTATTGGTCGCGTGATGCGACCAACTGGTTCACGCGCCGTCGAAGATCCCTCGCGGACCAGTCTTTGCTGGTTGTCCGCATTGGGTCGTTGGCACCCGTGTAGTCGCAAAGAAGGCGGCCACCGTGATTGGCCAACGGCTGGATCCGCCTATCTAACCAGCAAAGGACCGTGTCCATGCCGGTTAGAGGTGGATCGGAGGAAGTGAGCTTGGCGATGCACCGCTTGATTCTTAGAAGATCAGGCGGCAGAACCTGGACGGCTTCTGTTCCCCAATTGTCTTGGGGAACAGCGGCAGTGTTCGAGAAAGGTGGAACCCCGATGGCATTTTTTGGGAAAGGCACATCGGGATGGTAGAAGAAGGAACCCGTCCAAAATTTGACGGATTCCGATGTCTTGATCTTGGGGAACCAATCTTCCCTAAATCTCCGAAGAGTAAAGGAGATGGTTCCGCAAGTCGGGAGTGCGCCCTCCGAGGAGTTCCGCTTAACCCCGAAACAATACATCCAAAAATCTAACCTAGGTTCTAAGCCTAAGTAACCCTCGAATAGGGCCTGGAACCCGGCCATATAGAGAATGGAGTTGGGTGGCAGGTTATGAGGTTGGATGTTATAGTGGGAGAGGATTTGGAGGAAGAAAGCGGAAGGTGGTAATCCCATACCTCTTAAGAGATGGGAGGAGAGAAGAACCCTTTCGCCATCGTTCGGCATAGGTTCGTTCTCGTCCTCAGGGATCCGCCATTTCCCTTTAAGGATCAGTCCCTCCTCTTCCAGGTTTGGAAGGAGGGCAGGCGGAATGCTGCAGGCAATCCAGTTGCCTGCAGTCTCCACCTCTTCGTCCGCTCCGGCGGCGGCGGATGCGGCAACTTCCGCAGCGGCGAGCTCGTCGCCGAGAAGCTGGATCTTCTCCTTCGCCGTCTCGGGAGAAAACGGCGGGGAAGGCACGGAGCTCGAGCCCGTGAGGTTCGCGGCGGTGGAAATATCTCCTCCGCCCGCCGCAGAGGCCGCGGTCTTTTCCGGCTCGTCGCCGGTGTGCTTCGGGGATCCTAGCTGCGGATCTAAGTCACTGATGATGTCGTCGATTGTGTGCGCGGCGGAGCAAGTAGGGGACGACGACGAGGATGCCATTTGGTGGCGGCGCGTTTCGTCTCCGGTGGTGCTCTGGGTGCGAGGTGCGCTCGGAAAGGGTTCTTCGCTCGAGAGCTCGTGCGCAGCAATGGCGTGGAGAGTGAGAGTGCGGAAGGATTTAAGCGAGGACGAAGACGGCTACTTATAGCCGGAAATCCGTCAAGATACGTGCCAACGGCTATTTTTACCGTTGGATGATCAACGCGTGTCACTCGCCGGAAAATCCGGGAAATGAAACGACAGGGTAATGATAGCTATCTCCTCGTTTCCCGTGAGAATCTGTCAGAGATACGTTACTGGGTTTCCCGCGTGAAACCCAAGCGTCCATTACGTCAGCACGTCTCAAGCGCTGACGTAGGAAGTTCCTTCTCCACGAAGGATCGTGAGAGAAAAGCCGGATTTTCAGGATTCCGAGTTTCACGTTACCATCTCTTTTCAAAGAAGAATAAGAAGAATCAAGATTGCTGATTGAAATTTCTCGGACAAAGCACATTTGGCGAAAGGCGGTGAATCAGAGTTTTAATCCTTCTTGGGGGCTACTGTCGGATATATACCAAATAGGGGTATATCAGATGGTAGTCAAAGTGCCGGATTACCAGGGTGGCCCAAGCGGTAGTGGGCTGTAGTCCATTGGGCGGCCCAGTAACCTGACGCACAGAAGCCGGATTCTAGAAGGACCCGGATCACGGCCCACGTGATCTGGCTTGGAGGAGAAGACGGATTCCTTACTTTCCAAGTTGTAGTTACCGTAGTCTTCTAGGTTTCCTATTCTGTAAGCCCTAATCCGGCTGTTATATAAAGACGGACGGGAGATAAGTTTGATAAGGAATAACAGAGAAGAAGCTATAGGCTAACTCGCCGGGAAGTTAAACCTCTGCGAATAGCTAGATCTAAACCTCACATTGTAATTCTATATCCAGGGTTTAGACCTGATTAGTGAGAAGTGCAGGAATAGACACGTCGTACTGTCGCGACGCACCGAACCTGGGTAAATCCTGTGTTCACTGTCCACCACGCAATCACGTTACCCCACGTCTCTACCGTAGTCTCATGGCACCCCCGTCTATGAAAACTACTACGATGTCTCGACAACATCCATGCCGGCCCCGAGGCCGCGCCCCTAATCTAGCCGACGACCATGTCGCCCTAGCGACCAAAGCCGACACTAAAAACAGCGAAGTCGATCTCAACGCAAGTCTTCTGGAGCCGCCGCTCCGACATCCGCGCCAGCCCTGGGGCCGCGCACCACTTAGCCGATGACGAGAAGATGCCGCCGCCAAACCACCAATACCCCGCAGCTCCCTCTGGCCAGCGGAACATCCAAGACGAGGCCCCAAAAGGATAGCGACGCAGCGCCCGATCCCACGAGGGATCTAGGGTTTCCCCCGGAGAACCCGGCGCAGATAAGCGAGAACACCGCCCCGACGACGCCTTCAAGAAGGATGCGTCGCCCGGAGGCGTCGCCGTCGTTGGCCCCGGACCGGGGCAGGGCTTTCACCCGGCGATGTGTCGGAGCCCCGCAAACCGCCCGACGGGTACCGGCCAGTCCACCAACGCCGTCTGTCGCAACGCCCGTGGCACCTCCCGCCATGGGCAGCGCCAAGCTGACCGCGACCCAGTCGCCGCCAGAGCTCCGGGGCCGCCGCCCCGGCTTGCTCCTCCCGGACCAACACCACCCGCCGCCGAGGTTGGGGCCTGGATGCCACCGATCCTATGGCAGAGCTCCGCACCAAGTGGAGGCACGAGACAGAGAGGGCGCCGCCTCCCATCACCACGCCGGCAGGACCTCCACACCACCAACGCCGGCCACCACCAAGAAAACGCTGCCTCCGCCCAAGATGAACGGGCACATCACCTCCATGCCGCCCCAAACCAAGCCCAGCGCCGGCCAGCGCCCACGCAGCAACGCCCCGCCGCCACCGCGCCCAGCCCACCTCCGCGCCGCCACCAACCGTCCCAAGCGCCGGTCGGGCCCGATGAGCCCAGATCGGGCCCTGGGAGCCCATCGGGCGCAGCAGCCACCTCCAGGAGCACACGGCGAGGCCCATGCCCCCACCCCGCGCTCGCAGAACCGCCGCCGACCACGAAGCCGACCGCGCCCTGAGCCCGCCGGCCCGGTGTCCTCCGCCCCGACCGGCGCCGCCCCCTCGGGCCGATCTCCGCCCTCAGCGCCCAGGAACCGCCCCTCCAACCACGTTTGGCGGCAGGGAGGGGTGCCACCACCGCCGCGGAGAGAGCCGGCGATGGCAGCGGCAGGGGAAGGCGCACGGAGGAGGGCGGTCGGCGTTTGTGTTTTCGCCACTAGCGCCACCGGGGGGCGACGCGAGGGGAAGGGGCTCATCCTTGGGTTTTGTAGTCTTGGACTCACTACGATGATCAGGTTGTTTTCTTCTATAAGAGAATATAGATTTGCTAATTTCAAATCAGCTAAGAATAAACTTAACTTGTAGTCAACTTCGCAAATGTTAGATGGCCTGTGTCGAAATTCGTGCACTAGACCTTTTTTTGTCTACCAGTTAAGGGGTGGGTCTGCACGGGCACGAATTGGTTGAATCTATTTGTACTTTCCACGAGGCCTAAGGTGAAAAAACACAAAAATGACCTTAGGGCCAAACTTCAGCAAAAAATGAACCCAAAGCTAAACTATATTCGAAAATAACCCTTTTGGGTAGCGCCCAACATGGCGGCGCGGTGGTCTGAAGGGTAACTCCACGTAGCCCGGCGCGGTGCTCTTGAGGGTAACTCCACGTAGCCCGGCGCGGTGCTCTTGAGGGTAACTCCACGTAGCCCGGCGCGGTGCTCTTGAGGGTAACTCCATGTAGCCCGGCGCGGTGCTTCAGCCACGTCGGCTAGGCTGGACCCAGGTGCGAATATGTAGCGCCGCGACACTCGGCGCGGTGCTAGAGGGTGTAGCGCCCTTGTACTCGGCGCGGTGCTTCCAGAATGTGATGGCCAGTGCAGTAGTATGCGTTTTCTCCGAACGAATGCATATACTAGGCTCATTTTTCGTGTGGCTGGTAGGACCCACTCGTACCAGTAGCCCTGCAACCCACGGTCGTCTTGCTCCCGTATCTCTATCAACTATCGTGACTTCCAGCCAAGGGCGGAGCCAGAATTTAAATATAGGGGGGCCAGTTGATTTTTTACTTTTTTACAAAGCCTTTGGCACATAATTAAATGTGCTACTTGACTTAATTCCAGAAGTTTCACGCGAAACTTGTCAATTTCTCTGTATATTGAAACTAACTGTAGAGACGCCAAATTCAGTATGTTAATGATATATACCCACAGAAGCTATTAGGGAATACAAATAAACACATAATTTGAGCTATCAATTATAATCTTCTGCAAATTAAAGTTTTGAACGAGAAAGTAGTTTTATCGCATTATTGTATGCATGCGTTTAACAACCATGTAGATTCAAATTTTAACATAATAGAGTGATTCGCTTGTAAGATATTGATCGATTGTCATTCAAGATGTGTCCATTGTACTGATTAACTGGTCTATTAGGTCATAATCCATTACAAAATACTAGTGGTAGCATGTGTGTATTGTTTACCTTAAAATTGAGTGCTTGATCAACAAAGATGAATCTCCGTGGAACATAGTCCGTGGCTGGATTAGATACCATACAAGATCAACCAATCGGCTTGAATAATGGAAGTGTGTCCGTGCGCTTATCTGAGTGGTCTTCTAGGGGCCGTCCGACCGGCAACTTTGCGAGATGGAGCAAGCAGACTGCGAGCGGTGCCGCCATCTTAGAAAAACTGTCTTTTTTTTAGGGAATGCGCCATAGGTAGATCGATACATCCATCTAGCGGGAAAAAGGAACCGGAATTACGACTTGGATCAAGGCTTCCTGCTCCCCCACGACTGATGGTAGGCATGTGCAGACGGACGGGGTTGTGTGTACTAAACGTTCAACATGTTTGATCCGTCACATATCCATGTGTCAACATTTTTGCGATCCATGAATTGTAATGGCATTTGTGACCCTGTCATGCTTTTTTTGCGATCCAAAAGATTTTGGCCCATCCAGTGAGATTCACCTCTTTGAATCCTCTGTCGGTCCTCACCCCATTGGCCCATCCAGTTTAGAGTTCAAGGGTGGCGGCGGATCGACTATACCATTCCGAGACATGGGCTGTCAGTCATCGATATAGGAAGGGATCTTCGAGTCCCCAGAAGAAACGAATGCGTGACTAAACTCATCATCGAACATTTGCTACATCGATGACGGAAGCAAAATGGCATGGTTAATTACGAGCTAGAGAAGAGCACAAAATCAACTACACATAGCCATGAACACAGATCTACGGAGCACAAGAACGAAGAACACAACCATTAACATGTTCTACCAACGGATCTACGTAACCTTATGTCCACAGATCTGAATAACCACATGCACATGAATAGGTTTGATTTGATGAATTACATCCATCGATGACTGTGGGTTGCAGGGCTACTGGTACGAGTGGGTCCTACCAGCCACACGAAAAATGATCCTAGTATATGCATTCGTTCGGAGAAAACGCATGCTACTGCACTGGTCATCACATTCTGGAAGCACCACGCCGAGTACAGGGGCACTACACCCTCTAGCACCGCGCCGAGTGTCGCGGCGCTACATATTCGCACTTGAGTCCAGCCTAGCCGACGTGGCAGAAGCACCGTGCCGGGCTACGTGGAGTTACCCTCAAGAGCACCGCGCCGGGCTACGTGGAGTTACCCTCAAGAGCACCGCGCCGGGCTACGTGGAGTTACCCTTCAGACCACCGCGCCGCCGTGTTGGGCGCTACCCAAAAGGGTTATTTCCGAAAATAGTTTAGCTTTGGGTTCCTTTTTTTCTGAAGTTTGGCGCCAAGATCATTTTTGTGTTTTTTCACAGGCCTAACCGCCTAAGGCCTTTTGTCAACATGTGTTTTTGTTGTTTGTTAGATGCAAATTGCCTAGGTGTTTGTAGTGACCCCAGTTGAGCTTGTAGGTCAGGGTGCAAGTCAGGGTGCAAGTGGGACTGTTCCTGGGATTCCCGCGTATGCCTCGCGTCGTCCCACATAATTTAAGTGGGCTGCCCACTAAACCAATAGTACGTGAATACGTGGGAACCCACGTAATCCCACATCACCATGCTAAAGTGCTAATGAATCTGCATGTCAAGACCAGCCGTGAGCGCGTGACTCGACGAGTGGGAGGTCGCCATCAATCTTGGCGTGCGCACGTCATCTGGAGAGTGTCGGTGACCTGTGACAGCATCTGGCCTGGCTGAGGTTGGGCTGCTCTCGACATGCCGTGTACGGGCCGCCCTGGTGAACGTCGTAAAATTTCCCTACGTTTACACCTCCTTGTACCGGTTCTCGCCGGCGGCGGCGCGCCGAGTTGCCGTGCTCTCGGGCGAACTACCGTGCTACTACTCGCTGAAGGCGCGGCGTCGAAGTGCTCTTGGGCGAGCTGCCAGGCTGCACGCGGCACTACCGCGCCCTGCCGAGCCGCTTCCGGGCGGCATCACTGCATCTCGTGCACTAAGGAGACACGCACTGCCGCACTCCCTGTCCCTGCAAGCTAGCTCGCAAGCTGCTGCACACCAGGCCACAATCACACATGCATGCACCAGCAGCTGGCAGCACGCCAGGTACAACGTGCTCGACGCCGGCGGACGCGGCCGTACCATGTAATTGCGCATGCCGGCGGTCAGGTCTGGCCTGGCCGGCTGGCCTGGCGGAGCAGGAAGACATACAACGCATGGTACATGATAGTGATTGTTCGCCATGAAGATGCTTGCCGGAGGGGACGAGTTTGCCGGCAGCGCGATAATTTTGCTTGGCAACTGAGGAATTAAAGACTAGGAAGTAATCAGTAGTCAGAATTATGTGGGCTAATTGCGGGATTTGTGGGACTACCCAAGTATCCCACTTATCAGATGAACTCACCCGCCGGAGTCCGCATAGGTTTTTAAGTGGGCCTCCCACCTGCACCCTGACTTGTAGGCCTTTTGTGTTGGTTTTTTTGTGTAATGTATATCACTTTTTGTGTAATGTATATCACATTTAGCGCTGTTTTTTTTCTTCTAAGTTGTGTCCCTTAACCAGTTGTGTATTTTCATAGAAAGTTATTCTAATTTTTTATCATAGAAATTATGCAACTCAATATTTTCACATTACAAAAAAAACTAACTTTCCTCGCCTTCACGACCATGGAAGCCATCGAGCACCGTGAAGCGGCGTCCACGTCAGGAAACACCCGCCCACCATCTGCAACCTCCACTCCTCTGCCGAATAGAACCCCACTCACCACACCGGTGACGAGCCACATGTGCGCAGCGGGCCACTCCTGCTTCTGCACCCGTGCTGCGCGCTTAAAACTACTCATAATGGGGAGTATCATATATTAGTATCATGCATATGATACTAGTATATGATACTACCCCTATAATGCATAGTATTGCTAATATGCCATTACTCAACTGCCAGACATCATCATGCCAAGACACATTGCAAATAAAACTGAAAAAAAAAACCAAATCATCAATAGATTGTGGCCAGAATCTTGAATCTTACCTTCACGAGCAGGTTTTCCAGCAGCTTAATCAGCACCTTCTTTGTGTACCCCTTACCGCAACACCTGATCTTGCTTCTGCCTTAGTGCACTTATCTCTTCCTGCAATGTGCTATTCTCGTCCTTCTCTCTAAACACTGCATTACGCAGTTGAAGAACCACCTGTTCCTGGAATTCTGTCCATTCCGGGTCATGCCATGAGAACTTTCCACAACCATAAGGAATGACATACTTCTGCAACCAAAATAAGATAAAATTTAACCAAAAGCAAAATCTTGCAACCAAACTGAAACTAAAGCACGAATCTTTACCAAGCGTCTTTGGCATTTCAGGAATCTCCGGCCTGGATTATGGTCGGTCCAAGAAATCCACATGGCCATCTTCAAACCGCACATACATTTTGTTTCATTGGAGTGGTCCAAGGCCACCGGAGTGTATGGGATAGGTTTGCGGCGACGAGGAGGAAACCCCCCTTCGTGCGACGAGCACGAACTCTCACCGCTAGAGGCCATGCTTTCCTTGCGCGCCATGTGAGACAGGGGAGACATGGAAGAACCCTAGAATCGCCAAGGGAGAGGGAAATTTAGCTGCGCGCCCTCATCAGCGGCATCGGTGTGGTAACGGCGGAGGATTTACGGCAGCGGCGGCGGAGGATTTATGGCAGTGGCTTTGATTTGGTGTGGTCGAGTTATTTAATTGGTATGTTCAACTGTGTCAACGGCTAAATTGGGTCCCACAGTACAAATGGCTACAAACGGTGCACACGGTCTGAAGGTGGGCCATGCACCAAGGGCATGGTCGTAGCCAGTCAAAGCAGTTAAACAGGGCAGGATGTGTGGCCCCGCTGAAAAATTCGCGACGTTCTACGTGGGCAGGCAAGTTTCGTCGAAGGCAACTGGGCTCTTATTGGGCTACTGCGCCGGAGACGAACATCCGCGACGTAAAACTAGCAAAAAGTCGAGCAAAACCAGTCCGCGACAGACCAATCCAATACGTCGAGAGCAAACTCCACTTTTCAGCCATTCACGACGGAAATGCTCGACGTTATCAAAACGTTCCGGATCACACGGAATTTGGTAGTGCCTACCACTCGCACGACGCAGCGCCATCGCCCCTCGCAGCCCCACGGTGAGGAATCGAAACGATCCCACGTCGTCGTTCGTCTCCGGTGAGAAGAGAGAAAGAGAGAGGAGGGAGATGACCACGGGCCATTGATCCATAGATCGACGGGTCCCGTTGAACGCCCCCGTTTCCCATGCAGCACGCGCGCACTTGTGCGCTGGGCCCGTTTCGCGCGTTAGATGGGCCGCGCGCTAGGAATCCAGCCCGTGCTGTGTGTTTGTTTTTTTCTTTTAAAAATTGGCAGAAACTTGAGTGTTTTCTTTGGCTCTGTTGAAATTAGATTTTGTGGGAAATAAATTTAACCAAAATTCCTGCAGGTAGATTACCTTTTTATTGAACACCTCCAAGTGGTAGATCTAGATTTTCTTATCTATTTTTGCAATGGTATTGAGAATGCCAGAGGGTACCTGTTGTACCATTTGGTCCATAACTTTTTTTTGTATGTATCCAAATTGGTCAAGTCAAATTGTTTTGAGTATTTCTTGAGTAGATATATCATTAGGTCTTAACCTTGCATCAAGGAGAGTTACCATTTGCAAATTCCATCCATTTTGGTAAAAGACCAGTAGGCATTTCTAGGATTTTTAGAGAGTGTTTAAAAGTGATTTTTTTATTTGGATCCAATTGGATGAGCTTGTGTGTGAATAGATCTATGTAATCCTAGCTTGGTGTAATTTTTAGATCCATATATTATTTTTGGTGTGCATTTCTTTTTTTGCACTTTTCTGTTATTATTAAATCTTGTGTATTTGTTTGTGAATAAATATTTGTTTGTTAGAATCTACTTTTCTAGCATGTGTAGATGTATTTCTATCTGTTATTATGATGTTTTCTTGCAGTACTAGTATGTTAGGAAGTTTGTTCTTGTTTGGAAAACAAATAGAAATAGTCTAGTATTGTTTTCTAGTATTTTTTTGGAATAGATTATGTGAGATGGTCTTGTTATGTTTAGTACCTATGTTTTTGGTGTGGTTATGTTGAGTCCAGTACCATTTTGATACTGACTATAGGATGGTATGACCTCTGTTAGCTTGCACCTTGATTTATAGAAAATCATGTGTAGCATTGTTTATTTGTTTTCACTCTATTGTTTTCACTAGTATGAGTAGTTGTGTAATGTTTGCTTTGGTAGATTATTATTTTCTCAAGTGAGACTAGATACATAGTTAACTCTTAATGCTTTGGTATATTAGTGGAACACCCACTGGTCACATTGCATTTTTGTTAGGGATACAAATTCCCTACCATACACTTGTTTGTCAGTAGTGTTTATTACTATATGTGTGTTTAGTATTTACCACCGAGGAAAATAGATGATTGCTCTACTTGTTTGATTAAAGTGTTTAGTAATGTTTTGTGACTCTTAGTTTGTTTAGTTGAGTTACATTTGTTGATATGATGTCCCCTTGGGAATATCATGTTAAGGAGTGATTGATTGTTGTTTTGATTATTTTTGAGTGTTGGTACTAATAGAAGTTTTTCCTAGTAATTGCAATTATTGTGTGGATATAATTCTCCCTTGAGTTTTTTAATTTTAGAAAGTGTTTTCTTTAACTTATATTGAGTGCATAGCTACTAGTTGTATAGCATGTCACTTTGATGCTTGTTATTTGGTTGTTAGAAAAGCATGATTTATTAGACTTGGTTGATTCTGGCTAAGTAGTTGTTTCCACAGAATTATTTTAGTATAATTGTTTACTAGCATGTGTAAGGTGTATGTTCTGTTAGTAGGTGTTTAGAATCATGTGTTGCTTGTTTAGGAATATGAATCCTTGTAGTGTTGTTTGCTTTTCTATTAATGTATTTGTGCTACCCCTAGATATTATGAGTTACTCTATTATGTTTGCCTTTATATTTTATGGGTGTATGTTTATCCTAGCATGTTTCCACTTATGTTATTATGACATGAATTTTTGGGTTGATAGATGTTATTGGTTGTGTAATACATTATTCCTTATGGCATGCTTGTGTAGAAATCTTTCATACTAGTATGCTATTAGGGAACCCTTGTTATTATTCTATTTTATAGCTTTGTTATCTCTTGTGATGCTTGTGTTATAGAGTGTGTTTTATGACTTGTTACAATTGGTTGAGCCACTGTTTTGTTTGGTTATATTTATGATTGTGTGATTCCTTAGTCTTTGTGTAGATATGAGCATAGCCAGTAGCTAGCTTGATCATCTGTGTTTTTGCTTTGCTGATTGGAATTGTCTGATTGATTATTTTAGCATGAGTGTTGTAACTAGTGTTATGGTTGTATTTAGTCTTATCTTGTGATCTATGCTTTGATTTAGTGGTAAAATTGTTTGGTGATGCTTTCTTGTGTTGTTGTTAATACCCACTGCCATGGATATTGCTTTGGATGTTTGTTATTCACTTTAGTAGTCTCACCCTTGTGACCACAAGTTATTTTTAGTTTCTTAAATATCTTGGTATGAGAATGGTACACCCAATCAACCTATGATATTTAGGATGTGGAATATGGTTTCTCAACCATATGTATCCTAGTGATAGCTTTTATACCATGAGTGTTTGTGAGGAAGTTTTCCCGATAACTTTTTTAGTGATTGCGCTAGTGTAAGTTTGCTTGTTGTATGTGTTGCTTTGTTTTATTGATTGCTTCTTTGGTTCCGAGTGTGTGTCTTTTATTCTTTTACGACGTTAGATTCGGAAAGAAGAAGGAGTTGTAGAGCTATGGGTCAAGATTCGAGCTACTTCAAAGCCAGGGACACAAAGAGTTTTAAGGCAAGCCATCATGATGCTTGCTACTACACTTATCATTATCTACCATGCATGTTTTTACTTCGGAAAGTTTTACAAAACTTTGATTATTAAAAACTATTTTTGAGTGACTACTACTACTATTAATATTATATAAGTTATTATTATGCCAGTAGTTGAAACTTGGTGTTACCAAGCCCATAGCCACCATATGGTATTTATTACCACCAAAAGTATAAGTCCCTAAATGGACACCCTAAAAATACGATTTTTGCAAAACAAAGGCTTACTGAAAAAAAAACCCGGTGGAAAGGCGAATCCTTATCCAAAGGAGATTTATGAAGTGGTCATTTTTGGGAAAAAGTGTTTTAAAAAATGACACATAACCTAGTCTTTGCCGGACAACCTTTATCGTACTGCCACTCTACCCCAACATGGGCATGGGGCTTAATTGGAAAATTGTTCTTGTCAGTGTGTGCTCTATCTCAATTTCTATAAGGGATGTGACTTCCCTTGAACCGAATGTCGCCAAGTCATGAAATACGAGACATACATAGTGAGGGATTAAATTCTCCTCCGGGTGCGACAGTTGGGTCTCCTGCCGTGGCGGGGTGGGACCTGGTGCCGAGGAGATTAAACCCAACTGAAGAGATAGTAATATTCTAGCTTGAACATATTTGATGGTTAGGATCAGTTAACTGATGTTCACATACTGTTGATACAGTCTGTGGTTGTTCACGGCGGATGTTCTAGATCACGTGGATTGTGTACACCTCTACAGAGTCAAAGTATTGTGAATAGCCTCGTCCTTGGATATGGACAGTTGAATGGCCATGAAGCTAGCATTGTGTCAATTTTTTCAAAAAGGATTTTTGAAAAGAGGTTTGAACTTGTGAAGTACTGAAAGGAGGAATTTTGTACCAACGAGGTACGAATGAAAAAATCCGGAAGTTGTTTTACAAGAAGTTTTGCAAAGAAAACCTTTCTTTTCTAAAATAAAGTTTTACAAAAACTCTTGTACATGCAATATCTACAAGATAAAGAAAACTATATTATTTTCTTTTGAAGTATATTCTTCAACAAAGATACAGGGATTTTCAAAATCAACTATGGTATATCCTTCATATATCATGGGTAGTGAACCCTATGTTGTCACACCCTAGTTTTTCGAACGTTGTACTGTAGTTCAAGGAGACAAAAATGTGGGCCAACAATTTTTTTTCTCTAAAAACATGATGGTTTGAACCAACATGTGTATATGATCTTAATCATATATGAAATGCAAGTTTTGTTTCATTTTAAAACCAATACCAATTTTTCCTGAAAACACTTTTATAATTTTCCCTGATGTTTTCCCTGATGTTAATTGAATGAATTTTTATTCCAAGACTTGGGTAATGCTTGATAGCATCTTGATATAAACTTTTAAACTGGTTGGATCCAAGAAAGCAAAATTTCAAAATGAAATATGAAAGTTTTCTTCTAAGTTTTATATAGAAACTATTTCCTGAAAATATAGCCAAGTACCTGTTTTCCACACTTGTTTTCACTAGGCTACAATATTCCATTTTGTGTTTTCTTGACTTGTATTTGTTCCTTGTTGTATGGACTACAAATCCATAAGTTTGGTTTGGATTTTGGAATAAGAAAACTAATCTTTTGCTTGTTGTTTTTTAGGAAGAAAAATAAGACAGAAAGAGGCATTTTTAGAAACAGAGAAAAACAAAAAGTACCCTTTTCCCACTATGTTTTCATAGCCTTCCACTATTCCAAATTTGTTTTCAAAAGATGTTTCTGAAAGTTTAAAAAGATGTTTCCAACTTGGAAAACAAAATTTGGAATTCATTTGGTCTCTGAAAACATTCTGAACTTTTTGCTCATTTCTTCTGTTATCCAACACTTGGAAAATTTCCCTAAGTGTTACCTGAATTTTCTGAATTTTTCAGGAACAGTGGTAGATACAAAGTTTGACAGATGTTTTCATTGCCTTTTCTTGCAAGTTTGGAAGTGGGACTTTGTATTGGGTGTTTACCATGGTTTGAACTCCACCTTGGATCCCTTGTTATGCTTCTAGAAGACTTGGAGAGGGGGTTTTCGAGTGAGAGAAAGAGAGGGGATAGAGCTGAGGTGGCAGGGTATGGGCACACATGCTTTGACCATTGTGGCCAATCTGTGGCTCCCCCAGCCCCCAAAAGCTACCAAGAGCTTGCCCCCAAGCCCTACTTGTTCCCTGACATGAACCCTTGTCTTGCACTGTCGAGGGCATGCCCCAGGGCGCCCCCATGCCGCTCCCTGACACCCACCCGAGAGCACCCCGTGTCCATGACCAAAATGCCATGGCTTAAAGCCTCCACACTCGTGTCCCTCTCGCCACTGTGCTCTCATACCTCCCTACTCTCACCTCGAAGCAAAAAAGAAAAGAGCGCTAGCATCCTGCAACCTCCCCGAGCTCAAAACCCGCCGCCGGCCACCGAGCTCGAGATCGAGGTGGTGCATCACGCCCATACGTTTCCACCTCCTCCCACTGCTCGTGCTAGCCACATACGCGTTCCCCGTAGCCCATGGCATGCCCCTGACCCGTCCTCTGGTGTGTATGCGTGCAGAAGCGCCACTGTCTTCAAGGTCTCCACCGCGGCCACTCTATCGCGCGCTGCCGCCTGGAGCCGCGCCCGGCGCCTACTCCTGCACCCAGCGACTCCCCTGCTACCTCCTCGACGCAGCGCCGCCCCTCCACAATCCCCCGGTGAGCACACGCGGAGCTTCCCGTCGCCGACATGTTCCCGATGAGAGAGAGAGGGAGTGGTGGAAGGAGACGAACGTGGGGCGTTGATCCGGAGATCAACGGCCCCGGTTGAACCAACCGTTTCCCGCGCCTTGACCCCACACGCGCGCCATGACTGGGCTGCCTTGAGCCTAAACGGGCCGCGCGCCAGCGAATCCAGCCCGTGTGCTTTTTAACTCTTTTCCATTTAAATTTTATAGAAAATTGTTTGATTTCTTTGGCTCTGTTAAAAATACATTTCTTGCTAGAAAAATTCCACAAAAATTCCTAGCAGTAGATTTATGTTTTCTTAACCATATCCATTTGGTAGATCTATGTTTGCACCTTTATTTTTGCTGTGATAATTAAAATGGCATAGACTGTCTGTGGGACCATTTGGAGCATAATTTTTTGTGTGTGTCTCTATTTTGGTCAAACCAAATTGTTTTGGGTGGCTAATGAGTAGATCTATCAATAGGAGTTGACCTCACATCAAGGAGAGTTACCAAACGGAAATGCCATCCATTTTGGTAAATGACCAGTAGGCATTTCTATGAATTTTAGAAAGAGATTAAAAATGATTTTTTTGGTGAATCCAATGGGATGAGTTTGTGTATGACTAGATCTATGTAATCCTTTCTTGGATTAATTTTTAGAGTCTAGATTATTTTTGACATGCATATTTAGAAACAACACTTTTTATGTTTTATTTAGAACTTGTGGGTTTGTTTTTTATTAGATGTTTGATTGTTGGAAACTTGTTTCCTAGCATGTATAGATGTGTTTCTACTTTTTATTAGGTTGTTTTCTTGCAGTAAAACTACATTAGAAAGTGTGTGCATGTTTGGAAATCAAATGGGAATAGAAATAGCCTTGTGTTTTTTTCTAGTATTTATTTTTGACTAGATTGTGTGAGCAAATCTTTGTGTGTTTCCTACCCAAGATTTTGTTGTGGCTAGGTTGAGTCTAGTACTATTTTGGTACTGTCATTGTGATGTTATCACCTCTGTTAGCTTACATTTGATTTTATAAGTAAAGCATGTGTAACTAATGTTTGTTGTTTTCCCTTTATTATTTTCACTAGTTTGATAGTTGTGTGATGAATGCTTTGATAGATTATTTCGTCAAGTGTGACCAGATGCTTTGTTACCTCTTTAATGAATTGGTATATTAGTGGGCCCATAACCCACTGGTCCCATTGCATTTTTGGTTAGGGATACAAATTCCCTACCATGCACTTCTTTGCCGGTATCATATATTCCTATATGTGTGTATAATATTTTCCACCAAGGAAAATATAGTTTTGCTATGCATGGTTGATTGAAGTGTTTAGTGATGCTTTGTGACTCCTAGTATGTTTAGTTGTGTTGCATTTGTTGAACTAATTCTCCCTTGGGGATATCATGTTAAGAAGTGCTTGATTGTGGTTGGATTAAATGAAGTGTTGTTTGCAAATAGAATTATTTTCCTAGTGATTGGTAGATTATGTGTGGATAGATTTCCTTGAGTGTTTGGATTTTTGAAAGTGTTTAGTTGAGATTGTATTGAGTGCATAGCTACTGGTTGTATAGCATGTCACCTTATTACTTGTTATTTGATGGCTAGAGAATCATGTATTGTTGGACTTGGCTTGTTCTTGCTAGTAGATGTTTTCATAGAATTATTTTATTGTATTTGTTTATTAGCATGTGTAAGGTGTATGTGATGTTAGTAAGTATTTATATTCATGTGTTGCCTGTTTAGGAGAATGCATTCTTGTAGTGTTGTTTGCTTCTCTCTTGAATACTAGTGTTACCACTAGATATTATGAGTCGTTCTAGCATTGTTGTTTCTATTTTATGAGTGTATAATTATCCTAGCATGTTTAGGATGTTTTCACTTCCGTTAGTGTGGCATGGATATTTTAGTTTGACTAGGGTGTCTAGATGTATGGGTGAGAATGTTGCTGCACTATAACTGGCCCGTCTATGTTATGTGTGATGGCGTGAGCCACAAACACCCGTTAGGAATCCCAAGAGGAAGGTATGATGTAGTGTAGTAGATAATTTCCCTCAGTTACAAACTAACGTTAGCAATTCAATAGGACTTAAGAGACAATCAATTAGGTTGCGTGTTGTCTGGCGATTCAACAAACATGGACATGCATACAAAGCACAAGCTCCCTTTCGTCCAAACTATCCAGGAAGGTTGTCAAGCTTCATGTCCTGTTGAAAACGTAAGTATTAAACGTATGGTGTGTTTGGAGATGAAAAGTAAAACGGAACAACGAGAAAGTGATGATGAAAAGCACATAAATTAGGTTGTAATCAATGTAAAAGAATGGACCAGGGGCCATAGTTTAGCTAGTGGTCTCTCTCCATAATACAATACACATGCTGGGTAAACAAATTACACCTAGGAAACTGACAAATCATGAGGGCATAACAATGCTATTATGACAAGATAAAGTTGGGGCATATTTACCGTTATCCGACATGCATCTATATCTAATAGTCCACATGAAGAAAGCTATCCAGGAAACCTCTCTCGTATTAAGTTGCAAGCAATAGACAATTGTATTAAGATATCGATTATTACATAATCTAAGCAATAATTCTCATCACACAAACAAGAACACAATTGTTTTCCTCTTAGTGGCAACATCACATCCTTCACGTATCTATAACTCGAACTCATGCAATAAGGAGGCATGAACCCACTATCTAGAACATAACTCCCTCTTGTTGATGCATACAAAAACTTGGCCAAAGAAGCCATACACATTGGAGAGTGTGCAACACAATAAAACACTAACAAGATATAAGTGAAGCTCAAATAAAATACATGAACAAATTGATCATAATTTCATGATTCATCGGATCTCAGCAAACACAACATGTAGAAATTATATAAGAACGGTCTTGATCATGTTAGGAAGCTCAGAAGAACGTAGCATGATAGCACAAGGAGAAGAGATCACCATCTACCTACTGCTATGGACCTGTAGTCCATGGATGGACTACACACGCATCACCGGGGAGGTAGACATGGCGATGAAGAAGACTCCGATGAAGAGTCCCCCCACCGACTCGGTGTGAAAAAAGGACTTGAGAAGATCTAGATTGGACTTCAAGGTGATGACTGATGGTGCAGATCTTGCACTCGTTGGGAACCCCAAGAGGAAGGTATGAAGAGCACAGCAGCAAGTTTCCCTCAGAAAGAAACCAACGTTGAATTTACCAGTAGGAGAAAGAAATCACTTCTGAAGGTTGATGCAGCTGATATTGGCATGGCGCACTACCGGTTCAGGAGCAACATGGAACCTACACAACACAATCAAATCACTTTGCCCCAACGAAGCAGTGAGGTTGTCAATCTCACCGGTTTTGCTAAAAACAAAAATGTTAAACGTATGGTGTGGAAAATAGTAGGAAAACATAGTAAAATTATGAAAATAATGATTGCAGTGGTTGTATTATGAGTGTAAGGAAAATGGACTGTGGTAAAGACTTCACTAGTGGTGTCTATCCATAAAAGATAGATAGCATGTTGGGTAATCAAACTATAGCTGGGCAATTGACAGATATAAAGGCCGTACAGTTGTGCATATGCATGATATGATGATTACTATGTATTCATGCGTGAATTACAACAAGATACATAGACCGTTATCCAACTGGATCTATGACTAATAATACACCCTCAGAATGTCATCCGAGCAAACCTTGGGTATTAAGTTGCAAGCAACAGACAATTGCATTAAGCAAAGTGTCGAATCTTTGACTCTACAAATCCCTTAGGTGACCCTATCGGGTTTCGACTAGGAGAAGTCATGAGCGCTGGTGAAATCGTCGGCTAGACAGGGGGCGAGATTTACCCAGGTTCAGGGCCCTCGTAGAGGTAAAACCCTTACTCCTGCCTCTTGTCGATTTGTATTGAAGATTAGATCGGTTACAATGGTGTGCTCGAGTCGAGAGTTGGTCTCGAGTTCAAGGCTTTTCGGTCGTGCGGTAATAGCTTGGTCCTCTCCTGGGGGCTCTCCTGGCCTTATATAGACGGCCAGGTCTCGAGTTCTACCCGGAGAGGACTCGAACTCTAACTAGGTCGGTTACAAGTTTCCTAGCTTAATCCGCAAGTTATTGCGGGCGGGCTTCACGTGGGCCTTCTGGAGTATTCCAAGGGCACCTCTTCTTGGGCCTTGGCCTTGGGCCTAAAAGGTACGGGAATACATCCCAAGGTTCATTACATTCAAGGAGAAAAAAGAAAAACTATGAGGCTACATTGGTGCTCCCGCTAGCGGCAGTCGCCCCTCCTCGCAGTCGAGCAAAAATCTCAGACAGCTTCCGAGCAAGAATAGCGGCTTGCTCGCCAAAACGAGAGAGCCGTACCTTTTTGCCCGTGGAGGGGTCGACTGGAAGAGATGAGTAGGCCTCCTCCAAACCTTCGACTCCGTGCGCCAAAGCGAATTGGATCGCGGTCTTCGCACCAGACTCCGACTGAGCGACCGCGAAGGCATCCAGAAGTTTGCCTTCTGAGAAGACCTTCAACAGATCATCTAGCGCGGGTGCAGGAGTGGCGTTGGCGATGAGGCGACCATGCAGTTGCACCAGCACTTGAGTAGCATCACTAATCAAGGAGAAAACTCCATCAGAGTGCCTCTTAAGCTGGGCAAGTGTGTCGGTCAGCACATCTACCCGCTGGAGCCCAGGGATCGCTAGAGGGACATCCAGAAGACCTATAAAAGAAGAAAAATAACGCTTAGCAAAGTTCAGCAAAATAAAGGATCAAAGTCACAAGAGTACAAAACACTTACCCGCGAAACGCTCAGCGAGGGGACGGAGGAACGCGACAACGTCGTTATCGGCCTTACTGCCAGCTTCCTCTAATTCCTTCAAGGCCTTCCGCGCATCCGCAAGTTGTCGGCTAAAATCTTCCGATTGCATGCGGGAAGCCTCCAGCTCTTGTCGGATGGCCGTCAGCTCGGCCTCCCGAGCGGTTACCTGCTCGGAGAGTTTGACCTTTTCGGACTCCGAGAGTTCAAGTCGAGCTGCAAAGAAATACTTATCAAAAATCAAGAATAGACGGAATACTGAAGACAAGGAGATGATAAAACCTACCCTTGAGAAGGTCGTTATCAGTCTGAAGTCGGCTGCGGTCCGTTCGAAGTGACTCGCAATCCGACTCGGCGACATTGACACGGCGACCAATCGCCACAAGAGAATCAACAAGCGACTGCGAAAGCACGAAGAGAGAAGAGTTAAAAGGATTAAATTTGAGCCTGTACCCGATTATTCACAATCGACTACAGCCTCGAGGGCTACTCCCATCGGGAGCACTGCCGTGCACCCGATAAGAATGAAATCATGAAGAAGAAGTAAACCAGACTTTGAGCCTGTAGCCGACCGCATGCGGTCGACTACAGCCTCGGGGGCTACTCCCATCGGGAGCACTGTCGTGCACCCGATAAAAATTTGAAGACAGAAGACGAAGTTTTACCTGGCCGGTCGCGCGAAAGAGCGGATCCGCGGAGCTGTCCGTCACTTCCTTAGAAGTTGAAGTCCTGGCGGGAAAGCTGGGGGCTTCGCGTTCTGCAGTCGCAGCTTTGGGGGCTGCTTTGGGGGAGTTTTGGACGGTACCCGCAGTGGGAGTTTCACCCGCGTCCTTTGCCTTGTTCCTCTTTTCGGGAGGAATGGAAGAAGCGTACCTGCGAGGACTAATAGTCTGCAGTCAGCAACAAAAGATAAAAGCATCAGGATGAAAGCTCAAAGAATGTTCGACCACGAACAAGGAAAAAGGCTTACTCGTCATCTTCGTCCTCATCCAACAAGTCCGCGTTCCAAGCGGTGTTCATCACTGGAAACGAAGGCGAAGGGGCGAGTGAACGAAGTGGAGTCACAAGGACGGGGGCCTGACTGGGCGATGCTCCCAAGGAATTGTCCTTGGAAGTAGCCTCGTCATTATCCACCCGACGACGTTTGGGGGGAACACCATTCGAGTCTTCCGTGTCATCCGAAGAATCACGATCAGAACTCGATGAAGCGTTGGCAACACTAGTGTCAACCGCACCATCCTGGTGACTCGACGGTAGCTCTGAAGCCTCCTCTCCCGTAATTGGCGGGTAGCAATCTGCCATAGCCAAGCTCTACAAAGACAGAGAAGACGAGAAAAAACTTATCGACTACGACTCAGAACAAAAAGGAAAAACTCAAAGACAAGAAGGAAGAAACTAACCTCGGCTGGAGGAGGATTTGAAGCGGCAAAGGCTTCAACTGAACAATCGGGGAATTTTTTCCCCACCTTCAGTCGAGTGATACCTGCGATTTTCTTCTCGAATTCCACATTCGAAAGTTCCTCGCGGCTTACTCGGCTAGGGTCCTCTGAGCCTTGATACTCCCACATAGCGGAGGGCCTTTGCTGAAGAGGCTGGATCCTGCGCTTCAAGAAGATGCTCGCCAAATGCATCCCATTGAGCACGACTCCCGCAGTCTGATCCCGGAGAGCAGCTACTCTTGCGAGTAAGGGCGCGATGGTCTGATTCTCCTCGGCTGACATCCTGTGCCCCCAGGATTTTCGCCTTGTCAGAACAGCGAACGGGTGGAACTCCACGATTCCACCCGAGCTGTTGTCGATGACGTAGAACCACCTCTTCCGCCAGCTTTGGGCGGAGTCGACAAAATGCATGTTGAAGTAGCTGCCTTCCTGTCGAGCTTGGATCCCGAAGCCGCCAGTACGAAGTGGTTCGCCGGGCTCAGATTCCACCCGCGATCTCTCGCGGAAGATCCGGACTTTGAAGAGCGCCTTCCAAAGCGCCCAGTGCGGGCGAATGCCGAGAAAGCACTCGCAGAACACGATGAAGCACGATATGTGTTGCACCGCGTTCGGAGGAAGATCGTGAAGCTGTATGCCATAGACATACAGCAACCCGAGGAGGAAAGGAGAGACCCCGAGACACGTGGTCAACAAAAACCACGCGCTCGTTCGATTGCGGGTTAGGTACCTCTTCCTTTTTTCCGAGGCGAACCCGCTTCTCCGTCTCCGCCGGCAGCAATCCCTCCCGCTGCATCTCCCTGATGCTTTTCGCAGTGGTGTTGGGGGAGCGCCAGTCGCCGGGGCGGGGCGCGGGTTGCGCAGAGGGTTCCCCGGACGCGGAAGTGACAGCACCACGCCTTTTTCCGCCAGCCATTGCTTGCAGCACGAGCTCGAGCGCGAGGAAGAAGGAGATGGGCGCGAGGAAGAAGATGAAGGCAAGAAGCTGGGAAAATTTCACCGTAGCGCTAAGACCCGTACTTATACACGGAGCGAGACGATCTCAGCCGTACGATGCGCTACGTGGCGCTTATCACGGCCGCCACGCGTGAGGATGAAACGAAGCGGCGGCCAGCGCTGTTTCGTGCCATGATCTTAACAAAAGATCGTGCGCATTTACTGCGCGTCTCGCGTAAAAACCGGGAACGACGTCTCGTTTCCCGGTCAAAAAGCTGACCAGGTGGGCCACCATCTGCTGCCACTCTGCCACGTCCCATCGGGAGAAGAGGAGTGCGCCATGACGTCATGGCATACATCATTCAAAATCAAGATCTCTCGATTGGAAGTTCAAACGCGAAAATATCTTCGTACGAACAACATTTCCTTCGAATAAAGGAAACTTTTTTGTGAACAACTCATGAAGCAAAACCTCTTCGAACAAGAGAAAAATACCCCGTACACGAAAACTCTTTCGTATGGGCACAGCGCTCCAAGCATGAAAACTCTTTCATATGGTCTTAATTTCTCTTCCGACACGAAATTTCTTTCGTGTGGAACTCAAACAAATCGATAAGGTAGGAAGAGCCTACCTCTTCTACACATGATAATTTTGCATCATAAAAACCTGGATTGTTCAGCCGACTAGGCACATCCGGATGCCATATTCTTCGAATATGAAGGTAAGACCCAAAAAGATCTCTCTTTTGGGCCTGGAATCGCACTCGAAAGCTGCGTCCTCCGGTATAATTCCGTGTCAACAACACGAAGAAAATCCTAGCGGACGCGCCGGGTACCCCCATAGGTTAAGTTCGACTCGATAAGTCCACAACGGCCTAGTCGCAACAATCACCTCATCGGATTCGAGTCGGAGGTCTCGAATCTGAGTAGGCCAAGAATGTTTTTGCCCTAGTCTCAATTAATTGGCCCTGATCTTTCGGGAGAGCCAAGCTACTGTGTCACATCCTTCTGTGAAAAAAGCCGTATAAAACAGGCCCTTGTGTTGCTCGATACGCGAGCATGATGACTCATGATACAGGGAACACACCCTTTAGAAAACGATAACAGTCGAGCTGGTCCTCCAAACGAAGATCAAGAAAGGTTTGACCGTCTACTCGACTGGAAAAATCTCAATCGAGCAGACGCTCGGGGGCTACTGACGAAGATATGGACTCTGGACCCTGCGGGTAAGGACACCCCCTCTTAGGCCCAAGGCCAAGTCCCAAGAAGAGGTGCCCTTGGAATACTCCAGAAGGCCCACGTGAAGCCCGCCCGCAATAACTTGCGGATTAAGCTAGGAAACTTGTAACCGACCTAGTTAGAGTTCGAGTCCTCTCCGGGTAGAACTCGAGACCTGGCCGTCTATATAAGGCTAGGAGAGCCCCCAGGAGAGGACCAAGCTATTACCGCACGACCGAAAAGCCTTGAACTCGAGACCAACTCTCGACTCGAGCACACCATTGTAACCGATCTAATCTTCAATACAGATCGACAAGAGGCAGGAGTAAGGGTTTTACCTCTACGAGGGCCCCGAACCTGGGTAAATCTCGCCCCCTGTCTAGCCGACGATTTCACCAGCGCTCATGACTTCTCCTAGTCGAAACCCGATAGGGTCACCTAAGGGATTTGTAGAGTCAAAGATTCGACAATTGGCTACATTGGAGAGGACCCTGCGGGTAAGGACACCCCCTCTTAGGCCCAAGGCCACCCCCTCTTCTTGGGCCTTGGCCTTGGGCCTAAGAGGGGGTGTCCTTACCCGCAGGGTCCTAACCACTGGGAGGGCTCGAGTGAGCCGTCGTATTTTGTCACCTCCGTGCTGAGCTTGAACCGTTTGGGTAGGGGTGCTTCGCGAATACTGCGGGCGAAACAGAGTGCGCCGCAGGTTTCGTCATCCGAAGAGCCGGATGATGAGCGGTCGCGATATCTTGACGCCCTTGCCCTGTCCACTTTGTTCTGCGCGATGTCGGATCGCGCGTCGCGTCCGGGCCGATCGCGGTCAGCGTCCTTCAGTGGCTCCTTGCTGCGTTTTCGCGAGCGGCTGCTGTGGTGTCGTTAGCTTTTCTCTCTTGGACTGTCGTCGCTGCTGCTTCGACTGTCGCCGCGGCGGCGGGCTTCTTTTCCTCGACCATGACGTGGCGATTTGTCTTTTCTCGGGGAGGAGCTTCTGTGCCTGCGGGACGTTTCCTTATCTTTGTCCTTCTCCTGTCGCTCTTTCTCCAATTGTTCTTCAGTCTTCTTGCGATCGTGAGAGGCGAGCCTTGCAGCCGCCAATCCTAGCCCCTTGCGAATTTGCTTGTACTGTTCCGCCTGAGGATCGCTTTCCGTCGGTTGGTTCATCTGCATGTAAGTTGCTGCGGCTAGGACTGCAGCAGCGGGGGTTTGCGGGTAGACGTTGCCGTCGTCGTCGACCCTCATGAAGGAGGATGTGGTTGACCTGCTGGTCCCAGCCATGGACTCGTAGTCCCTGGATGATGCAGCATGTCTCTTCCTTGCGTGCTGGGTACCGACCGAGGGCGCAAGGGACTGCTCGGCTCGTCGCAGGCTTGACTCGTCCGCTGCTCTTCTGCGACGGGCCAGATCTGCTCGGGCGTCTTTGATGGTCGAGGCCGCTCTCACTAGATGGTAGTGGTAGGCGGTTAGATCCTCCTGTGGCGCTCCTGCCGCGGGTGGCTGACTCTTTCGCAAGGCTTCTTTGGCTCTGTTCCAGGCCTCCCGCGAGACGCCGATTATATTGCGCTCGGTTGCGCTGAATTCGGTTTCCGGGGGTGGTTCCGATCCGGCCATGCAGACTTGGGCCAATCGCGGCCCGTGCGTCCTAGGTGCAGATTGGAAAGCTTCCCGTACCCGAGATGGTTCCTCTGTCGAGAGGGCGTGGCAGTCCGCTGCGTTAAATCGGATGGATTCGCCGCTTTTCTCCACAGGAAAGCGCGAGTTGACGGCTCCAGATTCATTGTCAGATTCGTCCGTGAAGTGGAGGATTCCGTCTCGGTTTGTCACGAAGTTGAAGCTCCCGAACGTCAGGGTGACGCTCTTCTCCAGATCCTCGAATACCGGGTGTGATTCCGGCGAGTGAGGTGTGACCACGACAGATCCGATCCGTATAGGATTGCTCGGAGCCGTAGTCGATGGTTTCCAACGGGTGTTGGACGTCGATGAAGCCGAAGATGCCGGTGATCCAGCGCCCGCGTTCCCCACGGTCGGCGCCAATTGTCGAATCTTTGACTCTACAAATCCCTTAGGTGACCCTATCGGGTTTCGACTAGGAGAAGTCATGAGCGCTGGTGAAATCGTCAGCTAGACAGGGGGCGAGATTTACCCAGGTTCGGGGCCCTCGTAGAGGTAAAACCCTTACTCCTGCCTCTTGTCGATCTGTATTGAAGATTAGATCGGTTACAATGGTGTGCTCGAGTCGAGAGTTTGTCTCGAGTTCAAGGCTTTTCGGTCGTGCGGTAATAGCTTGGTCCTCTCCTGGGGGCTCTCCTGGCCTTATATAGACGGCCAGGTCTCAAGTTCTACCCGGAGAGGACTCGAACTCTAACTAGGTCGGTTACAAGTTTCCTAGCTTAATCCGCAAGTTATTGCGGGCGGGCTTCACGTGGGCCTTCTGGAGTATTCCAAGGGCACCTCTTCTTGGGCCTTGGCCTTGGGCCTAAGAGGGGGTGTCCTTACCCGCAGGGTCCAGAGTCCATATCTTCGTCACAAAGTGTGTAATGTAAACAATGTAAACATCGTTGTTTTCTCCCTAATGGCAACAACACATCCCCCACCCGTTACATTTCTGTCGATCGAGTGTGAGTAAAAGGGAGGCATGAAACCACTATCGAGCATAAGTACTCCCTCCTGGAGTTACTAGCATCTACTAATAACGGAGACCATGCAAGATCATAAATAACATACACATGATAAAACATGATAGATTGATAATCACTGGACATTGAATTCAATATTCATTGGATCCTAGCAAACTCAACATGTATCATTACAATAAGATGATCTTGATCATGTTAGGCAGCTCACAAGATCTAAACATGAGGCATAACGAGGAGAGAACAACCATCTAGCTAATGCTATGGACCTGTAGTCCAAGGATGAATTACTCACACATCATTTTGGAGGCGGGCATGGTGGTGTAGAGCCCTCCGGTGATGAATTCCCGTCCCGACTGGGTGCCGGGGAGAGCTCCAGAACCCTCCCAAACTAGGGTTGATGATGACGACATCTACGGATGTTTTCTGCGGAAAAGGCTCTCTATTCTAGGGTTAACCTCCCGAGAGGTATAAATAGGCGAGAGGGCAACGTCGGTGGGTGTCCAGGGGCCCACACCACCCTTGGGTCCGGCCAGAGGGGTGGAGCTGCCCTATGGTGTCGGGCCCCTGTTGCCCCCCTCTGGGTCCCCTCTGGACTCTGTGTGCATGACATATTTCTAAGACTTTTGGTTTTTGAATCGTCCAATTCCGAGAATATTTCCAGAACATTTTTTCTGAAATAAAAACAGCAGAACACAGGAACTGGCTCTGTGGCATCTTGTCAATAGGTTAATCCCAGAACATCGATAAAAATGACATAAAGTATAGAGGAAACATGTAGCATATTGTATGAAAACAACATGGAACATGAGAAATTATTGATATGTTTATGACGTATCAACATCCCCCAGCTTAGTTCCGGCTCGTCCTCGAGTAGGTAAATGATGGATGCAAATAAATAATTTCTGAGGTGACATGCTACCAACATAAACTTGGTCATCATAGTAATATAAAGCATGTAAACTAGGATCAAATGAATAAGGGTTGTGGTTTATAGTTGATATCAAATAGAATAATGTATAAACCATTAGGAATAACATGGTAAAACTTTTCAATGAATCAATACTAAAAGACAATCAACCGTGCAATGCTTTATTAAAGATGATTTAAGCTTCAAGAACAATAATGTAATCATCCAAGGAATCAAAAATCTCACAACAACACCTGTTAGGATCAAGTCAAGCGACAACAATATGCATGTAGGAAAACCATTAAGATATTTGTGCACTCAAACAAGCAAGCGTTCTGTATTGGTCCCTCGCACCAGGATGTTATGGATAAAAGAACATTATGGGGGTTTGTATGGTCAATGGAAGAAACTCTCACACAACTGAAAATGATCATTAGACAAGAGGAAGTCTTATAATCGAAATTATGCAAGAAGTAGTAATTGCCACACAACAGATGCACATAGACCTATAACTGTATGAAAGCTTTCTAATGGAACAAGTGGGGGTTGATGCGCGTGTAACACACGTTCGTTGGGAGACCCCAAGAGGAAGGTATGAAGAGCACAACAGTAAGTTTCCCTCAGAAAGAAACCAAGGTTGAATCGACCAGTAGGAGAATGAAATCACTTCCGAAGGTTGAAACAGCTGAGGTGGCAGGGCGCACTACCGGTTCAGAAGCAACGTGGAACCTACACAACATAATCATATCACTTTTCCCCAACGAAGCAGTGAGGTTGTCAATCTCACCTGTTTTGCTGAAAACAAAAAGGTTGAACGTATGGTGCGGAAAACAGTAGGAAAACAATATGAAAAAAATAGTAGAAGTACAGAAATAGAGATGGAAGTGGTTGTATTATCAGTATGAGGAAAATGGACCGGGGTCCACAGTTCACTAGTGGTGTCTCTCCAAAACACATAGATAGCATAGATATCCCAGAAGTATAGGGGATAATGTGTAGCCTTTTTGATAAGTAAGAGTGTCGAACCCAACGAGCAGCTAAAGGTAAGATAAATATTCTCTCAAGTTCTATCAAACACTCATACAACTCTACGCACACTAAACGTTTACTTCATCTAGGAAATCAAACTACAGTGACAATATGGGTATGAAATAAAGCTTTGCAAGATAATAAATGAAAAGAAATTAAAAGTTAGTGCTGCAGCGATAAAATATACTAAGTAACCAAAAACTAATAGTACCATGAGTGTGGAAAAGTGGTGGTAATTGTGGAGGCTTTGTCCAAGATTAATTAGTAAAGATATCGGGCTCATTGTCTTCGATGCAATTTTCTATGTGGGAGAGCCAAAGCTAACAAGCTCTCACTATCAAATGAGTGCAAGTACTTATGATTGGAACTCTAGAAAACATCCGTAACTACTAGAAGATACATTAAGGTAAAAATACCCAACCATAGCATTAAGGTAATGGTCCACTTACTCCCATAAGTGCAACTAACCGGTTTGAGTCCTTAGGTTTCTGTCACTCCGGCAGAACTACCCCCCTTTACATTGCACATACTACTATCCCTAGGGTATTGATCCATGCGTGCACAAATATAATGGACACCAAAGGATAGTACCATATCAACATACAACTCTAATGAACCAAAGACATTCAACAATTCAATCTAAGAACAAATAAACTACGAAAATATGACATAGATCATAGGATACATATTATAGCATCAAACACCATGTTTACATAGGACGGTACAGAGGTTTGTGGGAGGATGAACCACTGAATACAAGCAGGAGTTGGTGATGGAGGTGCTGGTGAAGGTGGTATCATGGTGGAGAGGATGGAGAAGGGGCAGCACGAGAGGTGCAGGGCGGCGCTGGCGGCCGTCGGCGCAGGGGGCTCCTCCTGCGCCGGCCGCCCATCATGGGGGAGCGTTGCCCCTTAGACCCCTTCCTCCATGGCTGCTTGGTGTTGTAGATGAGCCCTCCCCCATGGAGATGAGGCCATGGGGAGGCAAAATTCGTGGCTTTTGGTGGCTGCCCAAGAATTAGGGTTTTCCTCTCCTTATATGTGATGGGACAATGCTCCCCGGCCCTCGGATGGATGGCCCCTTGATCCAATGGCTCTTGGGAACTTGTAGAACCTTCCTAGGGACCATTCTCATCCCTAATGAGGACCCAAAGTCGTGTCTTGGCCGATTCCCGTAATCTCGTAATCAGATATTTGTCCTCCAGTAAAACGGGTCCACAGGTCACATACAAACTCGGATTGGGATGTTCTTGGGATTAAATAAAAGCTATGGAAATGGCCAACAACTTTGTGTGCAATTTCATCTTCAATTGATGTTGTCTTCGAGGGTCAAACTAACAATCTCTAAAAACTTCTGGTGGACAGATTTCAGGAAATCAGAGTCCTTCTCCAACAAGTCTCCTTTTGTGTTTTCTTGTTAATTCCTACACATCAAAGTGTAAAACAAGAACTTGTGCACTTTGCAACCATTAGAAGGTTAGTACAATAAATAATATAAAACCATAGTAAATACATAGGAAAACCATAGTAAATACATAGGACAATTGGTAGAAAACAAGCATGGAGCATCGAAAATTATAGATACATTTGAGACGTATCAGCATTCCCAAGCTTAACTCCTACTCATCCTCGAGTAGGTAAGTGATAACAAAATAATGTTTGAGGTGACATGTAGCCAACACAAACTTGATCAACATTATTTTAAAAGCATTGCAAGCAGAGGTCAAAGTACTCTAAACATAGGCATGATAGATATAATTCCTAAAATGTAACTTAGCAACTATGTTGCAACATGGAAAGTAACACAAATAAAAGATCATGAATAATAATGCACTTTAAAGTTATACGTTTGTTTCGAGCATAAATTAAACATAGCAAAGTGATATTTCGCTTGTCCTTAAAAGTGGGGAAAAACATAAATGCCAGGACACCTTCAAAGTTCAAGTGGATGATTAGAACAAATAGTTTGAGAGCATGTAATAACACACAATGATAATAATTTTTTGGGGACATATGCCCATGAAACTCATAATGGCAACTATGCTCTCTTAACAGTGCAAAAATTTAGAAGATGAAGACTCAACATAAAAGTAAAAGAAAGGCCCTTCGCAGAGGGAAGCAGGGATTAACTCATGTGCTAGAGCTTTTTAATTTATTAAAACATAGGTATTGAAAACATTTTTTTAGAGAGGTGTATGCTTATTTCAACGAATGGTAATAGAGCTCTTGTCATCTTCCATACTAAACAAGTTGAGAGCGGTTCCGAATTATTTATATTAAGCATTTATAGCATGCTCTTTATATAGTATGACACTCCTCCCCACCTTGCTTTCAAAAACCATGGCTAACCGAATCCTCAGGTGCCTGCCAACAATCTCATACCGTGGAGGAGTGCCTATTTATTTGTTTAGCCTTTTGATGCTATAATGGTCTTACCATCTCTTTGCAAAATTAATGACGAGCAGATGAAGCATGCAAGTCAGGTTACTTAAATAGTATGGAAGATAACAAACCCAACTACTACTTCCTCATGAGCTAAAACAGGAATAATTTTGAAAGTTTAAAGGTAGCACATGAGAAATTTACTTGGAGTGGTGGTTCAATACCACATGTAGGTAGTTATAGTGGACACATTTGGCAAACTTTGGTTTTTTGAGAGTTGGATGCACGAGTAGAGCTCATACCCAATACAGGTGGAGGCTAGCAAAAGACTGTGAGCGACAAATTAAGAGAGCAATAATGGCCATAATCATGCATAGTGACAAAAACATTATTAATCAAAGCATAAATTGTATTACAAGTCAAAAACTAAATGATCATAGATGCTATAAGTGACTGTTTTGTAGTCATAAACATGGCGTAAGCATGCTCCAAGTCAACCAAATAAAGCACTCGAAGGAGTACACCACAAATGTATGCTTCAATGTGATAAAAACAACTCACTATTCTTTCAATGGCACATTAAGCACTCTCAGCTATTTGAGACAAGTCATGCTACAATAATAACAACTAAGCATAGAAATAAAATAACATCCAACATGACATAATAAAGTCTAGCCACAGTATAAACAAGATTCTATTTGTACCATTATAAGCATGAAATATTTTACTCTTCTCCAACACCAATTAACTTGTTTGAAACAACTCTCATAGGTAATATTCATCAAAGACCAGATAACTAATCATATATAACTGAAGCAAACTAACAAGCTCTCAACAAAATACGAGTGGAAAACAAGGGCTAAACGTAGTACTAGCAAAGAGTGAACACTCACTAAACAGAAAGAATGAAAATTAGAGTGTTTTAAGGAATGAAAATGGAGCGTGTCTCTCTCCCACACCAGAATGATAGGTTCCAACTAATTTTATTGCAGCAAGTTAAATAAAAGAAAACAAACAGACGCTCCAAGTAAAATGCATATGATGTGACCGAATAAAAATATAGTTTCACTAGAAGTGACCTGATAAATTATTGATGAAGAAGGGGATGCCTTGGGCATCCCCAAGCTTAGACTCTTGAGTCTTATTAGAATTTGCTGCGATGAACCACGGGGGAATCCCCAAGCTTTGTCTTTTCACTCTTCTTGATCAGATTATATCACCCTCTTCTCTTGACCCTTAAAAACTTCCTTCACACCACACTCAAAGTAATTCGCATTAGAGGTTTAGTGCACAATTAAAAATTCACATGTTCTGCATGGACACAAGCATTATTAATACTTTTAAACAATAGCTACAGCCACTGATGTATCATGAAACAAAAAATCGACTCGACATAGTAAAAGGGAGAATGCAAGTAAAAAATGCAGAATGCGTCAAAACCAGAACAGTGTGTAAAGATGAATTTTTGTGGGGAACTTACGTTGCTGAAATCGAAAACGCAAAGATAGGTTTTTTTGGAATTAGCTGAGGAATAAGCACAAAAATTTGCAGGTCAATTTGATATTTCTGTGATTTATGCGATTTTATACGGTGGACAGCAGAATCTGTTTCCTGCGCAGAAATCCAAATCTAACCTCAATTTCACTATAGAATTTATTTGGCACAACTAATACATGAAAATAAAGATACAAAGTAGTTGCTACAAAAGTATACAACACCATGACTCAAAGAAAACAGAGAAAAACAAAGCAAAAAAATAGAACCATGGGTTATCTCCCAAGAAGTGCTTTTCTTTAACGACTTTCAGCTAGGCCGAGGAAGAGAAAATCAAGTGTTTTCAAGTGAAGAAGCATTCAAATTGTAACTATGAGGCTAACGTTTACCTTTCTTACCCTTATTCTTACTTTTAGGGAACTGATGATTGAATCCCAATTTGGAGGTGAAAGTCATGGTACCCTTCCCCATATCAATAGTTGCTCCCAGGAGCATTAGCAGAGATCTTCCAAGGGTGATTTGGCCTCCTCGTACATTCAATAACAAGATAATCAGTGGATACCGTTCTTCCTAGTTTTGTAAACACTCCCTCAGCTATCCCAATGGGAAATATAGTGGTATTATTAGTGAGACGTATTTCTTCTCCTCCCTCAGAAAGTCTCCAAAGACTCAAAGAGTCATAAATCTCTTTAGGCATAAGACCAAATTCAGACATAATATCACAACGAGCATTAAAATTTTCACCGTTTATAGCAACTTTTACTGTAGGGATCATATTTGAGGATTCAAAATTTATTGGGACATATTCAAAATGTTCACGAATCTGATTATAACCTTCTTTTAAGGAAGATACATGTGTCTCAAGAGTATTTAATCTAGCATAAATGCTTGCAAAGGCTTTATCAGAGTTACTAGGTGAGCTATAGGTTGACAAAAATTTTTTTATGGCATTAAAAGCTTGATATCCATCACAATGAAGGAAATCCCCTCCTAGCACGGTATCTAAAGCATATCTATAGCAAACAACAAGAACAAAATAAAAACTACGAAGGAACATGCTTAGAATTGTTTAGGTTCAATTTTGCAATAGGAATAAAAAACCCTAGACCAAGCTTCTTTTAAACTCTCATCGCTCCCTTGTTTGAAAGTGAAGATCATTTCAACAAGGTAAAAGGAACTGGAGTACTCATTTTAGCAAGATTAAAAACGGGATAAAAATAACAACTATAATAAGAACTGGTTTTTTTGTGTTTTTTATATAGAGAAGCAAACAAGAAAAAATAAAACAAACTAAGAAAAACTATAACAAAGTAAAGAGATTGGAAGTGAGAGACTCCCCTTGTAGAAATCCTCTTTCTCTCCGGCAACGTCGCCAGAAAAATGCCTTGATGGTGCAGATAATGCACTCGTTGGGAAGGTATGAAGAGCACATCAGCAAGTTTCCCTCATGAAGAAACCAATGTTGAATCGACTAGTAGGAGAAAGAAATCCCTTCCGAAGGTTGATGCAACTGATATTGGCAAGGTGCACTACCGGTTCAGCAGCAACGTGGAACCTACACAATATAATCAAATCACTTTGCCCCCAACGAAGCAATCAGGTTGTCAATCTCACCGATTTTGCTGAAAATAAAGAGGTTAAATGTATGGTGTGGAAAACAACATGAAAACAATAGTAACAGTATGAAAACAGTTATTGAAGTGGTTCTATTATCAGTGTATGGAAAATGGACCCGGGTCCACAATTCACTAGTGGTGTCTCTCCATAAAAGATAGATAGCATGTTGGGTAAAAAAATTACAGCTGGGAAATTGACAGAAATAAAGACTGCACCGTAGTGCATATGCATGACATGATGATTGCTATGTGATTCATCCGGGCATTACAACAAGATACATAGAACGTTATCCAAATGCATCTATGACTAATAATCCACCCTCAGAATGTTATCCGAGCAAACCTTGGGTATTAAGTTGCAAGCAACAGATAATCACATTAAGCAAAGTGTGTAATGTAAAGATCGTTTTTTCTCCCTATGGCAATAGCACATCCCGACCCGTTACGTTTCTATCACTCGAGCGTGAGTAAAAGGGAGGCATGAACCCACTATCGAGCATAAATACTCCCTCTTGGAGTTACTAGGATCTAATTGGCCAGAGCATCCACTAATAACGGAGAGCATGCAAGATCATAAATAACATACACATGAATAAAACATGATAGATTGATAATCATTAGACATAGCCGTCAATATTCATCGGATCCCAGCAAACACAACATGTAGCATTGCAATAATATGATCTTGATCATGTTAGGCAGCTCACAAGATCTAAACATGAAGCATAAAGAGGAGAGAACAACCATCTAGCTACTGCTATGGACCCATAGTCCAAGGATAAAATACCCACACATCATTCCGGAGGCGAGCATGGTGGTGTAGAGCCCTCCGGTGATGAATTCCCTCCCGGGGGGGTGCCGGGGAGAGCTCTAGAACCCTGCCGAACTAGGGTTGACGATGATGCCGGCTACGGATGTTTTTTGTGGAAAAGACTCTTTGTTCTAGGGTTAAACTCCCGAGAGGTATAAATAGGCGACATGGCAACGTCGGTGGGTGGCCAGGGGGCCCAAACCACCCCTGGGCGCGGCCAGAGGGGGTTCGCGCTACCCTACGTTGTGGGGCCTTTGTGGCCTCCCTCCGTGTCCCCTCTGTACTCCGTGTGCGCGATAGATTCCTAAGACTTTTGGTTTTCGAATCGTTCAATTCCGAGAATATTTCTAGAATAACATTTTTGAAATAAAAAACAACAGAAAACAGGAACTAGCTCTGTGGAATCTTGTCAATAGGTTAGTCCCGGAAAATCGATAAAATGGCATAAAGTGTATAGGAAACATGCAACATATAGTATGAAAACAATATGGAACATCAGAAATTATGGATACGTTTATGACGTATCAATGGAGCCTCTGTATCTGTTTCGTGGAAAATTCTCCGTCTAACAGAAGGAAATTAATAGGCGAAGAGGCATAGTCGGGGGAGGCCCACGGACATCAGGCGATAGGGTCATGGGTCCCCCTTACGCTGCATCGCAGGGTCGCCTGGTAGGGTGGTCCCTCCTCTGGTGCTCCCTTTTCTCCGCCTTTGTTCCTGGTAAAAGATGACCTCGCTGGATTTTAAGGACTTTTCGTGAATATTACTTGTAGAACATTTCTGAAACAAAAAGACAGCAGAAACAGGAAGTGGCTTTGGGCAGTTGGTTAATATGTTAGTCCATCAAAACAACCCAAAATAGTGTAAAAACATCATAAAAGCATGTGGTAATCATAAGCAACAATAAAAAAATTATAGATACGTCTTGGATGTATCAACATCCCCATGCTTAATTCTTACTCGTCCTCAGGTAGGTAAATGATAACAACAATAATTTTTGATTTGACATGCTTCCAACACAAACTTTATCAATCAATGTAAAACATTGTGGGCTAGGACAAAACTTTAACAAAAGCATTAAATATGTTGTAAGAATAATGATTGGTCACATTTTCATTACACCGCCTCTTCTGGGAGGCAAGGATCATATAAACACCATTGATCTTGCTCCTACAAAGATGCGAGTCTAAACTATTTGATAAGCATCATCCACCATGCGCCCATGATATTTTCTTGATTGACACCATGGTCGAGTGCCGATTGAAACAAAGGCTATAAATATGTTATTTTTATCATACGTCTAGTGCTGACGAGGCTAAACGAAGCCATGGCCAAGTGCCGACGAGACCAAATCACCACTCTATGTACATGTCCCAAGCCTGCGGAATCAGACACACCGTTGTTGGGCACCGACAAGGCGATAGCAACACACATGTGTCCGCTTTTTATGAAATCATTGCGTTACATGACTGGGCATCGACGAGACGAAAGTCATCCCTTTCATCGACATACCATGTTGGTCACACCAACATGGTGATACTGCATGTCACTGTGTATCGGAGAAACAAACATCCCCCCGACACACACAATATATATATTCATAAATATCAAAATGCATATGGACAAGCAATCCAAATATGAAGACGACCATCAACGCGTCTTAATAGGAGGTCTTCCATGCATAGGCTTCACCCTACGGATGTAATTAGCCGGATCCTTACAAAAGCGCCGAGAATCAATGAACTATGCAATCTGCTAAAGTTAGATACTCCTTGAGAGCAACGAATGTGAAAATACATATAGTTTATGGGACTATGCAAATTGTATTTGTATAATGCAATGATATGAATAAAAATGCACTGTTTTTGGATATCGTGTTTATTATTGTCTTTATTATATTATTTACTTGTTTTATTAACGAGATGACACGCCCGCAGTTTGTACAACATGTACGCATCTAGGTAAATCCCTATAATTCCCGGGATAGTTTCCGCTACTTTTTGAGTGAAATAATGACCAAGATCACCACCGGCTTAAATCACTAGTATCCGTATAATTTCAGGGTTGGGTTGTGTTAGAGGGATAGACACCTAACCCCCTGTGTCGCATCCCAGGGCGACACCGGGGGCCACTCAGCGCCGCCAAAAAACCACCGCGCCGCCGGCTCTCCTCGCCGGCACTAGTGATGGCCGGCACATCGACGCGCAATGACCATGGTGGTGTCCCTGCGTTGGGGTGGCGGTGGAGATCTTCTCCGGTGGCAAGCCATGACCGGTGGTGGAGGGGAAAGCTTAGGGACGGGCCGGAGTCGGAAACTCTAGATCGATATGATTGGGTGGATCCGTGTGCCGCCTCCCCATGTCCGTCTTTTTCACTGCCTGGTACTGTTGTCGATGGAGGAGGGTCGACCCTACTCAGCTGCTCTCGTTGCCCCTAGCCCACGGGCTGCCGGCGGGGATGCGCGGTTGTTACTGCAGGGTTGTGAGGCGTGGTGGAGGAAGCGGTGGCCGCACTGCTGCAGGCCAAAGGCGGCAGCGTGGCCAAGCCACACGACGGCGCCGCTGAAGCTGGGGTGCTGTGTGGCCGGAGGTCTTCCCGCTTCATCCGATCGCCGGGAGTCGGTCAACGGTGTGGGGACTGCTGGATCGACAAGAATAAAATTGGTTTTGACCCTGCAGTTCTTCAAGCGTCAACTCATCAATCTACCAAATCTACCGCCTCGATCAGGTTGTCGTCCAGTTCCGTTCTTCCTCTCAGGGACTTCCGCAATATTGGCACAATATCGTGCGCACATCGTTTGGTGCGAAGTGCGAAGCTTTGTCTTGGTTCATACCATGGAACATTCTTCATATAGATTTCCAGGAAAGTGATAGAGATGGAGAAAGGCATGGTGGCTGAGATTAGAGGTAGGTAATGGCAGAGAGAGTTTTGGTCGTGATGGAGACAATGCGGCAGAGGTTCCTCCTGTATGTCGGGTGGTCGGCGACTCGCAGCAGCGGCCATGGCAAGCGGGGGAGGCAAAATGGGTGGAATTTATTTTTGTGGTGTTCCTTGAGTACCGATTCTTGATTTCCAGGGTGAACAACCAAAGATCTGGCCTTCATTGGTTGTACCTGTCAAGGACCTTGCTCAAGGCATTGTTTTAGAAACTCGGTCTGTCTCGAGGGTGAAAACCCAATATCTTCGATCGGGCGACGACAAAGTTTGTGCATTGTTTCCTACATGGAGGTATGGCTTTGGAGAGCCTAGTTTGTAGTCCGATTGTTGTATTTGGTGGTGGTTAGAGTGTTTTGTTGCGGGTGGTTGTACACCACGACGGGGTCTTTGTTTTTCTTTTCTCTCTTTTTTACTTTGTTCTTGGTCGTGTGTATCCTGATGTTTTTAGACATCTTGTTGGTGCAGAGGCTGGGTGTAATTGGTATCTTCCCAATATTAATATGTTCCCTTTATCAAAAAAAAATTCAGGATTATTGTCCTCTTCCACAAACTTCGCACAGGGGAAGCCAAAGTCGAACATTTATTGGATTTATTTATTGCATCGGCAGCATGATCGAATTTTGAAGCACTTCACTTATTACATACTCAACTCATATGTGATGGAAGAAGTCACCGCCGAGACAACAACAGATGCAGAGAAGTAACATATTATGAAGCCAAGAGGGGATTGGCCACATGACCAACGAACAGGACCACACCAGCGACGTCTTCCCGGATAAGGAATAGGAAAGGGTGGTCCGCGACGAAATCCACCTTCAGGGGTAGAAACCGCCAACCGACTTGTGTAGCAGTTGCCGCGGCGGCGACTGTTCCTTCTTCGTTTACTTGGACAAACGACTTGTGGTGAACCGATGAGATGTACAAGTTCTGTGCCACCGGTGAATCCACCATCTCTGAAAGATCTGCTTCTGCGCTAAATGGCAACTGAAGACCCAAGGCTTTGAGCATATCAGACGCTTCAAATCCAAATGATATCTTGAACTTGGGGAGTTTGAACTGTCCGACTTGAACTTTCTCCGTTGGGATATGGTGCTCGATGAACCCTGGGTCGGTGCTCAACATTTTGGCCAAGCTCGAGACACCGTCTTGTGCTTCTGGAAGAAGAATGTACATGGAGAACTGCCTCTTGTCCCCTCCTTGGTGGTAAGGAAGCTTAAGTATCTTCAGGTTGTCAAAAGACCGAATGTATTGGCTGCTTGTGGTCGACATGAATGGTGTTTGAACTGAGCTCCCGTCAACAAGGTGGAAGATGTCGTCACTTGTCCTAGATGCGTCGAAACTCTCATGCCAAGCTCCTTTGAAATAAAGGGCATTGCCAAGAACCAGTCTAGTGGTATTGTCAACAGACCCTTGAGGGAGGATATCCTTGATGAGACCCGTTGTGACTCTCTCCACCCACGAGTTCACTTCAATAGCAGCTTCAGCAGGCTGGACCAAAGCAAAGTACATCGATAGTACTGTACTACTTAGCATCACGGGCGACGTAATGCATACTAAATGTAGTTTCTACAATGATCATTACCTTAGTTTGGAAGTCCGCGGACTGGACGTCGGCCTTGTAGCTGCTGACGGCGAGCTCCTTGAAGGAAGGCTTGAGCGAGAGCGAGGCGTCGACAAAGACGCCATTGGCGAAGGCGATGTGCGGGCCGCCGGCGCCGGACGCGTCAGCGAGCACGAGCTGCACCACCTGCTCCGCGAGAGCGTGGAGGCCCTCGGCCTCCTCGCCTGCCTCCCCGGACCCGAGCACCGCGACGAGCTGTTCACGGGTGGCACCGGCCGCACCGGCGGCGACGAGGCTGAGCCCGACGTGCAGGGAGAGCGGGGAGTAGGCGGCGTTGACGGTGGCGTACTCGGGGTTGGAGGAGATGGCGGAGGCGAGGCGGAAGGCGAAGTGAGTCTGGTGTGCGACGGAGAGGCGGAGGTCGGTGGCTTGGGTGGTTGCCATGGCCGGATAGGTGGTGGTTCTTCCTTGGATTTTGGTTACCAGTTGATGAGAAGAACTGAAGTGCAATTTTCATGAATGTTTTGAATTGAGGCTATTTAAGGAACTACTGATCATATCATGCCTAAAAGCAATCTGAGAGAGCTATCCATCGCATCAAAAAGGGAGATAAGGTGATGTTTTGGTAGTCGTTGAATTAGTCACCGCCGCGTCATTAGGTTCTTGGACTGATCATATCTGGGGAGAGCGTGCGGCTTCCCATCTAATTTACCCGCACGTCTGAATTCTGTTAAACATCGGATTTATTCATTTATATGGAGATTACTTCACGTCTCGTGACCTTTAGGTACAAGCCGACTTTAGACGCATGGTCTTTTCTTAAGATCAAAAAACTCACTAGTACTAAATTCCAAACGTGGATTGTGATGCCAATGTGTAAAGTTTTGCCTAGTAAGAAGATTTGGATTTGCCTGACGTAGCATCACACAGATACATGGATTTTGCACGTGTCATGAGGTGTGTGTTTTGCTTGTCGTCTATGTTTCAGGCTGTTTTTAGATTATGTGTCAGTCTTCGATTAGAAAAGCCTTGTCTTCTCGATGCCATGCCATATATTACAGAGGCATTAATCAACTAACGGTTATTTACATTTCTGAACTCCGTTATGATCTAGACAACACAACCTAGAGACTTATTACGTCGAGCGTGTACAAGCCTATCCTACATTTGTATATACTAGTATATTTGCCCGTGCGTTGCAATGGAAGAAAAAAAACTTTTAAATGAAAAATGGCCCGATCACATACAACATTCAGACCAGTGGCGGGGGCAGGAGGGGAGCACACCCCGGGCCACCTTCACTGTTACAGTTGCTACGGACGCTAAAAGATAGCATGTATGTTGTGCTCGAGCCCCAGGCCACGGCCAGTGCTGCCTGGGGCCTGGCTGCCCCTGATTCAGACAATACTTGGTTAGCTGTTTTCCATTTTTCTCTCTTTTGATTTGCGTTCATAGATAACAGAGTAACACTCTAGGCCATTTTTTATCTTCAAAGAAATCTCTATGCTAAACCACTCACGGACTCACCTGCTACCGAAATTATATGCCAGATCAGTTATCCATGCATAGAAGAAACCGATAGGCGTGTTTCCATTCGTGGAAGTCGGACAAAGACTGGTCAATCTAGGTTACCACAATGCAAATACCATTAGCACGTAGCAGCAAGGCATTGTTCACAAATGTTGCTACTCAAGTTCAGAATTCACATACGGAGTATAACGCAAGCCAAAACAAAGTTGAGGCATCTTCACAGATTGACAGTGCATAGTAGATACTACCACTAAGGTAAGATACTTACTACTATTTAGGAAAGATATAAAGTTAGTAATAAAGTAGTTGCGGTGATATCAGGAAGCCAACGTCATGTCTTGCGACTAAAAAAAATGTCTTGCGACTAACATGATAACTGGTCCATTTAAGTTGGGCAGGGCACTTGCATGCTTCAGCCTTCCTCTCTTCTTTAGCTGTCAAAAGCAAGGAGAAAAATAGGTCAGAGCCTAGTGCAATAGGCAGGTGATATTTTCAGCTTATCTAAAAGGTTCGAGCCTTTCACTAAGAACATGTCGACGGAAATCCAAACATGTTATTAGAGATAGCAAATAAGTGCATACCAGCTTTTGACTTTTCATGGTTCTTTGTAGCTTCCTCCGTTCAAAGTAAAACGGTCTTCAATTGCTAAAAAAAAGATAATTGATAATTCCTGATTGTCGCAAGATGGTTCAATACCGAACAAAGATGCAAAAAACTTGACAACGTTGAAAAGTCTTCGAAATAAATAATAACCTATGCATTATATAATAAAAAGGATGAGCAATTAAGATCTCTGTTCCACCAGATCACGCATATGAGATTATCCCAGTGCATATATGAATATTGAGCTGAAGAGCAAAATGCTAATGATCCGACCCTGAGAAAAAGGGAGAATACCCATAGCTAGAGATCATTGATTTTTGCATCACCATGGCAGTGAAGGCACTTTAGTCCAGTTCGAATCACACACATCACCATGGCACTGAGCAGAAAAATATGGATCGAGTAGCTACCGGCCCTCTCCGGCATGTGTAGATGCAGAATAGCCTGCTCAGCTTCAGGAGGATCTTCAGGACATCCATGCCCAGCCCCGTCACGGACAACAACGGCCGGAATTGCAGCGATCAAGCCGGCCTTTCCAAGGGCGGCGGAAATCATGCGACCTCTAGGGCTGTATAGCTGCGATAAAGGGGATTCCTAGACAAAGCCGGGCAGTAGCCTTTTATCTAAAAAAAAGGGGATTCCTAGAGCATGATCTAGGCGAAGGTGTAAGAAGCAATGACTCCATCCCTGGCGCATCTCGAGCTGACCTGACGAACACCAATCTGCGCATCAAGGCGGAGAGCATCTTGGGGAAAACGATGAAGAACACCGTGCGATTCCTGGGGGAGGGGGGCGAGCCGCGAGCGGCTTCCCCGTGTCCCGTCCAGCCGCTTTGCAAGATGAAGGCACGACGCAGCTAGCTGGGGGCGAGGCAACACCACACACTGACGCCTTTCCACCTGGAGATGCTGCCGGCTGATCTCCACTGCCTGGTCATCTCAATCGCCATGCCGCCTTTCTGGGGCACTGCCACAAACGCGATGGCCACCAGGGACAAGCCCTCCCAGTGCTGAGCCCCGACGGCTTCCAATCTACCAATAGAGCCGGTCTCCTCCGCGTGTTCGCTTATCCAGTCGACCAGTACCACAGTCAGGGGAGGGAGATATTTCTTGTTGGCATCCCTGCCAAACGTTTTTCTTTTTCAACTTAAGCGGTGGCAATTCTTGTAATTACAATTGTGAGACAGGGGCAATAGTAAGACGGACGAAAAAACCGCAAGAAAGGCTTAATGCCTTTATTAGTAGGTAAAGATAGCTACATTTAGCACTTCCGGGATTGCGCTTGGAATTTTGGTGAAAATCGTCAACATATTGGTCGTTAGAGGAGACAACCCGAATATCCAAAAGCTCGTCGGCAACACGTTGCCAGAATAAATGATAGTCTACTAACAATTTTTGTCCAAGCATAGAACACCAGATTCACAAACATATAAGTTTTTTTTTATAACTCACAAACATATAAGTGCCACCCATGGCATATAAACAGCACCCTAATTATTACACCGTAAGCGGGCTGTCTTTAGTACCAAGACTCAGTGGGATGCGTGGGCAGGGTTTCTTGTGATGGGCCGAGCCGAAAAAATCCTGAACACTGTTCCAAACTCTAAAATAGCACCCTATATAATATAATAAACTCATCCATAGGTTACTTTCAAAAAAACTCATCCATAGGTTCTTCCTCAGATACAACCAAATTAGTACCTATTTTTTCTTACGCTTTTAATACTCGGGTGTAATTACTATCCTGATTTGAACGACATGACTCAGATTACTAGATGCCTACATTGGATGCACAGGTATACAAATTATCAAAGACGAAAATAATAAAATTAACAAATGATTAGAGTAATGGAAACATAGAGTAACTCTCTGCTACTACTACTAGCCGGGTGGCTAGAAGGACTACGATCTGCAGAACAGTGGAACTCACATTGTCTATCCATTGCAACGATCTGTCGAGTGATTGAAAACTATCGAGCCCGCCACACAGAAAAACCAAATGAAGAAGTCGATCAAACTAACTTACGAAAATACGCCCAATTATCTAGGGCCTCCATGCCTCACTTGATAGCCGGTAGGGCCTCTCCGCCTCGCTAGAGCCTGGAGAAATCCCAAGGTGCCGGATTGGTCTCATCCAACGGCCGCTTCCAGCCGCTAATACTGGGCCGACGAGTCATTTTTATCTAAATCCGAATGGTTTGATGTAAGAAATTGAGCAGCCTTGCATGACTCCAAAACTTGGGGCCCTATGGAATCGGGGGGCCTGTTCGGTCGCACCGGGCTACACACCCATGGGTCCCGGAACTGTGTTTTACTTAAAGCCTACCAAGTACAATTGATCGAAGTAGACATCACCCTCCCTTTAGTATTCCATAGGTTTATCGACGCCAAAGTTTATCGACATCCTTGCTCTTCAACGGACCCTTTGTTTTTCTACAACAAACTTGTAAGAAAAATAAGTTGACAAGCAAGAGAATACTCAAGAAACTTAAATAACTAGGGTTGAGAAGCATGGTGAGAACATATCCTAGTTGTAATCTCACCCACTTTATTGTTTGCATAGTAATATATTTGCATTCATCATAACCTTTAGCCTACAAACCTTTTTTTTGTTAAAATAAATATCAATATCTAGTTGATTTGAGGTACACCTGACATTTGTATCAATATTTATTAAGAGCTAGTCAAGAAATCGAGAATAAACAAGGCCAGATTATTGAAATAAAAAATATCACACCAAATGTAATGCTGAAGAGATCGACACGTAGCAACAAGCAACAACACTATCCACCATCCTTAGGAACGCATGAACTACGAAAGACGTTCTTCAAAAGCAACATCTCCACGACGGAACGGCAATGCCAAAGGCGCAAGACCGAACCACTTAAAGACAGATAATGGGTTTCCACCCCCAAGGATCAAATCCATGCGAACTCCAAGCAATGCCTCTAATACATGAATGGCACACATGCATCGCCCCTTTGATTCAAAGGAATAGTGTAGGAATTTTGTAGGATTGCTTTCTATAGCAATTTTTCCTATATCACTTGTTTGATTCATAGGATTGTATCCCATAGAAAATAGTCTCACAATAATCTTTTAGTGTAAATTCTATAGGAAAATAACATGAGGTCCAACCTCATGGAAAAATTTCTTCACCATAATCAAAATAAATCCCTATCCCATAGGGATCAACTAGACATGCCATCTCAATCCTATAGAATCCCTATTCCTGAATTTTCTATTTCCTTTCAATCAACGGAGCCCTAAGTATGAACAATGCAGATCAGACCTTGGAGTTTCCAACCCGGAGCTTGAGACCCGGACCTTAGGGTTTTCAACCCAAGAAAAAAAATCTCGAAGGTCGAGACCTTGGGGTTTTCAACATGGAGCTTGAGACTAGTTAGTTGATGTATGCAAATCCACATGTTTGTTTCCCTTTTTAAAGTAAGAGTATGAAACATCTAGAAGTTGAAGATATTATTTTTCCTCATGTAGAGTCTTATTTTTTCGAAATCGAGGTTCCACCCCCAGCCTCTGCATCAAAATAATGCACACATTCGATTTTTTATTAATTACAAAAATGAAACCATAACGCATTACAAAGAATGACATAGATCAGCTGAAAGCCACCTTCCCGACGACAAAAATCGCCACACCTACAAATTCGATGAGGGGGTAGACCTGACCGGAGCCGCTTGGTCTGACCTTGCACACCAACGCGCATCATCTAATCTGCTTGCCTCCACCAAGCCGCCCGATAGCGAGGCGGGAGCACAAACCGGTCCAGCAGGCATGTAGTGTAAAATGTGTGCGCACACTCGAAAGTTGTTGTCGTCGGCTTCTGCCAACCCAATATCTTGAGGGATCAATGCAGACACCTTGTCAGGCGTGCCGTCAACGACGCCACGACGCCAAACAATACCTCCACCCTAAAGGTAATATGCCCGAGAGGCAATAATAAAGTGGTTATTATATTATTCCTTGTTTGTGATTAATGTTTATTTGTCATGCTAGAATTGTATTAACCGAAAACTTTTATACATGTGTGTTTAATTAACAAATAATAGTTCCTAGTAATGGCTCTCGTTTAACTAGCTCATTGATTAACTAATGATCAAGGTTTCCTGATCATGAACATTGGATATTGTTAATAACGGGGTTATGTCATTAGGAGAATTATGTGATGAACATAGACAACAAATTAAGTATAACAAAATATCAAGTAATTTAGTTTATATTGTTATATATTATATACGAAGTAATCTTATTCCTTAAACCATGAGATGATGTCAATCACTAATACCGAAAGGCTTCTTTGATGACATCAAACGTCACAACGTAACAGGGTGACCAGAAAGGTGACGTTAGGTATTCGAAAGGTGTTAGTTAAGACTCATGGATCAAGAGTGGGATTTATCCATCCAAAATGACGGAGAGATAAACTTTGGTCCTTCTAGGTGATATCACATCGACACCACTTTGAAGCACGTGACTAGGTCACAGGGATGTCATATCACGGAACGAGTAGAAGATTACTTGTCGGTAACGAGATAGAACAAGATATGGTTGATACCAATGATCGGATCTCGGACAAATAAAATATCACGATACAAAGTGAATTAGTTACGGCGTTGATGGTTCACACGATCGCCAGATTCATTGTTAAATATATAGGACTCATCACGGATCTCCAGATCCCGCTGTCGATTATTGATCGGACATGTGTCTTGATCATGTCTATATTATTAGTGGAAAATAATGGGAGGATGAGTGAGTGTGAGTGGAGTGTCCACTCACATGATGAGGGAAGAGGTGGGGGCACCCCATGCCTTGGCCGCATGGAGCCTTTAGGCTGGCCCCTCCTTCTATAAATAGAGGGCATGAGCTCCCTCATTCCCACACACTTGTGTCATCTCTTCTCCCTTCTCCAGCTGGTCCACCTCATGGTCATCCGCTTGGCGAAGCCCTGACCACATAGTTTCTTCACAACACCACACCGTCGTGCTGCTGGAGTTCCGGGTGGATCCTCTACTTCCGCTGGCCCGCTGGATCGAGGGAATGGAGGTCGTCATTAAGTCGTGCGTGTGACCGATCATGGGGGCGTTTCCTCTGCGTAGGAATTTTTTTGTTTTCTATGCTACGAACACATCAGTGGTATCAGAGCCGGATCTATACGTAAATTTTTTGTACGGGTAGAACACATAGGTGTATGTGTGCGTTGATGATCATGTTATTACCCCCTTGAGTATTTTTTTTATCTAAGTGGCATAGTGAGATGAATCAGCCCTGGACTAACTTTACATGTACTTGTACATGAGACTTTTCCCACAATGATAAGTGACTCAAAGGGTGTCAAGTATCTCCTACTATAGTTAAGATATAATCTACAACGGCTTGTTAATAAATTTTTTATCAACGTTGTGGTTCATGTTAGTGGGTATGAATGGTTCTATCATCGAAAACCCTAAGCCACGCAAAATATGCAAAAATAAATTAGAGACGTCTAACTTGTTTTTGCATAGCATATGATGTGACATGGTAAATGCTACAAATTTAATGTATGAAATGATCTCTTTTGTAAATTATTGACATATCGACAGGAGCCATATGGTTGTCTTATTATTTATGGCATGCATGTTGTATATCATATCCATGTGATACTTATAATTTTGACGGGCAATCAAGATGGAAGCGCCACGAACCTTGATGCCACACGGTGGAATGATAGAGATCATACCATGACGCACAAGATGGAGATACGTGCAAGAAAGACCATATCATATCGTGTTATTCATGCTAGTGATGCTAATCCTTTTTTATGCATTTTATTTTGCTTAGATCGCACCGGTAGCAATATAAGATAATCCCTCTTACTAAATACCAAGATAATAATATTTTCTTCCTTAGTATGTACCATTAAGAAAGTTTGTCGTTTCGTGACACCACGTGATGATCGGGCGTGATAGATTCAACATTCGCATTCAACGGGTGTTGATGATCCTAGCATGTACAGACATGGCCTCGGAACACACAGAATATTATGGTTCTACTTGCAGAGCCTAGCATGTACAATCATGGCCGCGTTACCGAGAGGTAAAGCATGAGTCATATGGATGATATGATAAACATGTTTGTGTACGCCTTTGCAACTACACCGTCTCACGTGATGATCAGTTTCGCTGTAGTGAATTTGGTTTGTGTAATCACTAAAACGACTAGAGGGATGTTGTTTTTGACTCCGAGTTCATGGGGTAATTTTTAGAATAAATTTGAACTTAATTTATCATAAACTTAGTCTAAATAGTATTTGGAAATATGCTTTAGATCATGGCACCACTTAACTTTAATTTAAATATGTTCATGGAGAAAGAAAAACTAGCAAACAATGGAAGCAACTTTACCAACTGGGCACTGATACGTCCATTTTGCATCACTATTTTATATTGTTATTTTCTGTTATTCGTCGATATATTTCATGTTATGATGCATCACTTATGTTATTTCTTATTTTGCACGTTTTATAATTTTTGGAGAATAAACACCGAAACCAGAAATCTGATGGAAAAAGCACTGTTAAGATACCCTATTTAAGAATATCATAATAAGAGGGGGATACCGGAGGAGTCTTAGAAGTTCCGAGGAGGAAGTGAGCCAGAAGGGCACCCGGAGGGGGCCACCTGGGGCCCACACCAACAGGCGGCGCCCTCCCCCCTCCTTGGCCGCGCCTGGGGGTGGTGTGGCCCCCTAGCCCACTCCCAGGCGCCCCCTTTCGGGTACTTGACCCCCGGGTAACCCTAAGCCCCAGAGGATGATCTAAGAATTATTCCGCCGCCGCCTCGGGGCGGAAAACACCAGAGAGAGAGAAAAGCTCTCCGGCAGGGAGAAATCTGTCGGGGAAATTCCTCCCCAGAGAGGGGAAATCATCACCATCGTCACCATCATCGCTCCGGGCATCATCAAGATTGTCTTCGTCATCATCATCACCCCCAGCACCATCACCCTCATCATCCACCTTCATCCTGTAGTAACAATTAGGGGTCTTTATTGTTGCTCTTCACTAGATCTCTCTCCCGGTGTGAATTACTTGTTAGTAGTTGATACTTGTGAGATTTATCGGTGTTTACACTTCATGACCAGATTGTTATTATCCATTAAATCACCTATGATTATGATCCATATGATGTCTTGTGAGTAGTTCGTTTAGTTCTTGAGGACATGGGAGAAGTCATGATGTTAGTAGTTGAATTATGTTGAAGTAATATCTCGTGGTTCGGTATTTAAGTTGTGGTGCTATTCCTCTAATGGTGTCATGTGAATGTCGACTACATGATACTTCACCTTTATGGGCCTAGGAAGATGCATTGTGTATTTGGCTACTAAATGTGGGGTTGCCAAAGTGACAGAAACCTAAACCCCCGTTAGGAAACCAATGCACGAGGGAGTGTAGGATCCCGGAGTTTTAAAGTTGTGGTTAGATTTATCTTTATTACTTTCTTGTATTTGCGGATGCTTACGAGGGGTATAATCACAAGTATGTATTAGTCCTAGTTGGGCAGTGCATTGGCATAGGTGAACCCACACAACACTTCACGAACCAAGAAATATTAATCAACCGTAATGAAGCGAATGCACTTGAAGAAATTCCCATGTGTCCTTGAGAACGTTTGGTAATCATAAGTAGAACAACCGGCTTGTCCTTTTCTCTAAAAAGGATCGGGCCAGTCGCTGCGGTATTATTTACTGCATTTTATTTACTCGCACTTTATTTATCTTCTATATCAAAAACCTGCAAAAACCCGTTTGCTAGTGTTTACGGTAAATCCTCCATCCAACCTTCTTGTAAACACCTTTTTCTCCTCATTGGTTTCGACACTCTTATTTATCAAAAGTACTACAATACACCCCCTATACTTGTGGGTCATCAAGACTATTTTCTGGCGCTATTGCCGGGGAGTGAAGCGCTATTGTTAAGTGGAATTGGTAAGAGAAACTATTACTGTAAGTGATGTTTTTATTTCTGTCTGTTGTTTTATTTCATTATGGAGAATACCTTTGGTTCTCTGTTTAGGGGTACTTCTACCATTACTACTAGGGTAGTAGGTGACCCGTTATCTACTGAATTAGATCCTTATAAAATACCTATGAAAATTGTTGATAGTGTTATGGATAACTGCTATTATGGTGATGGAACAGTCCATCCCGGTGACCATTTGCTCTTTATACATGAATTATGCGAGTTATTCAGGTGTGCAGGTATTACAATGGATCAAGTTAAAGGGAAATTATTTTCTTTATCTCTAAAAGGAAGAGTCGCTGAATGGTTCAAATTGCTGAAGAATGGTGAATCTATGGAATGGAAGGAAATTATTCCTCTCTTTGATTCTAAATTCTATACCCCTTGTGAGATGCATAAAGACCGGAATGAAATATATAATTTTTGGCCTCATGATGGAGATTGTATTGCCTAAGCGTGGGGGAGAATGAAGTTATTAATACTCAAATGTCTCGTTCATTAACTCCCGCGTAATATTGTCATCAATTATTTTTATGCAAGGCTTTCTCTCCATGATAATGATTTATTGGATGCTTCCTGTTCTGGATCATTCACACGTATAAAGGAAGACGCTAAATGGGATCTTCTTGACCGTATTCAAGAGAACACTTAAGGATGGGAGAATGACAAAGGTAGAAAGTCAGGTATAAATTATGATTATGAATGCATTAAATATTTTATGGGAACCAATGATTTCTATAATGTTAGTGTTTTTTGTGGTCTTGATTCTCAGATCTTTGAAAACTGTCTTAAAGGTTTTGCCTCCTATCTTGATATTCCTAAAAAAGGATTATCACAAATATCATGCACCTTATAAAGATGGTGTTCCTGCTAGTAATATAGAAGTGCATGCTGTTAATCCTGCTATTCCTGAGCCTTATATTGAAAAAATGTCTTTCCCTGCTACGGTGAAGGAACACTCTATTGTGGCTAGTGTGGTTAATAAGAGTAATAAGAAATCTATTGAACCTTATGAACGAATAATTGTTGAACCTGCTATAGCAATAGTAAAAGATCTTGTTTGTGGAAATGTAGAGGATGAACACATTGTCTTCTACGAGGATGCTTCTAATATTGTTTCCCATGCTCATAGACCTAAGAAAACTAGTGTTCTTGTGCTTTATGTTAATATTGGTGATCATTTCTATTATGGTTTGTGTGATATTGGTGCTAGTTCTAGTGCCATACCTTATGAGCTTTATAGAGAAATTATGCATGAAATTGGTTCTGGTGAGCTTGAAGATATTGATTTGGTTATTTAGCTTGCTAATAGAGAAACTGTCTTTCCGATTGGTATTGTTAGAGATGTGAAAGTTTAATGTGGTAAGACTAAATATCCCACTGATTTTCTAGTACTTGGTAAGGCTGCTAGTAAAAGTTGTCCTATTATTTTTGGTAGACCTTTCTTGAACACTTGTGGTGCTATTATAGATTATAAGAGGGATAAGATATTGACTAAATTTGATGGGAACTCTTATGAGTTCAATTTCTCCAAATTTGCTAGAGCACCTTATGAATCTAAATTGCCTGATGAGAATTTTAAAGTTGAACAACTTGCTTCTATTGCTCTTGCTCCTAACAATACTTTGCAGCAATATATGGAGGACCATGAAAGTGAGGTCTTTATGGAAGAGAGAAATGATATTGATGATATTCTTCTTTGTCAACCGGTGATAATGAAACATAATATACTTATGGAAGACTTGGGTACCACATTACCACCCAAGGAGGATCCTGTTTTTTATTAAAAACCTTTGCCTGATGATCTTAAATATGCTTATATTGATGATAAGAAAATATATCATGTTATTATTAGTGCTAAACTTTTAGGTGAAGAAGAGGAAATATTATTGGGAATTCTGAAGAAACACCGTGGAGCTATTGGATATACTCTTGATGATTTGAAGGGAATTTCTCCTACTATATGTCAGCATGCTATTAATATTGAACCTGATGCAAAGATAGTAGTTGAACATCAACACCGTTTAATTCCTAAGACGAAGGAAGTGGTAAGAAATGAGGTATTAAAACTCCTTGATGCTGGTATTATTTTTCCTATTGCTGATAGTACATGGGCGAGCCCTGTGCATTGTGTCCCTAAGAAGTGAGGAATGACTGTTGTGCCTAATGAAAACAATGAGCTTATTCCACAAAGAGTAGTAGTTGGTTACAGAATGTGCATTGATTTTAGAAAGGTTAATAAAGTTACTAAGAAATATCATTATCCTTTACCCTTTATTGATCAAATGTTAGAGAAGTTGTCTAAGAAAACTCATTTTTGCTTATTCTAGGTTTTCTCAAATTGCTGTCAGGGCAAAAGATCAAGAGAAAACTACCTTTACATGTCCTTATGGTACATATTCTTATAGATGTATGCCTTTTGGTTTGTGTAATGCTCCTGCTACGTTTCAAAGATGCATGCCTGCTATTTTTCATGGTTTTTGTGAGGATATTGTGGAAGTATTCATGAACGATTTCTCCATATGGAACTTCTTTTGATAAATGTTTGCACAACCTTGATAAAGTTTTGCAGAGATGTGAGGAAACTAATCTTGTTCTTAATTGGGAGAAATGCGACTTTATGGTAAATGAAGGAATTGTTCTTGGACATAAAATTTCTGAAAGAGGTATTGAAGTTGATAGAGCTAAAGTGGAAGCCATAGAGAAAATACCCTGTCCTAGGGATGTTAAAGGTATTCGTATTGTTCTTGGTCATGCTGGTTTTTATAGGAGGTTTATTAAAGATTTGTCTAAAATATCAAAGTCTCTTACTAATCTTCTTCAAAAAGATGTACCATTTTTTTTTGATGATGATTGTAAGGAAGCTTTTGAAACTTTTAAAAAGGCTTTAATTACTGCTGCTATCCTTCAACCACCTGATTGGAATTTACCTTTTGAAATTATGTGTGATGCTAGTGATTTTGCTATAGGTGCTTTCTTTGACAGGGCGTAGATAAGAAGTTGAATGTTATTCATTATGCTAGTAAGACTCTTAGTGCTTCTCAAAAGAATTATGCTACTACCGAGAAAGAGTTCTTAGCTGTAGTTTTTTGCATGTGATAAGTTTAGACCTTATATTGTTGATTCAAAGGTTACTATTCATCCTGATCATGCTGCTATTAGATACCTTATGGAAAAGAAAGATGCTAAGCCTAGGGTTATTACATGGGTGTTGCTTTTACAAGAGTTTTATTTGCATAGTGTGGATAGGAAGGGTGCTGAAAATCATGTTCCTGATAACTTGTCTAGATTGGAAAACATAACTTTTGACCCTATTCCTGTTAATGATAGTTTTCCAAATGAACAGTTGGCGGCAATAAAGGTAAAATCTGAGGATAGTCCATGGTATACTGATTATGCTAACTTTATTGTTTCAAAGTATTTGCCTCCAGCATTTAAAGCTCAACAAGGAATAAAATTCTTCTATGATTTGAGGCATTATTTTAGGGATGACCCACAGTTATATAAAGAAGGACTAGATATTATTATGAGAAGATACGTCCCAGATCATGAACAACGTGAAATATTGAAGAAGTGCCATGGTAGTGCTTATGGAGGGCATCACGCTGGAGATAGAACCGCACAGAAGGTTCTACAATCATGTTTTTTTTGGCCTACTCTCTTTAAACATGCACGAAAATATTTTTTATCTTGTGATGAATGTCAAAGAGTAGGAAATATTTCTAGACGTAATGAAATGCCTATGAGTTATTCTCTTGTTATTGAACCTTTTGATTGTTGGGGGCTTGACTTTATGGGTCCTTTTCCTCCTTCGAATGGTTACACTCACATTCTTGTTGCTGTTGATTATGTTACTAAGTGGGTAGAAGCTATACCTACTAAAAGTGCTGATGGTGAGACCTCTTTAAAAATGCTTAAAGATGTCATTTTCCTAGGTTTGGTGTGCCTAGATATCTTATGACTGATGGAGGTTCTCATTTTATTCATGGTGGTATTAGAAAAACTCTTGCTCAATATGGTGTTAATCATAGAATTGCCTCAGCTTATCATCCTCAAACCAGTGGGCAAGTAGAATTATCAAATAGGGAAATTAAATCTATCTTGAAAAAGACTGTTAATAAATCTAGGAAGAATTGGTCTGATAAGTTGAATGATGCTTTATGGGCTTATAGAACTGCTTATAAAAACCCTATGGGTATGTCTCCCTATAAAATGGTTTATGGAAAAGCTTGTCACTTGCCTTTTGAATTATAACACAAAGCTTATTGGGCAGTGAAAGAACTTAATAAAGATTTTAAACTTGTTGGTAAGAAGAGAATGCTTGATTTGAATCATCTAGATGAATGGAGATGTGAAGCTTATGAAAATGCCAAGCTCTTTAAAGAGAAAGTTAAACAATGGCATGATAAAAGAATACTTAAAAAATAGTTTCATGTTGGTGAGGAAGTTCTATTGTATCGGTCTCGTCTCAGATTTTTTGCAGGAAAATTACTCTCCAGATGGGAAGGACCTTATATTATTGAAGAAGTGTATCATTCGGGTGCAATTAAAATTTCTTCCCTCAAAGAAAACACTACATAAGTGGTAAATGGGCAAAGACTCAAACATTATATTTCTGGGGATTCTTATGATGAAGATGTTGATGTTATTCAAGTAATGACTCCGGAGAAGTTCATTAGAGGGAAGATTCCAGAATCTACAGTTTTGGAATAGGTAACAGTTATGTTAAGAAAAAGTTCGCGGAATACCTTCCAAGTTATAATTTATTGGTTTTTGTAGAATATGAAAAATACTGGTCCGAAGAAGAGTTGGAGACGGTGCCCGAGGGCACCATACCATGCCTGGGCAGGGGCCCACCCTTGGTCGCACCTGGCTATGGTGTGGGAGCCCCGGAGCCCCACTCCGACTCGTTTTCGACCTGGACTTTCCTTTCGTTATGCATACTTTTTCTATATAACCCCCCGGACCCCCAGATGTCTGTATTTCATTTTCTCGTCATGTTTCTAATTCGAGCTATTTCTGCCAGGTTACATCTTCAGATCTAGAGCCACAATGTCCTCTCCCGGACCTCCCAAAGACAGTTTCTTTGAGAACATCGTCAACCCGTACATGAACGAGTTGAAGATGCATCCCAAAGAGTTGCTGCTCAAGGATGGGGAGGTTAAGATTGAAGATGTTCAGGGCCCTAAAGGAGAAGGCGGTCTAGAAGCAAGGATGGAAGAGCTAGAGCAAGAAGTCTTTAGGTACAAGAGGATGGCAGAGCGTGAAGTTGACATCATCCACAGGATAAAGACAGAACAGATCGCTGAGTACAAGAAGGAAACTTTAAAGATTTGGGAGGAGATCTTCTCACTCACCGAGACAACCAACAAATTGCAAGCACAAGTCTATGATGTGCAGAATCAGAACTGTGAGTATGAGAACAGGTTTAAAAGTATAAGCTCTGCTGCTAGTTTCAGGATATTCGAGACCAAGACATCATTTGTCGATGGAGAGCCCTTACCTTGGAAGTCTAATTATGAGAAGGATTCACCACCACCACCAAAGAATTGATTTGTCATTGGTATTGACATCCCCTTGGCTTGTTCCAAGCTTGGGGGAGTACCGCGGTATCACACATTTATCTTTCACCTTTTTACTTTTTAGTAAAGAAAATATCATATAGGATGGTTTGCAATATGGAAGTGTCACTCTCTAGTTTTTTATCATTGTATCCCTTGGTTTGAGTTGCCGTAATGAAATATTAATGAGAAGTTTCATCATCTACTTGCTCTACTTTATTTTAGTTTATAATTTTTGTTATGTGATTGATCTTGTTATTACTATTGATATCAATTTTGGAGCTTCAAGTTAATCTAGTTGGTTTTGTCAAACTTAGCATTGGTTAGTAGCAAAAATACGTTGAGACTTAAATAGAAAAGAGGGAGTTGCACGTAGATATATTATTCCATGATCTTTCTTTCTTGTTATCTCATAAGCCTAGTATTCTCAAATAAGTTTGTTTGCACCTTCAAGCAAGATCGCATGATTGGCTTTATCATATATGGTTTTTGTTTGTTTTACCTCAATTCTTATGCTTTCTACCCAACCTCGCTAGCCAAAGACCTGTACTAAGAGGGAATGCTTCTCGTGCATCCAAACCTTGAGTCCCAAAACCTTGCCATTTGTGTCCACCATACCTACCTATACGTGGTATTTCACCGCCACTCCAAGTAAATTGCTTGTGTGCTACCTTTAAACCTTGAAAATTACACCTATTTTGTGCCCCTGTTTTAGCTCATGAGGACGCAAATAGAGAATCTTTATCTCACTTGTTGATTGGATTTCACACCCTGGACTAGTGCCTTCATCCGCTTATCTGAATGCTAAAAGAGCTGGCAGCGGGTTTCCTAGCCCCAAATAATAATACAAATTATGTTCACTATTTTTCCCCTGATTTACAGTAAAAGCATAATTGTTTAAACAAAAGAGAAACAGGGATGACCTTCTATACCAGTTGCGTCTTTCAATGGGAGCCGCTCTTGTGAAGTCTAGTTGGCTTGTGACATACTGTATTTTCTATTTTCCATTCGTTGACATAAATATACACCACTCTCAAAATTAGACACTCCTCCATGGTTTGTGATTGTTGGCAGGCATCCGAGGATTCAGTTAGCCATAGTTTGTGTAAGAAAGGTTGGGAGGAGTGTCAACCATCTTATACCTCAGTTTTACAAAATAAAATCTCTAGCACATGAGTGATCCATGCTTCCCTCTACGAAGGGCCTATCTTTTAGCTTTATGTTGAGTCAGCAAACCTATTTCTTTCTATCTTCAGCAAGCATTTGAGTTTTTGTGATTCATCCATCTATATGTTGATTTAATCATGTTCTTTATTCTTCCTTGTCTGTACAAATGTTTTTATCTATTTGAATACCACTTTGAAAGTTACCAATGTCTGCAAAGAGACCATTATAATTGAGCATGATAAACTCTGCAATATAAACTCTAGTACAAAGACTCTGATCGAAAGATAAGTACACTTTTAATTGTTCTCTGACCAAGAACAAAGTTTGCGTTTACCAATTTTGATTTCCTTTTGCAACTTTATTGGGATTTCCTATACTTGTTTCAAGTTTGATTATATATGAGGAAGTTGTTGTCTAAAATGACTTGTCTTTGTTAGATGTGATGCCTCTTGTCCGTATTTTATTTATCGACATCTCAATCCGTAAACATGTGGTCATGTTTATTGAGTTTAGTTTCGCTTGGGGACAAGCAAGGTCTAAGCTTGGGGGAGTTGATACGTCCATTCTGCATCATTGTTTTATATTGTTATTTTCTGTTATTCATTGATATATTTCATATTATGATGCATCACTTATGTTATTTTATCTTATTTTGCATGTTTAATAATTCTTGGAGAATAAACACTGGAACCAGCAATCTGATGGAAAACGCATTGTCGAGATACCCTATTTCAGAAGACCAGAAGAAGAGGGGGGATACCGGAGAAGTCTTAGAAGTTCCGAGGACGGCGTGAGCCAGAAGGGCACCTGGAGGGGGGCCATCTGGGCCCACACCACAAGGCGGCACCCCCCCTCCCTTGGCTCGCGCCTGGTGGTGGTGTGGCCCCCCTGGCCCACTCCCGGGCACCCCCTTTTGCGTACTTGACCCCCAGGGAACCCTAGGCCCCAGAGCATCATCGAAGAATTATTCCGCCACCTCCTCGGGGCGGAAAACACCACAGAGAGAAAAGCTCTCCGGCAGGGAGAAATTTTCCGGGGAAATTCCTCCCCGGAGAGGGGAAATCATCGCCATCGTCACAGTCATCGCTCTGGGCATCATCAAGATCGTCATCACCATCACCACCAGCACCATCACCCTCATCATCCACCTTCATCCTGCTGTAGTAATTAGGGGTCTCTATAGTTTTCTTACATTACATCTCTCTCCCGGTGTGGATTACTTGTTAGTAGTTGATGCATGTGAGATTTATCGGTGTTAGCACTTTATGACCAGATTGTTATTATCCATTATATCACCTTTGATTATGATCCATATGGTGTCTTATGAGTAGTTTGTTTAGTTCCTGAGGACATGGGAGAAGTCATGATGTTAGTAGTGAAGTTATGTTGAAGTAATATCTCGTGGTTCGGTATTTAAGTTGTGATGCTATTCTTCTAGTGGTGTCATGTGAACGTCGATTACATGATACTTCACCTTTATGGGCCTAGGAGGATGCATTTTGTATTTGGCTACTGATTGTGGGGTTGCCGGAGTGATAGAAACCTAAACCACCGTTAGAAAACCAATGCACGAGGGAGTGTAGGATCCTGGAGTTTTAAGGTTGTGGTTAGATATATCTTAATTACTTTCTTCTATTTGCGGATGCTTACGAGGGGTATAATTGATACGTCATAAACGTATCCTTAATTTCTGATGTTCTATGTTGTTTTCATGTTGTTTCCTACATGTTTGCTACACACTTTATGTAATTTTTATCGATTTTTCGGACTAACCTATTGACAAGATGCCACAGACCCAGTTCCCTGTTTTCTGTTGTTTTTAATTTCAAAAAAGTTGTTCTGGAAATATTCTTGGAATTGGAAAATTCAAAGTCCGGAGATCCTAGAATTCCCGAAGGTTCCACAGTCCCGAAGAGGCCCAGAGGGGGGCCACAGGGGGCCGCACCATAGGGCAGCGCGCCCCTCCCCTCTGGTCGCGTCATGGGGTGGTGTGGGGCCCGGCTACGCCTTGATGATGCCTTGATGGGGAGATTTCTTGATGATGATGAATTTTAAGTCCTCGGCAACGGTGCCAGAAATTCTTGATGCTTGTGATGGCGTGTTGGGAACCCCATGAGGAGGGTGTGAAGAGTAGAGCGATAAGAATTCCCCTCAGTTAAGAACCAAGGTTATCAATCCAGTAGGAGAAAGAGGATCTTCAGAAGGTTGATGCCACTGACGGTAGTGATGGCGCCTCACCGGTGTCTGCAACAACGCGGAACCTGCACACAACACAACCAAAATACTTTGTCCCAACGGTACAGTGAGGTTGTCAATCTCACCGGTCTTGCTGAAAACAAAGATTAGACGTATAGTGTGGAAAATGGTATATGCTTGCAGTAAGTAAAGAAAGCAGGAAATTGTAGTGGTTTGTTTAATAGTGTAGGAAAATGGTCCGGGGTTCATAGGTTCACTAGTGGTGTCTCTCCATAAAAGATAGCATGTTGGGTGAACAAATTACGGCTGGGCAATTGACAAATAGAGGTTGCACCGTAGTGCACATTCATGACATGATGACTACTATGATATTTAGTGCAGGCATTACAACAATATACATAGACCATAATATAACTACATCTATGACTAATAATCCACCCTCAGGTTATCATCCGAACCCCCTTAGGTATTAAGTTGCAAGCAACAGATAATCGCATTAAGCAATGTGTGTAATGTAAGCAATGATTGTGCACGCGGGCACTCACACCGCTGTTTTCTCCCTAGTGGCAACAACACATCCTCCCCCGTCACGTTTCTGTCACTCGAGCACAGGCAAAAAGGAGGCATGAACCCAACTGTCGAGCATAAATACTCCCACTTGGGGTCACTAGCAACTACTTGGCCAGAGCAACCACTAGCAACGAAAAGCATGCAAGATCAAAAATAACATATGCAATAAAGACGATAATCAACTTGGCATAAGTTCAATATTCATCAGATCCCAGCAAACACAGCACATAGAATTACATAAGAACAATCTCGATCATGTTAGGCAGCTCACGAGATCTAAACATTGAGGCATAAGAGGATAAGACAACCATCTAGCTACTGCTATGGACCCGTAGTCCAAGGATGAACTACTCACGCATCACTCCGGAGGCAGGCATGGTGATGAAGTGGCCTCCGGTGATGATCTCCTCTCTGGCAGGGTGGGAGACAGCTTCAGAATCCCCCTGATCTAGGGTTGACGACGACGGCGGCTACAGAACTTTTCGGGGATTTTTTATCAGGTACCTAGGGTTTTCCTTCGGAGGGGAATAAATAGGCAAAAGGGCGACGTCGGTGAACCACCAGGGTGGCCTCACTACCCCAGGCGTGGCCAAGGGGGGCCCACGCCTGGCTATGGTGAGGGCCCCCTGGTGCCCGTCTTCGACTCCTCTTCGGACTTCTGGATGCTTCCGGGGAAAATAGGAACTTTGGGATTCGTGAGGTCCAATTCCGAGAATATTTCTAGAACAACTTTTCTGAAATTTAAAAACAGCAGAAAACAGGGAACTGGCACTTGGCATCTTTTTAATAGGTTAGTCCCGGAAAACGTGTAAAAATGCTATAAAGATGGGAGAAAACATGTTGCAATTGGCATAATATCAACATGGAACATCAGAAATTATAGATACGTTGGAGACGTATCAGGCATCCCCAAGCTTAGTTCCTACTCATCCTCGAGTAGGTAAACAATAAAAAAAAATCTGAGGTGACATGCTACCACACAATCTTGATCATAATATGTAAAGAAGAGCATGTAAACTAGGATCAAATGAACTAAAGTTGTGATCTATATTTGATAACAATAAGTAATGCATAAACAAAGAAGAAAGAAGTAAAACTTTTAATGAATCAATACTAAAAGACTATCAATCGTTCAAAGTTTATTAGAGATGATTTAAGCGTTCAAGAACAACAATATCATGCACGTCAAACGATCTTCACAATCCCTGTTAGGATCAAGTCAAGCTTTCCACACGATGAAATGCTTGAATCTTAAACTATTTGTGCACTAAAAACAAGAAAGTGTTCTGCGTTGGTCCCTGGCACTGGGATGTTATGTCAAAGAGAACATTATGGGGGGTTTGGAAGGTCAATGGAAGAAAGGCTCACAAAGCTGAAAGTGGTCATTAGACAAGAGAAAGTCTTACAACCGAAGCTATGAAAGGAGTAGGGATTCTCACACAGCAGATGCACATAGAGTTATAAGTGTATGAAAGCTCTCCAATGGAACTAGTCGGGGTGCATCCAACTTGCTTGCTCACGAAGACCTAGGGCTCATTTCAGGAGGCTCATCATTGGAATATACAAGCCAAGTTCTATAATGTAAAATTCCCCACATAGTTTTGAATGAATGATAATATGAAAAATTTCTCCAAACTGAAGTATTGGTCCTAAACATGAAGCACAAGTGTGGTATAAAGGATAGTGATGCGCCTCCTCTCTCTTTATTCTCTCTTTGGACCTTTTTTTCTTTTTGGGCTTTTTCATTTTTTTTATATATCCTCACCGGTAGGAGAAACATCCTATATTACAATGAATCATCACACTTTTAGTACTCATAACTCATAATGGAATATCTCTGATGTAACCAACTGCATGCTCCTGCCAATGTAGCAGTATGCATAAATAACCATGAAGCTCATCATCAAGTAACATAATGGAGGTGGATGTTGTGCAACAATATATCTCGGAATGGCTATGGAAATGCCATAATAGGTAGGTATGGTGGCTGTTTTGAGGAAGAATATATGGGCTTATGTGTAGGAGAACAAAGTCCTCCCACGGGATTTGGATGCACTGGCGAAGTTTGCACCAACTCTCAATGTGAGAAAGGGCAATGCACAGTACCGAAGAGGCTAACAAATATGGATGGTGGAAGTGCCAGGAACCGCAACATAGACTCACGAGTTAAAAGGTTGCAGCAAGCAAATCATATTTACAAGGCACAATTAAAATCACTCCAAGAGGGTCCGTGTCAGTGACAAGTCACTGTTAGCTACCCCGACCGTAGCGCGTAACAAAAGGCCGATCAGAAATGTATCACTTGTAGAAATCATATACCATTGTTTCTATCAACTGGTAATTTTAAGTGTGGCACAGTTTCAAGTTTCTTAGACCAACCATTAAAAGTTTCTACTTACTATTCCTTCCCGTTAATCCATTAAGCAAATTAATATCTCAAAACAACAGCAGTGATTCAAGTGAAGCAGTTTAGTGACCTACAAGACCATGCGAATTTTTCTACTATACCAACTATCACATAAGAATTTATATTCCCAACCAAGGACATATATGAGACAACAAAAACTGTCTCTAAGCATATAGCAATGAAAACTAGAGAGTACTAACATCTCTAAATAAGAAATGAATGCAAAACATGAGCTAAATAAATGCGGCAGGCGGACAAAGATTAAGAATACAAAGTATTCCCATGAAAAAGCGGAGCGTGTCATTCTCCAATAAAATAATGCTGGGGTCCAATCAAGCTTATTGCAAAAATAAAAACAAACTGACAGAAAAAATAAAAGACGCTCCAAGTAAAGCACATAAGATGTGACTGAATAAAAATATAGTTTCACTAGAAGTGACGTGATAATTTGTCGATGAAGAAGGGGATGCCTTGGGCATCCCCAATCTTATACGCTTGAGTATTATTGAAATTTTCTAGGATGTACCACCGGGTCATCCCCAATCTTAGGCTCTTCACTCTTCTTGATCACGTCATATCATCCTCTTGTCTTGATCCTTGAAAACTTCCTTCACACAAAACTTCTCACAATCTTCATTAGCAATGTTAGTGCAATCGAAATAATAAATTCACATGGTTTAGTTTCAAAACAAGCCTAACACTCATAAACACATTAGCTACTGTCACAACTTCTTTTAAAACTCTTTTTCTCAAAAAAACACCAAAAGAAAGAGATTAAGATGCAAATGCAATTATTGGCAGAAATCTGTCAAAACAGGACAGCAGGTAAAAGATGATTTTTTTTCGAAAATCTTCTGTTGCTCAAATCAAAATGTGAACAACTAATAAAATTTGCGTATATAGCCAAGGATTATGCACAAAAAAACTCAGGTCATTTTGAATTTTCTATGATTTTATACGAATTTAACAGTGGACAGCAGAAACTGTTTCCTGCGCAGAAATCCGAAATATAGTCTCAACTTTCCACTAGAACCTTTACTTGGCTCAATAAAGACACAAAAGAAAAGATTCAGCAGGGTTGCTAAGGAAATAGACAACACCCAGGTGCAAAGCACACAGAATGAAACGACGAAAACGGGTTGAAAACGGAGAAATAAAACGGGTTGTCTCCCGGTAGCGCTTTTCTTTAACGCCTTTCACGTAGGCATAGAAAGCAACTCAAGTATTTTCAAGTGAAGAAGCATCAAAAATAAGCTTAGAAATCTCCTCAACAATGAATTGTATTTCATCTATATAATTTTTAGATGTCCCTTTATCAGGACTTTTAGGCACACTACTTTCATCAAATGGGTTTGCAGGAACAATCCAATCAAAATTCTTTTTGATCTTAATGCATTCCTACCAATTTAAAGGGTATTGGTATTTTAAATTCCTTATAATTGTCTTTACCCGGTGTGCTAGTAACATCTACATTGAGCCTGACATCTCAAATCGGTTAAAAACTTTTCTAGCCTCAATGGCAACATCACCAAATTCTTTAAACAAAGTTTCTAGAATAAACTCTCTTTTTTCGATATCCTTAATGTTATCAAGGTTGAGGAACATTTGTTGTATTATGGGATTAAGGTTAACAAACCTAGCTTCCAGCATACGAACTAGAGATGCTGCACCGGTTTCATAATCTGGAGAAAGTTCAGCTAAGGATCTATCCTCAAATTCTTTGTGCTTACTAACATAATTAAAGAACTCTCCAATATTATCTTTCCCAATTATATCACCGCTACCTATTGGTACGTCTTTCAAGGTAAACTTGGGTACAATCATTATTAGAGATTAAACTAAGAGCAGAAAAGCAAAAATAACAGCTATGAAGTAAACTAATTTTTTTATGTTTTTGACATAAAGAAGTAAAACAAGACAAAAATAAAAATAAGACAATAAACAAAATAAAGAGGTTGAGAGTGAGAGACTCCCCTTGCCAGAAAACATCTTTCTCCCCGGCAACGGCGCCAGAAATTCTTTGCATCGCCTTGATGGTGCCTTGACGGGGAGACTTCTTGATGATGATGAATTTTAAGTCCCCGATAACGGCGCCAGAAATTCTTGATGCTTGTAATGGCGTGTTGGGAACCCCAAGAGGAGGGTGTGAGGAGTACAGTGGTAAGAATTTCCCTCAGTTAATAACCAGGGTTATCAATCCAGTAGAAGAAAGAGGATCTTCGGAAGGTTGATGCCACTGACGGTGGTGATGGCGCCTCACCGGTGTCAGCAACAACGCGGAACTTGCACACAACATAACCAAAATACTTTGTCCCAACGGTACAGTGAGGTTGTCCATCTCACCGGTCTTGCTAAAAACAAAGATTAGACGTATAGTGTGGAAAATGGTGTATGCTTGCAGTAAGTAAAGAAAGCAGGGAATTTTAGTGGTTTGTTTAACAGTGTAGGAAAATAGACCGGGGTTCACAGGTTCACTAGTGGTCTCTCTCCATAAAAGATAGCAAGCTGGGTGAACAAATTACAGCTAGGCAATTGACAAATCGAAGTTGCACCGTAGTGCACATTCATGACATGATGACTAATATGATATTTAGTGCGGGCATTACAACAATATACATAGACCGTAATCCAACTGCATCTATGACTAATAATCCACCCTCAGGTTATCATCCGAACCCCTTAGGTATTAAGTTGCAAGCAACAGATAATCGCATTAAGCATTGCGTGTAATGTAAGCAATGATTGTGCACGCGGGCACTCACACCACTGTTTTCTCCCTAGTGGCAACAACACACCCTCCCCAGTCACGTTTCTGTCACTCGAGCATAGGCGAAAGGAGGCATGAACCCAACTATCGAGCATAAATACTCCCTCCTGGAGTCACTAGCAACTACTTGGCCAGAGCAACCACTAGCAACAGAAAGCATGCAAGATCACAAATAACATATGCAATAAAGACTATAATCAACTTGGAATAATTTCAATACTCATCGGATCCCAGCAAGCACAACACATAGAATTACATAAGAACAATCTCGATCATGTTAGGCAGCTCACGAGATCTAACCATTGAGGAATAAGAGGATAAGACAATCATCTAGCTATTGCTATGGACCCGTTGTCCAAGGATGAACTACTCACGCATCACTCCGGAGGCATGCATGGTGATGAAGAGGCCTCCGGTGATGATCTCCTCTCCGGCAGGGTGCCGGGAGACAGCTTCAGAACCCCCTGATCTAGGGTTGACGACGACAGCGGCTGCGGAACTTTTCGGGGATTTTTTATAAGGTACCTAGGGTTTTCCTTCGCAAGGGAATAAATAGGCAAAATGACGATGTCGGTGGGCCACCAGGGTGGCCTCACCACCCCCAGGCGCGGCCAAGGGGGGCCGCGCCTGGCTATGGTGAGGGCCCCTGGTGCCCGTCTTCGACTTCTGTTTGGACTTCTGGATGCTTCCGAGGAAAATAGGAACTTGGGGATTCGTGGGGTCGAATTCCGAGAATATTTCCAGAACAACTTTTCTGGAATAAAAAACAGCAGAAAACAAGGAACTGACACTTGGCATCTTGTTAATAGGTTAGTCCCAAAAAACGTGTAAAAATGCTATAAAGAAGGGAGAAAACATGTAGCAATTGGCATAATATCAACATGGAACATCATAAATTATAGATAAGTTGGAGACGTATCAGGCCCCCAGGCCTCCACCACCTTTGCCCTTTCGCCTATTTAATCCCCCGGAGACATAAACCCTAAAAAGATCCCACTTTTTCCCGAGAAACACCCGAGGCCTCCGTCACCGTCATCCCGAGATCAGGAGGGCTCTGGAGCTCTCCCCGCACCCTGCCGGGAGGGGAATTCATCACCAGAGGGGTCTACACCACCATGCCCTCCTCCGAAGTGATGCGTGAGTAGTTCATCCCTGGACTACGGGTCCATAGCAGTAGCTAGATGGTTGTTCTCTCCACTTTGTACTTCATGTTTAGATATCGTTAGCTACCTCACATCATCGAGATCATCTTTATGTAATGCTACATGTTGTGTTTGCTGGGATCTGATGAATGTTGAATGCTATGTCTTCTGATTATCAATCTATCTTGTTATGTTCATGCTTATGTTATTTATGATCTTGCATGCTCTCCGTTATTAGTAGATGTTCTGGCCAAGTAGATGCTAGTAACTCCAAGAGGGAGTATTTATGCTCGATAGTGGGTTGATGCCTCCTTTGCATCTAACCTCGAGTGAAAGAAACTTGCCGGATGGAAGATGTGTTGTTGCCATTAGGTAGAAAACAAAAGTGTTTACCTAGTTTACATTGTTTACTTTACACACTTTTCTTACTGCGATAATCTGTTGCTTGCAACTTAATACCCAACATTTGTTCGGATGATATTCAGAGGGTGGATTATTAGACATAGATGCAGTTGGATGACGGTCTCTGTATTTTTTTGTAAAGCCCGCATGGATCACATAGTAATCTTTATGTCTTGCAAATGCACTACGGTGCAGCCTTTATTTCTGTCAATTGCCCAGCTGTAATTTGTTCACCATGCATGTTATTTATCTTTCACGGAGAGACACCACTAGTGAACTGTGGACCCCGGTCCATTTTCTAATACTGATAATACACACACTGCTTCTACTATTTTCACACTGCTTTCATATTGTTCTCATATTGTTTTCCACACCATATGTTTAACCTCTTTGTGTTCAGCAAAACCGGTGAGATTAACAACCTCACTGCTTCATTGGGGCGAAGTGATTTGATTGTGTTGTGTAGGTTCCACGTTGCTGCTGAACCGGTTGTGCGCCCTGCCACCTCAGCTGCATCAACCTTCAGAGATTGCTTGTCCTCTAATGGTCGATTCAACCTTGGTTTCTTTACTGAGGGAAAACTTGCCACTGCACTTTTCACAACCTTTCTCTTGGGGTTTACCAACGTCAGCCTCACGTCAAGGCCACCATCAATAATCACAAGTATGTATTAGTCCTAGTTTGGCGGTGCATTAGCATTGGTTCACCCACAAAACACTTCATGAACCAATAAATATTAATGAACTGTAATTAAGTGAAAGAACTTGACGAAATTCCTAGGTGTCCTCGAGAACGTTTGGTTGTCGTAAGTAGAACAACCGGCTTGTCCTTTGCACTCAAAAGGATTGGGCCACTCTCTGCAATATTATTGACTACACTTTATTTACTTGCACTTTATTTATCTGCTATATCAAAAACCTCCATAAACCTGTTTGCTAGTGTTTATAGTGAATCCTCTATCCAACCTGCTTGTCAACACCTTCTGCTCCTTGTTGGGTTTGACACTCTTATTTATCGAAAGTACTACAATACACCCCCTATACTTGTGGGTTATCACTGACCAATGCTAAGTTTTCCAAAACCAACTAGATTAACTTGAAGCTCCAACATTGATACCAAGATCAATCACATAACAAAAATTGCAAACTAAAATAAAGTAGAGCAAGTAGATGATGAAACTTCTCATTAATATTTCATTACGGCAACTCAAAGCAAGGGATACAACGATAACCAACTAGAGAGTGACACTTCCATACTGCATTAGGTAGGTCCCATGACCCTTTACTTTTTGGTGTCTTTACATAAGACCCCTATCGCTTCTTCTTTGATAAATAAGCACTGGACTTTCCCCCTTGATCGTAGTAGTATGTTGAAGCAGCTCTGTACTAAAAGGTAAAAAGGTGAAAGATAAAGGTGTGATACCGCGGGACTACCCTAAGCTTGGAACAAGCCAAGGGGATGCCAATACGAATGACAAATCCAATGTTCATCCTCGCCGTTTGCTTGGAAAGTTTTGCAACCACTCCAATGCTTGCGATGGTAGTGCGTGGACGCACTCGTGGGTTTTCTTCTACAGCTCCACTCTTGATCTCCTCCTCCGGCTTCCGGTCTTGGAGATCATGTTCTTTTAGTTCCATCCCTTTGTTGTTGTTGGCGGAGACCATGGTGCTTCTAAAAGTGAAAACGGATCCTGGCAGAAACAGGTCGAAACAGAAACACGATGAGAAAACGATATACGGTGCTCGGGGGGTCCGGGGGTTATATAGCAAAAATATGCGTAACCAAAGGAAAGTCCAGGCCGAAAACGAGTCAGAGAGGGGATCCAGGGCGCCCACACCATAGGGTGGCGCGACCAGGGGTGGGCCCACGCCCCCAGGTGGTGTGGTGCCTCCGGGCACCTCCTCCTACTCTTCTTCGACTCTGTATTTTTCATATTTTCCAAAAACCAATAAATTATAACTTGGAAGGTATTCCGTGAACTTTTTCTTAACAGAACTATTACCTATTCCAAAATAGACTCTGCAGATTCTGGAATCTTCCCTCTAATGAACTTCTCGGAGTTATTACTTGAATAACATCAACATCTTCATCATAAGAATCCCCAGAAATATAATGTTTGAGTCTTTGCCCATTTACCACTTGTGTAGTGTTATCTTTGAGGGAAGGAATTTTAATTGCACTCGAACGATACACTTCTTCAATAATATAAGGTCCTTGCCATCTGGAGACTAATTTTCCTGCAAAAAATCTGAGACGAGATCGATACAATAGAACTTTCTCACAAACATTAAACTCTTTTTTAAGGATTCGTTTATCATGTCATTGTTTAACTTTCTCTTTAAAGATCTTGGCATTTTCATAAGCTTCACATCTCCATTCATCTAGATGATTCAAATCAAGCATTCTCTTCTTACCAGCAAGTTTAAAATCTTTATTAAGTTCTTTCACTGCCCAATAAGCTTTGTGTTGTAATTCAAAAGGAAATTGACAAGCTTTTCCATAAACCATTTTATAGGGAGACATACCCATATGGTTTTATAAGAAGTTCTATAAGCCCATAAAGCATCATTCAACTTATCAGACCAATTCTTCCTAGATTTATTAACAGTCTTTTGCAAGATAGATTTAATTTCTCTATTTGACAATTCTACTTGCCCGCTGGTTTGAGGATGATAAGCTGAGGCAATTCTATGTTTAACATCATATTTATCAAGGGTTTTTCTAAAACCACCATGAATAAAATGAGAACCTCCATCAGTCATAAGATATCTAGGCACACTAAACCTAGGAAAAATGACATATTTAAGCATTTTTAAAGAGGTCTCACTAATACGTCATAAACGTATCCTTAATTTCTGATGTTCCATGTTGTTTTCATATTGTTTCCAACATATTTTCTCCCTTCTTTATGTAATTTTTATCGATTTTCCGGGACTAACCTATTAACAAGATGCCAAGTGCCACTTACCTGTTTTCTGTTGTTTTTAGTTTCAGAAAAGTTGTTCTGGAAATATTCTCGGAATTGGACGATTCCAAAACCAGAAGTCTTAGAAGTCCCGGAAGCATCCAGAAGTCCCGAAGAGCCCTGGAGGGGGGCCACAGGGTGGCCACACCATGGGGTGGCGCGGGTCCCCCCGGCCGCGCCACCTAGGGGTGTGGGCCCCCTGGCCACCTCCCGGCATCGCCCTTTCGCCCATATATACTCCCCGAGGCATAAACCCTAAAACAATCGACCTTTTCCACAAAATACATCTGTGGCTCCGTCGCCGCCACCGACAAGTTTCGGGGGACATATCTCTGTTCTGGCACCCTGCCGCGATGGGGAAGTGCCCCCCGGAAGCCATCTCCATCGACTCCACCGCCATCTCCATCGCCGTTGGTGTCTCCTATGATGAGGAGGGAGTAGTTCTCCCCGGGGCTAAGAGCTCTACCGGTAGCTATGTGGTTCATCTCTCTCTCCCATGGTGTGATCTTTATGTGATCGTGAGCTTTGTAATCTAGTGGACTTCGTAGATATTATTCTTCATCTATTATGCTACTCAAGTGGTTTTTGTTATGAGATCTCCGTAAACACTTTGATCACGGTGTAAAGGTGACAGTGTGTGTACGGTGTGGTTTAGCATTATATTTCTATTTTGTGTTGGATAACCCTATGAAATTGTGGTGTTTGCGTGGAACCATCTGGGTCCCATGGTGATAGCATGGGGGTTACTTGGTTGGGAAAGTGCTTACTCTAAGGAGTGATGTTACAGCCCTAAGCAATGATTAGTGTTTGTTATTCGACCGGAGAGTGGTTCTGAGTAGCATAGTGAATAAATGATATTTATGCATTCAATTATGTTTTCATTGTTGAGAGTGTCCACTAGTGAAAGTAGGAGCCCTAGGCCTTATTTCCAAGCATTGAAACACCGTTTTCCACCTATTCTGCTACATGTTTGCCTGCTTCCATTTTATTCAGATTGTTATTATCACTTATTATCATCCATATTACTTGCATTTTACTCTCGCTTCGCCGAACTAGTTCACCTATATACCTGACAAGTATATTGGGTGTGTTGGGGGACACAAGATACCTCTTGTATCTTGATTCCAGGGTTTCTTGAGAGGGATATCTTTGACCTCTACCTCCCCGAGTTCGATAAACCTTGGGTAATCCACTTAAGGGAAACTTGTTGCTGTTCTACAAACCTCTGCACCTAGAGGCCCAACACTGTCTACAAGAATAGAAGCGTGCGTAGACATCCAGCTCTTTTCTGGCGCCGTTGCTGGGGAGGTAAGGTAAAAGATTCTCACATACTTAGGTGTGAGTGCTCGAAGTTATTTCCTCTAGATTCTGCAATTATATCTTTTTGTTTCTTGTTTTCACTAGTTAGGCTTATTTTTCTTTGTTCCTTGTTTTTATTTTTACTAGTTAGTCTTAATGGAAAACAACAAAAATATGAGAGAGCTTTATAATCTTTATCTTTAGTTAGGACATGAAGTGTTTGAAGAGAAAATTAAAAAACCTATGGAACTTTATTTGCATGCTAATAGAAATGTTATTAGTATGAATTCTTTGAACACCATTATTGCTAATGCTATGGAAAATTCTAAGCTTGGGGAAGCTAGTTTTGATGAATATGATATTTTTAGTCCCCCAAGTTTTGAGGAGGAAATTTTCTTTGATGATACCTTGCCTCCAATATATGATGATTATAATGATTGTGGTATTCTAGTTCCACCTGTTTACAATGATGAATATGATATTTTCAGTCCACCTACTATTGAGGAAACAATTAATTATGATTAAAATATGCCTCCTATATTTAATAATTATGGTGATGAGAATAATAATGATAGCTATTTTGTTGAATTTGCTCCCACTACTATTAATAAGAATGACTATGCTTATGTGGAGAGTATTAATTCTTTTATGCATGTGTCTCATGATAAGAATGTTTTATGTTAAAGTTATATTGTTAATTTTATTCATGATGCTACTGAAAGTTATTATGAGAGAGGGAAACATAGTTTTATGCATCTGAACAATATTAAGTTTGCCCTCTTTATGTTGAAATTTTTGAAGTCGCACTTGTTTTGCCTTCCTATGCTAGCCACTTTGTGCTTCGTTGACTTGTTTTTCTACAAGATTCTTTTTATAGGAAGTGGGTTAGACTTAAATGTGTTTTATATTTGTTCTTGATGCTATCTTATTGTGCTTCAACTCTTATTATTATGTGAGCATCTTTTAAAAAATCATTGTGCCTAGGTGAAAGGCGTTAAAGAAAAGCGCTACCGGGAGACAACCCGTTTTATTTCTCCGTTTTCAACCCGTTTTCCTTCGTTTTCTTTGCACCTGGGTGTTGTCTATTTCCTTAGAAACCGCGCTGTATCTTTTCTTTTGTGTCTTTGTTGAGCCAAGTAAAGCCTCTAGTGGAAAGTTGAGGCTATATTTCAGATTTCTGCGCAGGAAACAGATTTCTGCTGTCCACTGTTTATTCCATATAAAATCACAGAAAATTCAAAACGACCTGTGTTTTTTGTGCGTAATCCTAAGGTATATATGTAAATTTTATTAGTTGACCACTTTTTATTTGAACAAGAGATGATTTTTGAAAAAATCGATTTTCACCTGCTGTTCTGTTTTGACAGATTTCTGCCATTTATCGCATTTGCATCTTAATCTCTTTCTTTTGGTGTTCTTTTGAGAAAAAGAGTTTTAAACGAAGTTGTGACAGTAGCTAATGTGTTTTTGAGTGTTAGACTTGTGTTGAAACTGAACCATGTGAATTTATTATTTCAATAGCACTAACGTTGCTGATGAAGATTGTGAGAAGTTTGGTGTGAAGGAAGTTTTCAAGGGTAAAGAGATGAGGATGATATGATGTGATCAAGAAGAGTGAAAAGCCTAAGATTGGGGATGCCCCGGTGGTACATCCCAGCAAATTCCAAGAATACTCAAGCGTCTAAGCTTGGGGATTCCCAAGGCATCCCCTTCTTCAGCGACAAATTATCAGGTCACTTCTAGTGAAACTATATTTTTATTCGGTCACATCTTATGTGCTTTACTTGGAGCATCTTTTATTTTTGTTTTCAGTTTTTTTTTGTTTTCTTTGATGTAATAAATGGTTGGTTATTATCATACTTGTGTGGGAGAGAGACACGCTCCATTTTCATTGCTTAGAACACTCTAGTTTTCATTCTTATTGTTCTGTGAGTGTTCACTTTTTGCTAGTACTGCGTTTAGCCTTTGTTTTCATGCATCTCTTATTCAGAGATGTTAGTTTTAGTAGTTTTATGTGAGTACTCTCATGTTTTCTTGTTGTATCATGTATAGTATTTTTGTTAAAACATATCTTGTATGGTGCTTGTTGGAAATAGAAACTGCTGCTTAAAGTAGAATTTATAACAATGCAAGTAGAAGCTCATATAGACTGTGGCTAGAACTTTTTAATATCATGATAGATGTTATTTTAGTTTTAAAGCCTTGTGGTTATTGAGTATTATGATTAGACTCAAATATCTGAGAGTGTTTAATATGTCATTGAAAGATTCATGAGTTGTTCTTGTCATAAGGAAGCATAAATTTATGGTATTCTCTTTCGAATGTTTTATTTGGTTGACTTGGCGCATGCTCACACCATGTTTATGAATATGAACCAGTCACGAATAGCCTCATGACCACTTAGTTTTTGAACTATGATACCGCTTATGCTTTAATTAATGATGTTTATGTCTCTATGCATGATTATGGCTCTTATGCTCTCTTGATTTATCGCTCCCAGTCTTTTGCTAGCCTCCACCTTTACTGAGTATGAGCTCTACTCGTGCATACAACTCCCTTAAACCAAAGTTTTTCCCATTGTGTCCACCATACCTACCTACATGTGGTATTTAACTTCCACTCCAAAGTAAATTGCTCATGTGTTACCTTTAAAACTTTCAAAAATACTCATGCTTTATGTTCCTGTTTTTGCTCACGAGGACGTCAATAGAGAATCTTTATCTCATTTGTTGATTGGATTTCACACACTGGACTAGTGGCTTCATCCGCTAATCCAAATGATAGAAGAGCTGGCAGTGGGGTGCCTAGCCCCAAATTAATACACACAAATATCTTCACTGTTTTTGCCCCTGATTTATCAGTCAAATCATAATTGTGTAAACAAAAGAGAAAGAGGGATGGCCTTCTACCCAAATGCGTCCTTCACATGGGAGTCGCTCTTGTGAATCCAGTTGGATTGTGACGTACTATATTTTCTATTTACCATTTGTTGACATTAGCATACATCTCCCAAAATATAGACACTCAGCGTTAAACTTTTAATACCTCTGTTTAATAAAATAAAAAGATCTAGCACATGAGTGATCGATCCCTTCTTCCCTCCGCGAAGGTCCTTTCTTTTAATTTTATGTTGAGTCTCCATCTTCTAACTTTATGCACAGTTGAGAGAGCATATTTTCCATTCTTAGTTCTACGTGCATTGTCCCATAAAAATCAATAATTACTTCATGATGTGATATTATTTGTTCTTAAATTATTTGCTCTAGTCTTTCGGATGCACTTTGAAGGTGTCCTGGCATTTATGTTTTGCTCCACTCTTAAGGACTAGCGAAATATCACTTTCCCATGCTTTCTCTATACCTGAAACAAACGTTTATCTTTATTTGCATTATTACTCGTGATCCTTTATTTGAGATACTCTTCATGATGAAAAGTGATTGCTATGCTTTATTATTAAAATTCTGTTTATCATGTTTGTGTTTGAAGTTCTATGATCTCAGCTTGCATATGCCTTTACATTATTATGATCAAGTTTATGTTAGTAGCATGTCACCTCACAAATTATTGTTTTATCGTTTACCTACTCGAGGACGAGTAGGAACTAAGCTTGGGGATGCTTGATATGTCATAAACGTATCCTTAATTTCTGATGTTCCATGTTGTTTCCCACATGTTTTCTCCCTTTTTAATGTCATTTTCCTCAATTTTCCGGGACTAACCTATTAACAAGATGCCAAGTGCCATTTCCCTGTTTTGTGTTGTTTTTAGTTTCAGAAAAGTTGTTCTGGAAATATTCTCGGAATTGGACGATACGAAAACCAGAAGTCTTAGAAGTCCCGGAAGCATCCAGAAGTCCCGAAGAGCCCCGGATGGGGGGCCACAGGGTGGCCACACCATGGGGTGGCGTGGGCCCCCCCTGGCCGCGCAGCCTAGGGGTGTGGGCCCCTGGCCAGCTCTCGGCATCGCCCCTTCGCCCATATATACTCCCTGACGCATAAACCCTAAAATAATCGACCTTTTCCACAAAATACATCCGTAGCTCCGCCGCCGCCACCGACAAGTTTCGGGAGACAGATCTCTGTTCTGGCACCCTGCCGGGACGGGGAAGTGCCCCCGGAAGCCATCTCCATCGACTCCACCGTCATCCCCATCGCCGTTGATGTCTCCTATGATGAGGAGGGAGTAGTTCTCCCCCGGGGCTGAGGGCTCTACTAGTAGCTATGTAGTTCATCTCTCTCTCCCATGGTGTGATCTTTATGTGATCGTGAGCTTTGTAATCTAGTTGAATTCATAGATATTATTCTTGATCTATTATGCTACTCAAGTGGTTTTTGTTATGAGATCTCCGTAAACACTTTGATCACGGTGTAAAGGTGACAGTGTGTGCACCGTGTGGTTTAGCATTATATTTATATTTTGTGTTGGATAACACTATGAAGTTGTCGTGTTTGCGTGGAACCATCTGGGTCCCATGGTGATAGCATGGGGGTTACTTGGTTGGGAAAGTGCTTACTCTAAGGAGTTCTGTTACAGCCCTATGCAATGATTGGTGTTTGTTATTCGACCGGAGAGTGGTTCGTAGTAGCATAGTGAAGAAATCATATTTATGCATTCAATTATGTTTTCATTGTTGAGAGTGTCCACTAGTGAAATTAGGAGCCCTAGGCCTTATTTCCAAGCATTGAAACACCGTTTTCTGCCTGTTCTGCTACATGTTTGCCTGCTGCCATTTTTATTTCAGACTGTTATTATCACTTACTATCATCCATATTACTTGCATTTTACTCTCTCTTCGCCGAACTAGTGCACCTATATACCTGACAAGTATATTGGGTGTGTTGGGCACACAAGAGACTTCTTGTATCTTGATTGCAGGGTTACTTCAGAGGGATATCTTTGACCTCTACCACCCTGAGTTCGATAAACCTTAGGTAATCCACTTAAGGGAAACTTGTTGTTGTTCTACAAACATCTGCACTTGGAGGCCCAACACTGTATACAAGAATAGAAACGTGCGTAGAGATCACTCACCATCAGCACTTTTAGTAGGTATAGCTTCTACCCACTTAGTAACATAATCAATAGTAACCATTCGAAGGAGGAAAAGGATCCATAAAGTCAAATCCCCAGCAATCAAAAGGTTCAGTAACAAGAGAATAACTCATAGGCATTTCATTACGTCTAGAAATATTTCCTACTCTTTGACATTCATCACAAGATAAAATAAATTTTTGTGCATCTTTAAAGAGAGTAGGCCAATAAAAACCTGATTGTAGAACCTTCTGTGCGGTTCTATCTCCAGTGTGATGTCCTCCATAAGCACTACCATGGCACTTCACTAAAATATTTCACTTTGTTCATGATCTGGGACGCATCTTCTCATAATACCATCTAATCCTTCTTTATATAAAATGATAGTAGAATTTTCTTCTTTGTTGGGCTAAAAATGTTGGAAAGTAATGTTTTACAATCTAGACAAGTTATCAGCAACAGGATTTTCAGCACCCTTCCTATCCACAATATGCAAATCAAACTCTTGTAAAAGCAACACCCATCTAATGAGCCTAGGCTTAGCATCTTTCTATTCCATAAGGTTTCTAATAGCAGCATGATAAGTATGAATAGTCACATTTGAATCAACAATATAAGGTCTAAACTTATCACATGCAAAAACTACAGCTAAGAACTCTTTTTCAGTGGTAGCGTAATTCTTGTTAGCAGCATCAAGAGTCTTACTAGCATAAATAATAACATTCAATTTCTTATCTACTCGCTGTCCAGGAACAACATCTACAGGAAAATCACTAGCATCACACATAATTTCAAAAGGTAAATTCCAATCAGGTGGTTGAAAAATAGGAGCAGTAATTTATCCTTCTTTAAAGTTTCAAAAGCTTCCTTACAATCATCATCAAAAACAAATGGTACATCTTTTCGAAGAAGATTAGTAGGAGGCTTTGATATTTTAGAGAAATCTTTAATCAACCTCTTTCAGAAATTTTATGTCCAAGAACAATTCCTTCATTTACCATAAAGTGGCATTTCTCCCAATTAAGAACAATATTAGTTTCCTCACATCTCTGCGAAACTTTATCAAGGTTGTGCAAACAATTATCAAAAGAAGTTCCATAGATGGAGAAATCGTCCATGAATACTTCCACAACCTCCTCACAAAAACCATGAGCATTACACAAACCAAAAGGCATACGTCTATAAGCATAAGTACCATAAGGACAAGTAAAGGTTGTTTTATCTTGATATTTTGCCCTAACAGAAATTTCAGAAAACCCAGAATAACCATCAATAAAGAAAAAATGAGTTCTCTTAGAAAACCTCTCTAGCATTCGATCAATAAAGAGTAAAGGATAATGATCTTTCTTAGTAACTTTATTAAACTTTCCAAAATCAATGCACATTCTATAACCAACTACTACTCTTTGTGGAATAACCTCATTATTTTTATTAGGAACAATAGTCATTCCTCCCTTCTTAGGGACACAATGCACATGGCTCACCCATCTACTATCAGCAATAGGAAAAATAATACCAGTATCAAGGAGTTTTAATACCTCATTTCTTACCACTTACTTCATCTTATGAATTAAATGGCGTTGATGTTAAGGAACTGGATTTGCATCAGGTTCGATATTAATAGCATGCTGACATATAGTTGGAGATTCCCTTCAATCATCAAGAGTATTTCCGATAGCTCGACGGTGTTTCTTCAGAATTCCCAATAATCTTTCCTCTTCTTCACCTTAAAGTTTAGCACTAATAATAACATGATATATTTTCTTGTCATCAATATAAGCATATTTAAGATCATCAGGCAAAGGTTTTAAATCAAAAACAGGATCCTCCTTGGCTGGTAATGTGGTACCCAAGTCTTCCACAGGTAAATTATGTTTCAGTATCACCGGTTGACGAAGAAGAATATTGTCAATCTCATTTCTCTCTTCCATAAAGACCTCACTGTCATGGTCCTCCATATATTGCCGCAAAGCATTGTTAGGAGCAAGATCAATAGAAGAAAGTTGTTGAACTTTAAAATTCTCATCGGGCAATTTAGATTCATAAGGTGCTCTAGAAAATTTGGAGAAATTGAACTCATAAGATTTTCCATCTAATTTAGTCAATATCTTCTCCCTCTTACAATCTATAATAGCACCACAAGTGTTCAGGAAAGGCCTACCAAAAATAATAGGACAACTTTTACTAGCAGCCTTACCAAGTACTAGAAAAACAGTGGGATATTTAGTTTACCTCATAAAACATCCACATCTCTAACAATACCAATCGGAAAGACAATTTCTCTATTAGCAAGATGAATACCCACATCAATATCTTCAAGCCAGAAGAACCAATTTCATGCATAATTTATCTGTAAAGCTCATAAGGTATATCACTAGCACTTGTACCAATGTCACACAAACCATAATAGCAATGATCACCAATCTTACCAGAAAGCACAGGAACACTAGTTTTCTTAGGTCTATGAGGATGGGAAACAATATTAGAAGCATCCTCACAAAAGATAATGTGTCCATCCTCTACATTTCCACAAACTAGATCTTTTACTATTGCTACAGCAGGTTCAACAGTTATTCGTTCATCGGGTTCAATAGTTTCTTATTACTCTTATTAACCACACAAGCCACCATAGTGTTCTTTCACCTTAGCAGGGAAAGGCATTTTTTCAACATAAGGCTCAGGAACAGCAGGATTAACAACATGCACTTCTATATTACTAGCTGGAACAATATCTTTATAAGGTGCATGATATTTTTTATAATCCTTTTTAGAAATATCAAAATAAGAGGCAAAAGCTTTAAGAAAGTTTGCAAAGATTTGAGAATCAATACCACAAACAGCACTAACATTATAGAAATCATTGGTTCCCATAAAACATTTAATGCATTCATAATCATAATTTATACCTGACTTTCTACCTTTATCATTCTCCCATCCTTCAGTGTTTTCCTGAATATGGTCAAGAATATCCCATTTAGCTTCTTCCTTCATACATGTGAATGATCTAGAACAAGAAGCATCCAATAAATCCTTATCATGAAGAGAAAGCCTTGCATAAAAAATATTGATAACAATATTACTCGGGAGTTCATGAACGGGACATTTGAGCATTAATAACTTCATTCTCCCCACGCTTGGGCAATACTATCTCCATCATGAGGCAAGAAATTATATATTTGATTCCGGTCTTTATGAATCTCACTAGGAGTATAGAATTTAGAATAAAAGAGAGGAATAATTTCCTTCGATTCCATAGATTCACCATTCTTCAGCAATTTGAACCATTCAGCGGCTCTTCCTTTCAGCGATAAAGAAAATAATTTCCTTTTAACTTGATCCATTGTAATACCTGCACACCTGAATAACTCGCATAATTCATGTACAAAGAGCAAATGATCACCGGGACGGACAGTTCCATCACCGTAATAGCAGTTATCCATAACACGTCCAACAATTTTCATAGGTATTTTAAAAGGATCTAATTCAGCAGATAACGGGTCACCTACTACCCTAGCAGTAACTGTAGAAGTACCCATAAACCGAGAACCAAAATTATTCTCCATAATGAAATAAATGAGCACATAGAAATAAAAACAACACTCACATTAAAAGTTTCTCTTACCAATTCCACTTACCAATAGCGCTTCACTCCCAGCAACGGCGCTAGAAAATACTCTTGATGGCCCACAAGTATGGGGGGTGTATCGTAGTACTTCCGATAAATAAGAGTGTCGAACCCAACGAGGAGCAGAAGGTGTTGACGATCAGGTTGGATAGAAGATTCACTGTAAACAGTAGCAAACGGGTTTTTGGATATTCTTGATATAGCAGATAAATAAAATGCGAGTAAATAAAGTGAAGTAAATAATATTGCAACGAGTTTCCCAATCCTTTTGAGTGCAAAGGAAAAGCCGGTTGTTCTACTTATGACTACCAAACGTTCTCGAGGACACATGGGAATTTCGTCAAGTGCTTTCACTTCATTACGGTTGATTAATATTTATTGGTTCGTGAAGTGTTGTGTGGGTGAACCTATGCTAATGCACCGCTCAACTAGGACTAATACATACTTGTCATTATAACCCTCGTAAGCATCTGCAAATACAAGAAAGTAATTAAGATAAATCTAACCACGACCTTAAATCTCCGGGAGCCTACACTCCCTCATACAATGGTTTCCTAACGGGGGTTTAGGTTTCTGTCACTCCGGCAACCCCACAATCAGTAGCCAAATACATAATGCATCCTCCTAGGCCCATAAAGGTGAAGTATTATGTAGTCGATGTTCACATGACACCACTAGAATAATAGCACCACAACTTAAATACTGAACCACGAGATACTACTTCAACATAACTTCACTACTAACATCATGACTTCTCCCATGTCCTCAAGAACTAAACAAACTACTCACAATACATCATATGGATCATAATTAGAGGTGATATAATGGATAATAACAATCTTATCATAAAGTGGTAACACCGATAAATATCACAAGCATCAACTACTAACAAGTAATCCACACCGGGAGAGAGATCTAATGTAAAACAACAATAGAGACCCCTAATTGTTACAACGGGACGAAGGGGGATGATGAGGGTGATGGTGCTGGTTGTGATGATGATGACGATGATGATCTTGATGATGCCCGGAGCGATGACGGTGACGATGGCGACGATTTCCCCTCTCTGGGAGGAATTTCCCTGGCAGATTTCTCCATACCGGAGAGCTTTTCTTTCTCTGGTGTTTTCTGCCCCGAGGCAGCGGCGGAATAATTCTTCGATGATATTTTTTGGCCTAGGGTTCCCTGGGGGGTCAAGTATGCGAAAGGGATGCCCAGGAGAGGGCCACACCACCCCCAGGTCCGGCCAGGGGGCGTGCCGCCTGGTGGTGTGGGCCCCAGGTGGCCCCCTCCGGGTGCCCTTCTGGCTCACTTCCTCCTCGAAAATTCTAAGACTCCTCCGGTATCACCCCTCTTCTTCTGATCTTCTGAAATAGGATATCTCGACGGTGCTTTTTCCATCAGATTTCTAGTTCCGATGTTTATTCTCCAAAAATTATGGAACATGCAAAATGAGATAAAATTAACATAAGTAATGCATCATAACATGAAATATATCGATGAATAACAGAAAATAACAATATAAAACAGTGATGCAAAATGGATGTATCAGTCAGTAGCAACAATACGTTGAGACTTAAGTAGAAAACAGGGAGTTGCATGTAGATATATTATTCCATGATCTTTCTTTTCTTGTTAGATCATAAGCTTAGTATTCTCAAATAAGTTTGTTTGTACTTTCAAGGAAGATTGCATGATTGGCTTTATCATATATGTTTTTGTTTATTTTACCTCAATTCTTATGCTTGCTACCCAACCTTGCTAGCCAAAAAACTGTACCGAGAGGGAATGCTTCTCGTGCATCCAAACCTTGAGCCACAAAAACATGCCATTTGTGTCCACCATACCTACCTATATGTGGTATTTCACCATCACTCCAAGTAAAACATTCAAAATTACACCTGTTTTGTGCCCCTGTTTTAGCTCATGAGGACGCAAATAGAGAATCTTTATCTCACTTTTTGATTGGATTTCACACCCTGTACTAGTGGCTTCATCTGCTTATCCAAATACTAGAAGATCTGGCAGCGGGGTTCCCATCCCCAAATAATAATACAAATTCTCTTCACTATTTTTGCCCCTGATTTATCAGTCAAAGCATAATTGTGTAAACAAAAGAGAAAGAGGGATGACCTTCTATACTGTAACAGCCCAAGTATGAAAACCTACCAATTAGAATGTTTGATTTCTTGTTATTAATGTATTGCATCATGTCATCATATTGTTGCATTTGTTTCTGTTGTGTTGCATCTGTTATTCTTTGTTTTCACAATGAAAATCAAACAATTTCAACTGCTTTGTTTTCATACTTGTTCTGTTACAACTTTTGGAATAAAAATAACAAATAAAAACAACTCCTTTGTTGTCATATTATTTCATAGTTATCAATTACTAAAATGGTGCTTCTATTTCAATTAAATAATTCCCAAATTGTTTTCAAACTCAAACTCAAATTCATCAACACCTCATTTGGAAATTATCAAATATCAAACCATTCCAATAATTCTAACCCAACTAATAATAGGGTTCACCCTATTAAATTGTGGTTTCTATTTTAATTAACCAAATATTCCAATTTCAAATCAAATTCTTTCAAACAGCACACAAGTTGAGTTATAACAAATTATAAACATTATCAATTCAATCATCTAATTTTAATCTTTTAATTCATAGGGGCTACCCTATCAAAATGATTTTATTTCATAAGGTTTACTTAATATGAAAATTCATCCAAGGTTGGTTGAAATACAAATACCAAATAAAAATTCAAACTTTGGACAATGGAAGTTGGCATCTGTTTGCTTTTGAGCTAACAAGCATAACCTAATTTTTCTAGAATTTTCATTAAGCTAAAAGCTATGTTTTTCTTCTAAAACCAAACCTTACAAAAAAAAAAAGCAGTAAAACAAAAAAAATAACAAAAGGAGGCAGCAGCTAATCCAAGCCCAGCCCAAACTCTTTCACCTTGGCCCAGTACCCCCCTCCTGTCGCTGTCGTCTTCCTGGAGCTGATGTCACCTTCAGTACGACCCCATCGGAGCCACCCGATCGCTCCATGCCCCTCTCGATGAGCTGCCGTACAGGAGCTACTCCCTCCTATATAGCTCACCTTCCCCCTCTGCTAACCTAGCTACCCTAGTTCCTCCTTCCCATCGCCGCCGTCCTCTCTATCCCCCCTCCTCTCCGATAGCTCTTTCTCTGAACCTAATCGAACACCACCGTCAGAGCCATGGCCTCCCGTCGCCCTCACCGCCATGGCCACCTCGAGGAACCGCTGTCCCCGGGAATGGAACGAGGAGACCGTCCTCCCCAAGTTCGCTGCAGGCGCCACCGGCCGTGGCTGCCCGTGGAGCCCGCGCCGTCGCCGGCAAGTTCTTGCCGTGCATGTACCTCGACAGCAGCCAGTGGCAGGTGCGCTCCGATCATCTCCTTCTCCCTCGTATTTTCTTCCTCTGTGCTGACACGCTGCACGCACACCTGCCCGCCTCCACACTCACGCCGCACGCGCACCGCGAGTCGCCAGCACCACCGCACGCCGTGGCCGCAGAACTCCCGCCGGCGATCCGTGACTCTGTCCGTCAGGTTCAGCGATCCGTGGTTTTCAGTTAACGTGCGTAGTTGTAACATACCTTTCGTCAGTCTGCGATCGTATCACAAACAGCCGAACAACACACTGGTATCGTTCCCTTCCGCACAGCCTATCGACCCGGGTTCGAGACCCCGCGGCCGCAACCCACTTTTTCCCGTTTTCTTCCGCGCGCGAGGGTTGGGCCCATCCGTCAGCCCCTCCGCTGCCACGCACACACACAGTGCCCACGGGGCCCCCTGGCAGCGTGTGGGTAGACCCAGTGGCGGTAGCAAAAGATTTTCAAACGAATCTGTTTAATTCCTATTTCTTTTTAAATAGCAGATTAAGCAATAAAACTTCAAAAATCAATAACTTCAAATCCGTAAATCCAATAAATAAAAACTTTATATGTTTTCTGTTCAAAATTTTATAATCTTTCTAATTATTCCATTTGTGCACTGTTTTGAACTTTCCAAATACATTTAAAATTCAAATTGGAATAATTCAAATGCTAGTTTATAAAATCAATAACTAATTATTTATTAATCCAATAAATACAAACAAAATATGTTTTTCATACCATTTTGAATATCCTATTCAAATATAAATTTTTTTTTCTGGTTTGAACCATTTAAATTGCCTAAACAATTTAAAACTTTTTTAATTCAATTAAAACTTGTTTAATATTGTTTAATTCATAATTAAATAATCCAAATTCGAATTTCAATATTTGAAACATGTAATCCAACTAAAATTTGATGTTCTTTTCAAATATAAACCTTGTTATTTGTTGTTATTTTGTTGTTATCATCATGCATGCATCATGCTAACAACTTCCACCTGATAATTAAATTGTAGATCATTTGTTTCCATTTAATTCATGGACTCTTGCCATATGCAATACAATTGCATATGGGTCCAATTAAATTGTGTTATCTTGTCAAGTAGTTTATTCTGATGCATCTATTAACATGACATGCATCATCCCATGTTTGTGCACCTATGCCATGATAATGATTGTTTATCTTTCTGCCTTGTTTGTTTGCTTCTTCCTGGATAAACGACGACGTTGAGACCGACGATACTTACGACACCCCTTCTAAGGAGTTAGCTCAGTACCAGGCTACTGGGTTTGCAGGCAAGTTATCACTCACATGAACCACTGTGTTCCTTTCAACATTGGTTACCGATACTTTCCGTTGTTCTTTTCTGCTGGCCTTAGTAGTAGTTGTTCTGTTACGAACCTATCCCATGAATCCCTTAACCCTGATATTGCCTCATCTCCCTTCCTACCACCCATTGTTTGAGCCAGTGTCTTACTAGCATGCTTAGGTTGTTCTGCTCGAGTCTGTTACCCGTTACTTTCTGTTACTATTTCTATTACGTTGTGGGGGCTCGATGTTTAATCAATCAATCATGCTAATGTTACTATTAATAATAATTTGATGATAAGGCACCAGCAGGAGGCCCTGTGTGGTTTTGAGGCCTGCTAGTGTCGACCCTAATAGGAAAAGGGTCTTGTCTACTGATCCATGATGAGCGCACTAACCGCATGTGGGAAGCGAGTATGGGCGCCCCCCGCAATTTGATTCGATTCGCATCTCGTCCAAATCGCCTCATTTAGTTCGTGTTTTCCATTTGCCGCATGCATGTTTTTGCGAGCCCAGGCCAGGGTGGAACTTTCGTAGTCGGCATATAGGGGGACACGTTCTTAGAGTGCTATGAGGGTCCATTTTCTTCTGGGCTCGATTAGCCGTGCGCCCAAGGTTCTTTGGGCTTGATGCGAAGAAGAGTCGAGTTGTGTAGAGTACCTCGCTTGGTGGGTTTGATTCCCGTCTGGCGGGATATTCTTGCGTGTACGGCCAAATTGGTGCAACCCTGCAGGGATAATCTTCTCGAGAAGCCGTGTTTTCCGCGGTTATGGATTACTTGGTGAAAGTACTGGCTAACAAGTACTCAGGACAACTTAAACATAATGATCAAACATGTTACACCCTATGATTAATAACTTGACTAGCAATAGGTTGATGACACAATAACTTGATTCACCGTTAATACAACTGTGTGAGTTATCCTCGGATTGCTTCTTTGGATAAGGGGCGAGATCCAGGATGGGTTTGTTTGAAGTTATCTTTCAGTTGGTTACAATCCTCGATCTTATCTCCTTTCTGTTAGCCGGAAGTGGTAGAATCTCTGTAGTTGGCTAGCGCAGCCAGTTGCAGCATCTTTTATCTCCCCTCTCTTCCGTTGAACCCAAGGCATCTGTGCTTGGTGTTGACGGGTTACACTTTGGTGAATTGTGAGTCTTGCTTGCCAGTACGTTTATGTACTGACCCCTTTGGGGCTGTGGTTTCCGCAGACCTACGTTTCCGAGGATCTACATGGTGGCTACTACGTGGAGTATGACGAGACTGCTGACGAGTAGATAGCAGACCCGGGCAGGATCCGAGACTTCGTGGATGGGCTCCGTCCGTTTGTTTCCGGCCTCTTAGGCCTATTTGGTTCTTGTCTGTACTCAGACATGTTGAATGCTTCCGCTGTATTGTAACGATGTATTGTTGGGGCATGTGCCCTCTGAATGATTGTATTTGCTATCTCTGCTCTAATGAGAGCCATTTGCAACTTATTTCAATCTTTTGTGTCGTAGAGATCTGTTGTGATATCAGTTGTTCAACGCCGTTGACGTACCATGTGTGTATGGTTTGAAGTACGTCGACGGAAGTGCCTTTGATCTCTAGTGGATAGTTTACATCGACGATGGAATAGTAGGGCTTGTGTTGTCGCGCATAAGCGCAGGCCTACCAGGAAGCTGGGACGTGGGAGCAGTTATGCCCCATAATACAAGCATCTGCTATCCAGTTCGTACGGTGAGTATCCCCTAGAAATCAGGGTGCGACAAATGGTATCAGAGCCTGTCTGCCCGTAGGATCCCTTTTTACTGGTCGCAGTTGAGTCTAGAAACTATTTTGTAGCTATATAGGAAAAATGAAACATGAGAGTAGGAATTCTGTTCTTTTTCTTCTTTTCCCCACCCTCCCTCCCTTTTCTGGTAAGGAAGTGCAACGTTGATTTTTTCCCTTCTCACCTAAACTTTCAAGTTAGGATTTCACGTGTTTTGGGTTCTCCATAGTACCTCAGGATTTTTGTTCTCGTTTTCCCCGATGTTGATATCCTGTTCTTCTCAACATCCTTTTCGTCCGTTGAAAATCTTGTTGTTGTTTTCCACTTCAAATCTTCTACCGGCGTCTAATCAAAACTTCCTCGTAAACTCTGTTTCAGCTAAATTGATACCGGAGCATCACATTCCTTTGTGTCAAAGATCTTTTCCACAACATACAACCCAATTCTGGTTCCACTAAGCAATCAAATCACCGTTCACTCTTTGGGATCTCAAATGTTGACTTCCAACATAAGTAAGAACAATCCAATTCTAATGGGAGGCCACATATTCCTCAGTTCTCTCATGTTGCTGATTCTGACATTGATCTCATTTTTGGTATTGGATTGATGTCAATAACTCTGATCCACCCTTATTACAGATAGTCTATTCTCCAAATGCATCAAATTCTATCCAGCTATACACCCTCCATACAAAACCAATACCTCTACTAATATTGTTCCGGTGGTTTCCAAATTCCCTGACGTCTATCCAATGTGCACGATGTGTTTCATGTGTCACAGCTCAAGAGGATCTTCCCAAGAAGTGTCCGGATCTTTTCTTTTCTCAGTAGGAATCTCGGGGCGCGATTCCTTCAAGGGGGGGCGTTTTGTAACAGCCCAAGTATGAAAACCTACCAATTAGAATGTTTGATTTCTTGTTATTAATGTATTGCATCATGTCATCATATTGTTGCATTTGTTTCTGTTGTGTTGCATCTGTTATTCTTTGTTTTCACAATGAAAATCAAACAATTTCAACTGCTTTGTTTTCATACTTGTTCTGTTACAACTTTTGGAATAAAAATAACAAATAAAAACAACTCCTTTGTTGTCATATTATTTCATAGTTATCAATTACTAAAATGGTGCTTCTATTTCAATTAAATAATTCCCAAATTGTTTTCAAACTCAAACTCAAATTCATCAACACCTCATTTGGAAATTATCAAATATCAAACCATTCCAATAATTCTAACCCAACTAATAATAGGGTTCACCCTATTAAATTGTGGTTTCTATTTTAATTAACCAAATATTCCAATTTCAAATCAAATTCTTTCAAACAGCACACAAGTTGAGTTATAACAAATTATAAACATTATCAATTCAATCATCTAATTTTAATCTTTTAATTCATAGGGGCTACCCTATCAAAATGATTTTATTTCATAAGGTTTACTTAATATGAAAATTCATCCAAGGTTGGTTGAAATACAAATACCAAATAAAAATTCAAACTTTGGACAATGGAAGTTGGCATCTGTTTGCTTTTGAGCTAACAAGCATAACCTAATTTTTCTAGAATTTTCATTAAGCTAAAAGCTATGTTTTTCTTCTAAAACCAAACCTTACAAAAAAAAAGCAGTAAAACAAAAAAAATAACAAAAGGAGGCAGCAGCTAATCCAAGCCCAGCCCAAACTCTTTCACCTTGGCCCAGTACCCCCCTCCTGTCGCTGTCGTCTTCCTGGAGCTGATGTCACCTTCAGTACGACCCCATCGGAGCCACCCGATCGCTCCATGCCCCTCTCGATGAGCTGCCGTACAGGAGCTACTCCCTCCTATATAGCTCACCTTCCCCCTCTGCTAACCTAGCTACCCTAGTTCCTCCTTCCCATCGCCGCCGTCCTCTCTATCCCCCCTCCTCTCCGATAGCTCTTTCTCTGAACCTAATCGAACACCACCGTCAGAGCCACGGCCTCCCGTCGCCCTCACCGCCATGGCCACCTCGAGGAACCGCTGTCCCCGGGAATGGAACGAGGAGACCGTCCTCCCCAAGTTCGCTGCAGGCGCCACCGGCCGTGGCTGTCCGTGGAGCCCGCGCCGTCGCCGGCAAGTTCTTGCCGTGCCTGTACCTCGACAGCAGCCAGTGGCAGGTGCGCTCCGATCATCTCCTTCTCCCTCGTATTTTATTCCTCTGTGCTGACACGCTGCACGCACACCTGCCCGCCTCCACACTCACGCCGCACGCGCACCGCGAGTCACCAGCACCACCGCACGCCGTGGCCGCAGAAGTCCCGCCGGCGATCCGTGACTCTGTCCGTCAGGTTCAGCGATCCGTGGTTTTCAGTTAACGTGCGTAGTTGTAACATACCTTTCGTCAGTCTGCGATCGTATCACAAACAGCCGAACAGCACACTGGTATCGTTCCCTTCCGCACAGCCTATCGACCCGGGTTCGAGACCCCGCGGCCGCAACCCACTTTTTCCCGTTTTCTTCCGCGCGCGAGGGTTGGGCCCATCCGTCAGCCCCTCCGCTGCCACGCACACACACAGTGCCCACGGGGCCCCCTGGCAGCGTGTGGGTAGACCCAGTGGCGGTAGCAAAAGATTTTCAAACGAATCTGTTTAATTCCTATTTCTTTTTAAATAGCAGATTAAGCAATAAAACTTCAAAAATCAATAACTTCAAATCCGTAAATCCAATAAATAAAAACTTTATATGTTTTCTGTTCAAAATTTTATAATCTTTCTAATTATTCCATTTGTGCACTGTTTTGAACTTTCCAAATACATTTAAAATTCAAATTGGAATAATTCAAATGCTAGTTTATAAAATCAATAACTAATTATTTATTAATCCAATAAATACAAACAAAATATGTTTTTCATACCATTTTGAATATCCTATTCAAATATAAAATTTGTTTTCTGGTTTGAACCATTTAAATTGCCTAAACAATTTAAAACTTGTTTAATTCAATTAAAACTTGTTTAATATTGTTTAATTCATAATTAAATAATCCAAATTCCAATTTCAATATTTGAAACATGTAATCCAACTAAAATTTGATGTTCTTTTCAAATATAAACCTTGTTATTTGTTGTTATTTTGTTGTTATCATCATGCATGCATCATGCTAACAACTTCCACCTGATAATTAAATTGTAGATCATGTGTTTCCATTTAATTCATGGACTCTTGCCATATGCAATCCAATTGCATATGGGTCCAATTAAATTGTGTTATCTTGTCAAGTAGTTTATTCTGATGCATCTATTAACATGACATGCATCATCCCATGTTTGTGCACCTATGCCATGATAATGATTGTTTATCTTTCTGCCTTGTTTGTTTGCTTCTTCCTGGATAAACGACGATGTTGAGACCGACGATACTTACGACACCCCTTCTAAGGAGTTAGCTCAGTACCAGGCTACTGGGTTTGCAGGCAAGTTATCACTCACATGAACCACTGTGTTCCTTTCAACATTGGTTACCGATACTTTCCGTTGTTCTTTTCTGCTGGCCTTAGTAGTAGTTGTTCTGTTACGAACCTATCCCATGAATCCCTTAACCCTGATATTGCCTCATCTCCCTTCCTACCACCCATTGTTTGAGCCAGTGTCTTACTAGCATGCTTAGGTTGTTCTGCTCGAGTCTGTTACCCGTTACTTTCTGTTACTATTTCTATTACGTTGTGGGGGCTCGATGTTTAATCAATCAATCATGCTAATGTTACTATTAATAATAATTTGATGATAAGGCACCGGCAGGAGGCCCTGTGTGGTTTTGAGGCCTGCTAGTGTCGACCCTAATAGGAAAAGGGTCTTGTCTACTGATCCATGATGAGCGCACTAACCGCATGTGGGAAGCGAGTATGGGCGCCCCCCGCAATTTGATTCAATTCGCATCTCGTCCAATTCGCCTCATTTAGTTCGTGTTTTCCATTTGCCGCATGCATGTTTTTGCGAGCCCAGGCCAGGGTGGAACTTTCGTAGTCGGCATATAGGGGGACACGTTCTTAGAGTGCTATGAGGGTCCATTTTCTTCTGGGCTCGATTAGCCGTGCGCCCAAGGTTCTTTGGGCTTGATGCGAAGAAGAGTCGAGTTGTGTAGAGTCCCTCGCTTGGTGGGTTTGATTCCCGTCTGGCGGGATATTCTTGCGTGTACGGCCAAATTGGTGCAACCCTGCAGGGATAATCTTCTCGAGAAGCCGTGTTTTCCGCGGTTATGGATTACTTGGTGAAAGTACTGGCTAACAAGTACTCAGGACAACTTAAACATAATGATCAAACATGTTACACCCTATGATTAATAACTTGACTAGCAATAGGTTGATGACACAATAACTTGATTCACCGTTAATACAATTGTGTGAGTTATCCTCGGATTGCTTCTTTGGATAAGGGGCGAGATCCAGGATGGGTTTGTTTGAAGTTATCTTTCAGTTGGTTACAATCCTCGATCTTATCTCCTTTCTGTTAGCCGGAAGTGGTAGAATCTCTGTAGTTGGTTAGCGCAGCCAGTTGCAGCATCTTTTATCTCCCCTCTCTTCCGTTGAACCCAAGGCATCTGTGCTTGGTGTTGACGGGTTACACTTTGGTGAATTGTGAGTCTTGCTTGCCAGTACGTTTATGTACTGACCCCTTTGGGGCTGTGGTTTCCGCAGACCTACGTTTCCGAGGATCTACATGGTGGCTACTACGTGGAGTATGACGAGACTGCTGACGAGTAGATAGCGGACCCGGGCAGGATCCGAGACTTCGTGGATGGGCTCCGTCCGTTTGTTTCCGGCCTCTTAGGCCTATTTGGTTCTTGTCTGTACTCAGACATGTTGAATGCTTCCGCTGTATTGTAACGATGTATTGTTGGGGCATGTGCCCTCTGAATGATTGTATTTGCTATCTCTGCTCTAATGAGAGCCATTTGCAACTTATTTCAATCTTTTGTGTCGTAGAGATCTGTTGTGATATCAGTTGTTCAACGCCGTTGACGTACCATGTGTGTATGGTTTGAAGTACGTCGACGGAAGTGCCTTTGATCTCTAGTGGATAGTTTACATCGACGATGGAATAGTAGGGCTTGTGTTGTCGCGCATAAGCGCAGGCCTACCAGGAAGCTGGGACGTGGGAGCAGTTATGCCCCATAATCCAAGCATCTGCTATCCAGTTCGTACGGTGAGTATCCCCTAGAAATCAGGGTGCGACATATACCAGTTGCGTCCTTTAATGGGAGCCGCTCTTGTGAAGTCTAGTTGACTTGTGACGTATTGTATTTTCTATTTTCCATTCGTTGACATAAACATACCACCTCTCCAAATTTAGACACTCCTCTATGGTTTGTGATTGTTGGCAGGCACCCGAGGATTCGGTTAGCCATGGTTTGTGTAAGAAAGGTTGGGAGGAGTGTCAACCATTTTATACCTCTGTTTTACAAAATAAAAGCTCTAGCACGTGAGTAATCCATGCTTCCCTCTTCAAAGGGCCTATCTTTTACTTTTATGTTGAGTCAATAAACCTACTTCTTTATGTCTTATGCAAGCATTTGAGTTGTTGTGATCCATCCATCTATATGTTGATTTACTCAATCATGTTCTTTGTTCTTCCTTTTTTTTGTACAAATGAGTTTATCTGTTTGAATACCACTTTGAAAGTTACCAATGTCTGCAAAGAGACCGTTATAATTGAGTATGATAAAATATGCAATATAATCTTTAATATAAAGACTCTGATCGAAAGATAAGTACACTATTAATTATTCCCTAACCAAGAACGAAGTTTGCCCTTCCCAATTTTGATCATCTTTTTGCACCTTTATTGTTCCTTTACTTGTTTCAAGTTTGATTATATGAGAGAAAGTTCATGTCTAAACTGACTTGTTCTTTGTTAGATGTGATGCCTCTTGTCTGTATTTTATTTATCGACACCTCACTCCATAAACCTGTGGTCATGTTTACTGAGTTCAGTTTTCCTTGGGGACAAGCGAGGTCTAAGATTGGGGGAGTTGATACGTCCATTTTGCATCACTGTTTAATATTGTTATTTTTTGTTATTCATCGATATATTTCATGTTATGATGCATCACATATGTTATTTTATCTTATTTTGCATGTTTTATAATTTTTGGAGAATAAACACCGGAACCAGAAATCTGATGGAAAAAGCACCGTCAAGATACCCTATTTCAGAATATCAGAAGAAGAGGGGGGATACCGGAGGATTCTTAGAAGTTCCGAGGAGGAAGTGAGCTAGAAGGGCACCCGGAGGGGGGCACCTAGGGCCCACACCACCAGGCGGCGCCCCCCTTGGCCACGCCTGGGGGTTGTGTGGCTCCCCTGGCCCACTCCCAAGCGGCCCCATTCGCGTACTTGACCCCTAGGGAACCCTAAGCCCCAGAGGATCATCGAAGAACTATTCTGCCTTCACCTCGGGGCAGAAAACACCAGAGAGAGAAAAGCTCTCCGGCAGGGAGAAATCTGTCGGGGAAATTCCTCCCTAGAGAGGGGAAATCATCGCCATCATCTATCGTCATCGTCATCATCATCACCACCAGCACCATCACCATCATCATCCACCTGCATCCCGTTTTAAAATTAGGGGTCTTTATCGTTGCTCTTCAATAGATCTCTCTCCTGGTGTGGATTAGTTGTTGGTAGTTGATGCTTGTGAGATTTATCGGTGTTTATACTTTATGACCAGATTGTTATTATCCATTATATCACATATGTTTATGATCCATATGATGTCTTGTGAGTAGTTCGTTTATCTCTTGAGGACATGGGAGAAGTCATGATGTTAGTAGTTGAATTATGTTGAAGTAATATCTCGTGGTTCAGTATTTAAGTTGTGGTGCTATTATTCTAGTGGCGTCATGTGAACGTCCACTACATAATACTTCACTGTTATGGGCCCAGGAGGATGCATTGTGTATTTGGCTACTAATTGTGGGGTTGGCGGAGTGGCAGAAACCTAAACCCCCGTTAGGAAACCAATGCACGAGGGAGTGTAGGATCCCGGAGTTTGAAGTTGGTGGTTAGATTTATCTTAATTACATTCTTGTATTTGCGGATGCTTACGAGGGGTATAATCACAAGTATGTATTAGTCCTAGTTGGGCGGTGCATTAGCATAGGTTCACCGACACAACACTTGCACCCATAAATATTAATCAACCATAATGAAGCGAAAGAACTTGACGAAATTTCCATGTGTCCTCGAGAAAGTTTGGTAATCATAAGTAGAAAACCCGTCTTTTCCTTTGCTCTAAAAAGGATTGGGCCACTCGCTGTAATATTATTTACTGCATTTTATTTACTCGCACTTTATTTATCTGCTATATCAAAAACCTCCAAAAACACGTTTGCTAGTGTTTACAGTGAATCCTCCATCCAGCCTGCTTGTCAACACCTTCTGCTCCTCGTTGGGTTCGACACTCTTATTTATCAAAAGTACTACGATACACCCCCTATACTTGTGGGTCATCAGGCCCTTAGCCCGAGGATTCTCCTCACCGCTTGCAAAAAAGCTCTATATTTCTCGATGCACCGCTGGGTGACTAGCCCGCTGCTGATGCTTCTGATGAAGACAAAAATGTTTTTCTGACTCAATAAGAAGACCACAGTATTGTTCATTGCGGCATCCTGTATGGATTATAGCCAGAGCTACGAAAATGTTTCGAGAGCAATAATGCTTTTTATACAATGGGAGAATTGAAATTGATTTTAGAACCTAATGTTGTTGTGGAGAGTTGATATTTCAGAAAAGTTCTTTAGTTGTATGCTGGAAGATAACAACTCTGTCAGCGAGCAGTACTCAGAATGTCTAGTTATGCTGATAAGCTCATAGCTTTGGAAATAACGATCCCCAATGAGCTAGGAATACCTCTTGTTCTTCAACCTCTACCACCTAGTTACAAGAACTTTGTGACGGACTTTAATATGAAAGGCATGAAGAAGATTCTCCCTGAGCTTCTTTCAATGCTCAAGACTGCTGAAGTAGAGATCAAGAAAGAACATCAAGTGTTGATGATCAATACGACCACTTGTTTCAAGAAAGGCAAGCCAAAGGTCAACTTCAAGAAGGGTGTCAAGATTGTTGCCACACCTAAGAAGAAAACCAGGAATGGCCCTAAGCCTAAGACTAAGTGTTTCTATTGCAAGGGCATTGGACACTGGAAGCGTATCTGCACCAAATATTTGGCAGATAAGAAGACCGGCAAAGTGAACAAAGGTATATGTGATATACATGTTATTGATGTGTACCTTATCAGTAATCGCAGTAGCGCCTAGGTATTTGATACTGGTTTGGTTGCTCACATATGTAACTCAAAACAAGAACTGCAAAATAAGCGACAACTAGCAAGTGATGATGTGACGATGTGCGTCGGCAATGGATCAAGAGTTGATGTGATCACCTTCGGGACACTACTTCTCCATTTACCATATGGATTAGTTATAAACCTAAATAATTGTTATCTGGTGCCTGCATTAACCATGAATATCATTTATGGATCTTGTTTAAGAAAAGTGGTTATTCTTTCAAGTCCGAGATTAATGGTTGTTCAATTTATATGAATAATATCTTTTATGGTCACGCACTTGTGAAGAATGGTTTATTTATTTTGAATCTTAATAGTATTGATACACATATTCATAATGTGAATGAGAAAAAAATTAAGTTAAGTGATGATATTGCTACTTACATGTGGCATCGCCGCTTAGGTCATATTGGTGTAAAATGCATGAAAAGCTCCATTCTGATGGACTCTTAGAATCACTTGATTATGAATCATTTGAGACATATGAACCATGCCTTATGGGAAAGATGACTAGAACCCCGTTTTCCAGTACTATGGAATGAGCGATAGGTTTACTAGAAATCATAAATACTGATATGTGTGTGTGGACCAATGAGTGTGTCGACGCGCGGTGGATAACGTTATTTTGTCACTTTCACCGATGATTTAAGTAGATATGCATATATTTACTTAATGAAACACAACTCTGCAACGTTTCAAAAGTTCAAAGATTTTTAGAGTGAAGTTGAAAACCATCGTAACAGAAAGATTACATTTTAACGATCCGACCATGGGGTGAATATTTAAGTTACCAGTTTGGCATGCATATGAAACAATGTGGAATAGTTTCACAACTCACACCTGTCGGAACACCATGGTGTAATGGTGTTTCCGAACGTCTTAGTTGTACTTTATTAGATATGATCTGATCTATGATATTCCTTATAGATTTGCAATTATTGTTTTGGGGTCACGCACTAGAGGCAGCTGCATTCACTTTAAATAGGCCACCATCTAAAACTGTTGAGACGACGTCGTCTGAAGTATGGTTTGGAAACAAACCTAAGTTGTTATTTCTAAAAGTTTGGCGATGCAATGTTTATGTGAAGAAGCTTCAACCTGATAAACTTGAACCCAAAGTCATCTTCATAGGATACCCTAAAGAAATAATTGGGTACAAATTCTATCACAGATTGGAAGGCAAGGTTTTTTTTGGCAAGAATGGATCCTTTCTAGAGAGAGAGTTTCTCTTGAAAGGTGTGAGTAGCAGGAAGGTAGAACTCGACGAGGTTATTGAACTTTCTCTTTTTGGAATGGGGAGTAGCGCAGCGTCGAAAGTTGTTCTAGAGCTGACTCCGACAACTGAAGAGGGAACTAATGATCAAGATTGTGACACTCCAAAAGAGAAACTACCATACCTTGCAGGTCAACTAGGAAACGTACACCTCCTGAACTGTATGGGGATCCCGTCTTAAATTTCATGTTAGATGGAAATGATGAACCCGTGACGTATGATTAAGCGATGATGAGCCCAGATTCCAAGAAGTTTCTAGAAGCCAGGAAATCCGAAATAGGATCCATGTACGAAAACCAAGTATGGACTTTGGTGGACTTACCCAATGATCTGAGAACAAATGGATATTTAAAAACAAAACCGATGTTGATGGTAATGTGACCGTCTATAAAGCCCGACTTTTCACAAAAGGTTTTCGGCAAATTTAAGGAGTTGACTACGATGAGACTTTCTCACCTGTAGTGATGCTGAAGTCGGTTAGGATTATGTTAGCAATTGATGTATTTTTTATTATGAAATCTGGCAGAAGGATGTTAAAACATCGTTCCTTAATGCTGACATTGAGGAAAAGTTGTATATGTTGCAGCCCAAAGGTTTTGTTGATCCTAAGTATGCTGACAAGGTATGCAAACTTCAACGTTCCATTTATGGATTGAAGCAAGCATCCCGGAGTTGGAACCTCCATTTTGATAAGGTGATCAAAGAGTTTTGATTTGTCCAAACTTATGGAGAAACTTGTATGTACACGAAAGTGAGTGGGAGATCTATACCATTTCAAGTACTATATGTGGATGCCGTATTGTTGATTGGAAATGATATAGAACTTTTGAAAAGTTTAAAAGGTTATTTGAATAGTAGTTTTTTCGACGAAAGACCTTGGTGAAGCAGCTTATATGTTAGGCATCAAAATCTACAGGGATAGATCAAGAGACTTAATTGGACTTATAGAAAGTACATACCTTGACAAGATTTTGAAGAAGTTCAGAATGGATGAAAGTACGAAGGGGTTCTTACCAATGTTGCAATGCAAGACATTGAGTAAGACTCAAAGTCCCGCTACAACAGAAGATAGAGAGATAATGAATAAGATTCCCTATGCTTCAGCCATAGATTCTATCATGTACGCTATGCTATGTACAAGACCAGATGTGTCACATGCTATTAGCTTGACTAATAGGTACCAGTCCGATCTAGGTTTGGAACACTAGATGGTGGTAAAAAACATCTTTAATTACTTGAGAAGGACTAAGTATATGTTTCTCATGTATGGAGGTAAAGAGGAGCTCGTCGCAAGATGTTACGTCGATACTAGATTTCACACTGATCTATATGACTCTAAGTCACAGTACGGATACGTATTTATAATGAATAGAGAAGCAGTAAGCTGAAGGAGTTCCAAGAAATCGGTAGTAGCGGGATTATCGACAGAAGCGGAATATGTTGCTGCCTTGGAGGAAGCACATGAAGCAATTTGTATGAAGGAGTTCATATATGAACTAGGTGTGGTTCCGAGTGAATTGGATCTGATGTTCATCTATTGTGACAACAATGGTGTCATAGCCAATGCTAAAGAACTAAGGTCTCACAAGAATTCCAAGTATATCAAGCGATGTTTTCACTCCATCCGTGAGCATGTCAAGGATGGAGATGTGAAGATTTGCAAAGTACACACAGACCTGAATGTGGAAGATCCTTTGACTAAACCTCTCTCAAGGGAAAAACATGATCAACACCATAATTCCATGGGTGTTAGGGTCATTAGAATGTAATATAGATTATTGCCCCTAGTGCAAGTGGGAGACTAAAGGGAATATGCCCAAAAAGCAATAATAAACTGGTTATTATCTTATTCCTTATTTATGATGAATGTTTATTTCTCATGCTAGAATTGTATTAACCAAAAACGTTGATACATGTATATTTAATAAACAAACAATAGTTTCCAGTAATGCCTCTCGTTTAACTAGCTCATTGATAAACTGATGATCAAGGTTTTCTGATCATGAACACTGGATGTTGTTAATAACGGGGTCATATCATTATGAGAATGATGTGATGAACATAGCCCAAAATTAAGTATAACAATGCGATCAAGTCATTTAGTTTATATTGCTATATCTTACATACAAAGTGATCTTATTCCTTAGACCATGAGATCATGTCAATCACTAACACTGGAAGGGTGCTTTGATGACATCAAATGTCACACTGTAACAGTGTGACTATTAAGGTAGCGTTAGGGGTATTCAGAAAGTGTTAGTTGAGGCTCATGGATCAAGAGTGGGATTTTTTCATCCAAAATGAAGGAGAGGTATACTCTGGACCCTCTCGGTGATATCACATCGATACCGCTTGCAGGCACGTGACTAGGTCACATGGATGTCGTATCACGGAACGAGTATAAGAGTCCTTGTTGGTAAAGTTATCAAACAAGGTATGGTTGATACCAATGATCGGATCTCGGACAAGTAAAATATCGCGGGACAAAGGGAATTAGTTACGACGTTGATGGTTTATATTATTCGCGAACCGCATGGTGACACACTTAAGGTTTCCATCACGGATCTCAAGATTCATCTCAAGATTCATCGTTGAATATATAGGAGCCATCACAGATCTCCAGATTCTGTTGTGTTGATTATTGATCGAAGAGGTGTCTCGATCATGTCTATATTATTCGCGAACCGCATGGTGACACACTTAAGGTTTGACAATGATTTTATAGGATACAGAATATTAGAGAAAGTATTGGACAACACCGAAATTGTTTTCGGTAAATTTGAAATAGTTCAAGGGGTTTTCTGTCGTATGGTTGTTAATAGAATTAACAAATGAATCTAGGGGTTATGTGCAAATTTTTGTTAATAGAATTAACAAATATTAAATTAAAGAAATGAAAATGCTTTATTTATTTAATAAAAAACCTTTAAATTTTAGTGGAAATGAATGGGAGGATGAGTGACTGTGAATGGAGTGTCCACTCACATGATGAGGGAAGATGTAACATCCCAAGTATGAAAATTACCTTTAGAATGTTTGTTTCTTGCTTTATTATTGTTTTGCATCATGGCATCTTAATCATTGCATTTGTTTTCCTTTTGTTTGCATCTGTTTTCCTTTGTTTTCCTATTTGAAATTCAAACAATATTCAAATGCTTTGTTTCATACTTGCTCTGTTACAATTTTTCCAAATAAAAAGTTCAATCAAAACATTCATTGTTTCCATTAAACCATAAGGTTCAAACTATTTAAAATTATGGCTTTTAATAATTCACTTAATTCAACTGTTATTCAAATTCATTTACAAACAGCAACCATTTTTGAAATTATGAAACTTGCAAAACAAATCAATCACTTGTTTCACAATAAATTTGAATTTAAAACTTCTAAGTTGCTTAAGTCAAAATTATTCAATTAATATTGATTTCACTCAAATTTCAAAACAGCAACATAATTTAATTATTTTGGAAATCTAAACTTGCAAGTTGTTGCTGTTACAATAAATAGGCAATACCAATTTTTACTAAAATTTTCTAACATCAAAACCTATTGTTTTTCTTCCTATTTCTATTCAGCAAAAAAGAAGAAGAAAGAAACAGAACAAAATAAAATAAAAGAAACAGAGAGGGGTGGGCAGGCCAACCCAGTTGGGCCAGCCCACCACACCCCCACGGCCCGTACCCCTTCGCTCTTCTTCTCTCTGTACGGCGGCCATCCGGCGTGTTCACGTCGCCGTACGGCGAGCAGAGACGGCCAGGAGGCGATCACCTCCTCCTTATTAACCCTAGGGTTCCCCCCTCGGTGCCCTAGACCACCCACCACCACCTATCCCTCGACGCCGCCGTTTTTCCTCCATCTCCTGCACCCCACCTCTGAATCCCCGAGCGCCACCGCACCTACCTCTGATGATCGCCGCCGGTAGGGTGCGTCTCCCCTCGTGCTAGCCACGGGAACGGTTTCCCCGTAGCCCCCTCTACCTCCTCGACTTCTCCTTGCTGCCGGAATACCGGAGCGCAGCCGCCGTCCTCGTTCCTGTCGCCGGCGCCGTTCTTCCCCGAGCCTCTGCCTCACCTGCAAATGCCGGTGAGCACAGCGACACCTCCCTCTCTCCCTTCCCTCTCGTGCACGCACACGACCACACGCTCGCAACGCACGCGTCCACGCACCAGCAGCACGGCAGCACGAGCGCGGCAGCAGCTCGCCGCCGGCCAGCGAGCCTCTGACGAAAAGTTCAGAAACGCACCTGCAGAAAAAAGTTTAGTTAGCGATGACTGAAACTTAACCTGTCCGCGCACCCCTTACCTGACAAGCGAACGCATCCACCACAGTGGTAACGCACCACTGCACGCAGCGCCGCGGCCAGGGTTCGAGCCCCGCGCGCAACATCTTTTTGGGATTTAATCCCCGCGCCCGTGGCCCACCTGCCAGTGACCTGGGTGGCCACGTGTGATGCCACGCAGCGCCACGCTGGCCAGGGCCCGCTGGCAGTGGCCCAGGCTAGGCCACTGCGCAGTGAAAATAGTTTCTGGACTTTTCTTTTTAAATTTAAATCCTTTTCTTTACAGATTAGTCCCTAGAATTAAAATACAAATAACTTCTAATTTCCAAATCCAAATAACGCAAATGAAATATGTTTCCTGAACCAAATTAAATTATCTACATGTTTACATCATTTGTTTCTGTTTTGAATATTTCAAATGTATTCAAATTTCAAATTCAAACAAATCATCTTAATTTTGGTTAATTCCATAACTAATTCAAACTTAACTCAAATAACACAAATAAAATATGTTTTCCATGCCATTTTGAACCTTGTTTAAATCATTTAAAATTTGCTAAATTCATAACTTGCTTACATTAAATTATTTTTGAACATGTAAAATATGTTTTCAAACCAGAAAAACATAACCTTTTCAAATATGAACTTGGTTTAATGTTTTGAACAAATAAAATTCAAATAATATTCATACTTGAATTAAATTCATTTAAATCTTGTTTAAACTTGTTTAATTCATAAGTAATTCATTCTAATTCCTTTTTCAATAATTGAAACATGTATTCCAACTAAAATTGTGTGTTCTTTTCAAATATGACCTTTGTTATCTATTTTGAATAATTTAAATTGGTGAAAACAACAAATGCTTGTGTAACACCTTTAAGGAACCAAAATTTCATAACTTAATAAATGAATTTCCAAACTTGGGAAACCTTATTTCAAAATTGTTTCTATTGTTGTTATTTTTCTGTTTTCCTCATCCATGCATCATACTAATCCACTGTCACCTGTTGATTAGTTGTAAAACAATTATTCCAACCTTAATTCATGGGCTTTCCATAGGCAATTCCAAATTGCATGTGGGTCCATTTAATTATGTTATGTTACCATGTCAACTAGTTTATTTTTGATGCATCAATTAAATGTTCATGCATCATCCCATGATTGTGCACTATGCCATGTTATTGATTGTTTATCTCTCTGCGTTGTTTGTTTGCTTCTTCTCGAATAGACGACGACGCTGAGATAGACGATACTTACGACACCCCTTCTGAGGAGTTAGCTCAGTACCAGGCTGCTGAGTTTGCAGGCAAGTATTCACTCACATGAACCATTGTGTTCCTTTCCACATTGGATACCGATACTTTCCGTTGTCTATTTCTGCTAGCCCTATGAATCGTTGCTTGTGTTCGATCCTATCACATGTTATCCTTTAACCCTGATATAGCCTCACCTCCACACCTATAACCCCTTTGCTTGTTGCCCGTGTCTTACTAGCATGCTTAGGGTTGTTTTTGCTCGAGTCTGTTACCCGTTACTTTCTGTTACTATATTTCTATTATGTTCTGGGGCTCGATGGTAAACAACAACCTGTTAATTTTGAGGTAATGCTAAATTGATGATAAGGCACCGACAGGAGGCCCGGCGTGGTTTTGAGGCCTGCTAGTGTCGACCCTAATTAGGAAAAGGGTCTTGTCTACTGATCCATGATGAGCGCACTATCCGCATGTGGGAAGCGTGTATGGGCGCCCCCCTTAATTTTATTCGATTCGCATCTCGTCCAAATCGCCACACTTAGTTCGGTCTTTCCATTTGTTGCACTCATATGCAGGTACGAACCCGAGGCCAGGGTGGAACTTTTGTAGTCGGCATTTAGGGCGGCGTGGTCTTAGAGTGCTATGAGGGTCTCCCTTTTCTTCGTGGGGGCTCGATTAGCCGCGCACGCACAACACGTGGTTCTTTGGGCTTGATGCGAAGAAGAGTTGAGTTGTGTTGAGTGCCCCGCTTGGTGGGAGGCATTCCATCTGGCGGGTTATTCTTACGTGTACGGCCAAATTGGTGCACCCCTGCAGGGATAAAATCTTCTCGAGAAGCCGTGTTTTCCGCGGTTATGGTTGACTTGGTGAAAGTACTGGCTAACAAGTACTCAGAACAACTTACACCTAACTAATGATAACTTGACTAGTAATAGCCTTATTGACACAATAACTTGAACATCATTAATCCAACTGTGTGAGTTATCCTCGGGTTGCTTCTTTGGATAAGGGGCGAGATCCAGGATGGGTTTGTTTGGAGTTAGTTATAGTTGGTTACGATACGCTATCTTATCCCTTTCTGTTAGCCGGAAGTTGTAGCATGTTTCTGTAGTTGGTTAGAGCAGCCATTTACCGCATCTTTTGTATCACCCTTTCTTCCGTTGAACCCAAAGCATCTGTGCTTGATGTTGTTGGGTACACTTTGGTGAACTGTGAGTCTTGCTTGCCAGTACGCTTATGTACTGACCCCTTTGGGGCTGTGGTTTCTGCAGACTACGGTTACGAGGATCCCCGTGATGGCTACTACGTGGAGTTTGACGAGGCTGCTGACGAGTAGATAGCGGACCCGGGCAGGATCCGAGACATCGTGGATGGTCTCCGTCTTTTCTTTTCCGGCCTCTTAGGACTATTTGGATCTTGTCTGTACTCAGACACTTTGAATGCATCCGCTGTGTTGTAATGATGATATGTTGGGACATGTGTCCTCTGGATGATTGTATTTGCTATCTCTGCTCTAGTGAGAGCTATTTGCAACTTATTTCAATCTTTTGTGTCTTAGAGATATGTTGTGATATCAGTTGTTCTAATGTTGTTGACGTACCATGTGTGTATGTTATGAAGTACGTCAACGGAAGTGTCCTGATTTCTATGGGATGGTTTACGCAGACGATGGATAGTAGAGAATGGTTGTCACACGTTTACGTGTTGGCCTGCTCATATTGAGATGCGGGTGCCGGTATGCCCCGTAAGCCATTTGTTCTACTGTTCAGCGGACTGTGAGTATCATCTAGAAGTCCGGGTGCGACAAATGGTATCAGAGCCTGTCTGCCTGTAGGATCCCTTTTACTGGTCGCAGTTGAGTCTAGAAACTATTTTGTAGCTATATAGGAAAAATGAAACGTGAGAGTAGGAATCCTGTTCTTTTATTTCTTTCCCCACCCACCCTCCCTTTTTCTGGTAAGGAAGTGCAACGTTGTTTTCGCTTCTCATCTAAACTTTCAAGTTAGGATTTCTCGTATCCTGGTTTCTCTAGGATAGTTATATCTACTAGACCATAGGAATGGAGGTGGTTGTGACATGATTTATCATGTTGCCTACTCACGATTGAGAACGGAGGCGTGTAAGCCCCGGAAGCAATCCTCTATTCCTTAAGCAGTAGATATTGATCCTTTAGAAGCCCGGATGGGTTTTCCGTAGTACCCCAGGAGTTTTTGGTCTCGTGTTTCCCGATGTTGCTTCAATATCCTGTTCTTCTCAACATCCTTTTCGTCCGTTGAAACCTTGTTGTTGCTTTCCACTTCAGTTCTTCTACCGGCGTGTAATCAAAACTTCCCCTATCATCTGCAGATGGATCTCAGGTTCTACCCGCAGGTGGTTCGGATGACTCGTTGCGAGAGCACTGCCGGTTATCCGGAGATGCTGAGAGACATGGTCACTTATCTGGGGTTCCGTTGGGCACCAGAGTACCAGGTCTACGAGCAGCAGCGAGAGTTTGACCAGACCTACTACCAGGCTATCGTCTACATTCTGTCAGATGATGGCATGAGCGTTGTCCACCGCTACGAGGCAGTAGGTTTCACAGTGGATATGGCTGTGCAGCAGGCAGCTTATGTGAGTCTCACCGTCCTTCGTGCTGACTACTGGGGATTTGACGATTCTATCTATCGCCACATCCCCCGTGGTTACATCACTTCGGAGGGAGCTCACTTCACTCTCTACGACAACTTGGATGTCTACGAGCATGATAACTCCAGACTGCACACCACCGCTCAGTTTGTGAGGCACAGTGACGCAGTTGCCAGCACACTATCTTAGGAGTTGGTTTCAGTCAGAGAGCAGCTCTACCGTGCTTTGACTCGTCTGTCGACGTACACCACAGACTTTGTTGGAGACGAGCGCTTTGCACGTTTTGATCAGGGAGTTGGTCGTCGTCTGCCAGATGCTGGAGGTTACGAGCCGATCAGAGGTCCACTCCTCAACCTGTGTGCTGGTTACAATGGGATTCCACGCTTTGGAGCACAGGGAGTCGACGCTATGTACTTCACCACACCTAGAGTCGCTCTCAGACCACGTCAGATCTACGTGGATCGTCGTTCTACCTACTTTCGTGGGCGTGCTCCTCACCGTACCTCTCGCCGTACTCCTAGCCACCGTCCTGCGTGATGAGCATGGGAGTACCGATGTATCCATTCTTAGCTATGTTTAGTTATCCTTTGGTGTTTGAACCATTTGTGGTGTGTTGGATATTCTGATGTATTTGAACATGTGATGATGTACCTGTTGGTTATCTATTCATGCCTCGGAATAATCTCTTTTTCGGTTGCCGAGTCTATCCCTTTTCTGTTGTTGTGCTAAAATGCATTTCCATTCAGGATGCCGCCAACAAGGAACACCCCGCCTGAGCCACCGCCAATCACGGAGCTGTTGACTCAGATGACCCAGGTCATGGCACAGATGGCCCAGTTCCAGACTAACCAGCACAACAACCAGAATGCTCCACGAGTCAGTATCAAGGAGTTTCTCAGTCTGGGCCCGAGAGCTTTCGTGGCAACACGCGAGCCTCTGGATGCTGATGACTGGATCCGTGAGATAGCCAAGGCTCTGGACATTGCTCACGTTGCTGAGGAAGACAAGGTCGAGTATGCCTCCTATCTGCTGAAGGGTCAGGCAGCTACTTGGTGGGAAAACTACCAGACCATGAGAGCTGGCTATCCAATCACCTGGGGTTGTTTCAAGGAAGCTTTCCTGAAGCACCACATTCCAGATGGTCTCATGGAAAGGATGCGTGAAGAGTTTTGCTCACTCAAGCAGGGCAAGCTGGACGTCATTGGCTATCAGAGTGAGTTCAATCGCCTCGCTCGTTACGCTGGAGACGAGGTGTCCACTGAAGCTAAGAAGATGGCAAGGTTCCGTAGAGGTTTTAACCCGGAACTCAAGTATGCCCTCACCAATATCAAGGCCAACAACTTCGAGGAGCTCGTTAACACCGCGCTCAATGAAGAAAATGGGTGCAAGGCGTTCGAGGAGTCTCGCAAGCACTCGCGTGAGGGTGGTTCCTCCTCCAACATGACCACCCCTTCACAGAAGCGCCGCATCTGGGTGCCAAATGGTGCTGTCACTCGGGCTCCATACGCCCAAGCTTCTCCAGGCTTCGCTCCCCGCCCACCCAATCCAGCTCAGATGCATGATCCAAGGGGTGCAATGGGGCAGCCAAGGCCAGGGCCTCCTCGTGTCGTCACTTGCTACAAGTGCAAGCAGACGGGGCTCTACGCTGACAAGTGCACGCAGAGGCAGCTACCTCCACCACCACCTCGTCCCAACACAAACCAGGCAATGGTGCGTGCTCCCCCGGCTAAAGCCTTCAACTCCAACAACAGGCCTGTCGGGAGGACCGCAAGGGTGAATCATGTCAAGGTCGACAAAGCTGAGGAAGCTCCTGACGTCGTTCTCGGTACATTCCCCGTAAACTCTAATCCAGCTAAAGTGTTGTTTGATATCGGAGCATCACATTCTTTCGTGTCAAAGATCTTTGCGACAACAGTTAAACTCCCTTTTGTTGGTTTGGGTTCCCCGCTAGTAGTAAACTCCCCTGGAGCAACTATGCAAACGTCTAAGATCAGTCACGGAAATCAAATCCTAATTGGAAGCCACATATTCCTAGCTTCTCTCATACTGCTTGGCAATTCTGACATTGATGTCATTCTTGGTATGGATTGGTTGAAGACCAATAAAGCTACGATTGACTGTGCTCAAAAGTCAATAACTCTATTCCACCCTTCTGGCCAGATAGTCTATTCTCCAAATGAATCAAGTTCTGTTCAGCTATGCACCCTGGATGCAAAACCTCTACCTCTACTTGAAAATGTTCCGGTGGTTTGTGAATTCCCTGGCGTCTTTCCAGAAGAGTTGCCAGGGATGCCTCCAGACAGAGCAGTTGAGTTCGTGATCGAGCTTGAACCAGGTACTGCTCCAATCTCTAAGCATCCATACAAGATAGCTCCTCCTGAACTGAAACTGTTAAAGGAGCAAATCGATATGTACATGGAAAAAGGTTACATTCAACCTAGTTCCTCGGCTTGGGGTTGCCCAACTCTGTTCGTTGCGAAGAAGGATCACACAAAGAGACTCGTTGTTGACTATCGTCCTCTTAACGAGAAAACCATCAAAAACAAGTATCCAATTCCTCGTATCGATGATCTTTTTGATCAACTTGCTGGAGCCTCAATATTCTCCAAGTTGGACTTGAGAATGGGTTACCATCAAATAAAGATCAGAAAAGAGGATATTCCAAAAACAACTTTCACCACTCGGTACGGTCTATATGAATACACCGTCATGTCCTTTGGTCTAACCAATGCACCGGCGACATTCTCTCGACTCATGAATTCTGTCTTCCACGAATACCTCGACAAGTTCTTTCTGGTATATCTTGATGACATTCTTGTCTACTCAAAATCCGAGGAAGAGCATGAAGAACATCTTCGTCTCACTCTCATGAAACTTCGCGAGCATCGTCTTTATGCCAAGTTCTCCAAATGTGAGTTCTGGATTCCAGAAGTTGCTTACCTTGGTCATATCATCTCAGCCAAGGGCATAGCCATTGATCCAGAAAATGTTAAAGCAACTGTTGATTGGAAACCTCCTAAGACGGTGAAGCAAGTCAGAAGTTTTCTTGGCTTGGCTAGCTATTGCCGTCGTTTCGTCCAAAACTTTTCCAAGATTGCCAAACCTCTCACTGATCTCACAAAGAAGGACAAGAAGTTCGTTTGGTCTCCACAATGTGATAAAAGTTTCAATCTCCTGAAAACTAAACTCACTTCTACACCAGTTCTAGTTGGCCCAGATACTACCAAACCTTTCCAAATATTCTGCGATGCATCTCTCCAAGGTCTAGGTGCAGTTCTTATGCAAGAACGTCAAGTTGTGTCTTATGCTTCACGTCAGTTGAACGCACATGAGCTCAATTATCCCACACATGACCTTGAACTTGCAGCAGTTGTGTTTGCCCTTAAGAAATGGAGGCAATACTTGTTGGGTAATCGCACTGAAATCTTTTCCGATCATAAGAGTCTGAAATACATCTTCACTCAACCAGATCTAAACCTCAGGCAAAGGAGATGGATTGAAAAGATTAAAGACTTTGATCTCACCATTTCTTACACTCCAGGCAAGGCTAATGTTATGGACGATGCTCTCAGTCGCAAGTCGTATTGCAATAATCTCATGATCATGGAAAGCCAACCTCCTCTTCATGAAGAATTCCAGAAGCTGGACCTTGGTCTTGTTCCTCAAGGCTATCTTGCGAACTTGACAACCAGTCCAACTCTCGAGGACAAGATTCGTTCTGAACAACTTCGTGATGCTAAAATCAAGAAGATGGTAGAACACATCAAAGAAGGCAAGGAGAAATTTAAGTCCTTCTCAATTGATGACAAAGGAACTGTGTTCTTCGAAGGACGCATTGCAGTTCCTCAAGTTCAAAGTCTCAAAGATGTCATTCTCAAGGAGGCTCATGAAACTCCTCTCTCCATACACCCTGGAAGTACAAAGATGTACCAGGATCTCAAGACACTATATTGGTGGCCTGGCATGAAACGTGAAATTGCTCAATACGTTTCTGAATGCGACGTTTGTCAACATGTTAAGGCAGTCCATCAAAAAACAGCCGGTCTTCTCCAACCTCTGAAAATCCCTGAGTGGAAGTGGGACATGATTAAAATGGACTTCGTCACTGGTTTCCCAAAGTCTAAGAAGGGCAACGATGCAATCTTCGTTGTCATTGATCGTCTCACTAAGGTAGCTCACTTCTTTGCTGTCAAAGAAACAATCTCAGCTAGCCAGTTAGCAGAGCTCTACACAGCAAAGATTGTTCCTCTTCATGGTGTTCCATTGGAAATAAGCTCAGACCGTGGAAGCATATTCACGTCTCATTTCTGCAAAAGCTTTCAAGAAGCATTGGGCACTAAACTTCTGTTCAGCACAGCCTATCACCCTCAGTCTCAGGGGCAAGTCGAAAGAGTCAATCAGATTCTCGAGGATATGCTCAGAGCATGTGGTCTCTCCTTTGGCATGAAATGGGAGGATTGCCTTCCATATGCTGAATTCTCCTACAACAACAGCTTCCAGGCAAGCCTAGGCATGGCACCATTTGTAGCTCTCTATGGCCGCAGATGCAGAAGTCCAATCAATTGGTTTGGAACTGGTGAACGTTCACTCTTAGGCCCTGACATTGTTAAGGAAGCCGAAGAGAAAGTTCGCATCATTCGTGACAATCTCAAGATTGCTCAGTCTCGTCAGAAAAGCTACTATGACAGCAAGCACAGGGATACGATCTATGCACCTGGTGACAAGGCATATCTCTGTGTAACTCCCCTCAGAGGCACTCATCGTTTTGGTGTGAAAGGAAAACTTGCACCAAGATACATTGGTCCTTTCAACATTCTCTCAAGGCGTGCAGAAAATGCTTATCGTCTTGAACTTCCAGAAAAACTATCCAAGGTGCACGATGTGTTTCACGTGTCACAGCTCAAGAGGTGTTTCAAAGATCCAGATCGTGCAGTTGATCATGATTCCATTGAACTGCAAGATGATCTATCTTATGAGGAGCACCCTATTCGTATTCTCGATGAGACCGAGCGTAAGACTCGCAACAATAGCACCAAGTTCTTGAAAGTGCAGTGGTCCCATCATTCCGATAAAGAGGCAACGTGGGAGACCGAAGAGGATCTTCGCAAGAAGTATCCGGACCTTTTCTCTTCTCAGTAGGAATCTCGGGGCGCGATTCCTTCAAGGGGGGGCGTTTTGTAACATCCCAAGTATGAAAATTACCTTTAGAATGTTTGTTTCTTGCTTTATTATTGTTTTGCATCATGGCATCTTAATCATTGCATTTGTTTTCCTTTTGTTTGCATATGTTTTCCTTTGTTTTCCCATTTGAAATTCAAACAATATTCAAATGCTTTGTTTCATACTTGCTCTGTTACAATTTTTCCAAATAAAAAGTTCAATCAAAACATTCATTGTTTCCATTAAACCATAAGGTTCAAACTATTTAAAATTATGGCTTTTAATAATTCACTTAATTCAACTGTTATTCAAATTCATTTACAAACAGCAACCATTTTTTAAATTATGAAACTTGCAAAACAAATCAATCACTTGTTTCACAATAAATTTGAATTTAAAACTTCTAAGTTGCTTAAGTCAAAATTATTCAATTAATATTGATTTCACTCAAATTTCAAACAAATTTCAAAACAGCAACATAATTTAATTATTTTGGAAATCTAAACTTGCAAGTTGTTGCTGTTACAATAAATAGGCAATACCAATTTTTCCTAAAATTTTCTAACATCAAAACCTATTCTTTTTCGTCCTATTTCTATTCAGCAAAAAAGAAGAAGAAAGAAACAGAACAAAAAAAAATAAAAGAAACAGAGAGGGGTGGGCAGGCCAGCCCAGTTGGGCCAGCCCACCACACCCCCACGGCCCGTACCCGTTCGCTCTTCTTCTCTCTGTACGGCGGCCATCCGGCGTGTCCACGTCGCCGTACGGAGAGCAGAGACGGCCAGGAGGCGATCACCTCCTCCTTATTAACCCTAGGGTTCCCCCCTCGGTGCCCTAGACCACCCACCACCACCTATCCCTCGACGCCGCCGTTTTTCCTCCATCTCCTGCACCCCACCTCTGAATCCCCGAGCGCCACCGCACCTACCTCCGATGATCGCCGCCGGTAGGGTGCGTCTCCCCTCGTGCTAGCCACGGGAACGGTTTCCCCGTAGCCCCCTCTACCTCCTCGACTTCTCCTCGCTGCCGGAGACCCACCGGAGCGCAGCCGCCGTCCTCGTTCCTATCGCCGGCGCCGTTCTTCCCCGAGCCTCTGCCTCACCTGCAAACGCCGGTGAGCACAACGACACCTCCCTCTCTCCCTTCCCTCTCGTGCACGCACACGACCACACGCTCGCAACGCACGCATCCACGCACCAGCAGCACGGCAGCACGAGCGCGGCAGCAGCTCGCCGCCGGCCAGCGAGCCTCTGACGAAAAGTTCAGAAACGCACCTGCAGAAAAAAGTTCAGTTAGCGATGACTGAAACATAACCTGTCCGCGCACCCCTTACCTGACAAGCGAACGCATCCACCACAGTGGTAACGCACCACTGCACGCAGCGCCGCGGCCAGGGTTCGAGCCCCGCGCGCAACATCTTTTTGGGATTTAATCCCCGCGCCCGTTGCCCACCTGCCAGTGACCTGGGTGGCCACGCGTGCTGCCACGCAGCGCCACGCTGGCCAGGGCCCGCTGGCAGTGGCCCAGGCTAGGCCACTGCGCAGTGAAAATAGTTTCTGGCCTTTTCTTTTTAAATTTAAATCCTTTTCTTTACAGATTAGTCCCTAGAATTAAAATACAAATAACTTCTAATTTCCAAATCCAAATAATGCAAATGAAATATGTTTCCTGAACCAAATTAAATTCTCTACATGTTTACATCATTTTTTTTCTGTTTTGAATATTTCAAATGTATTCAAATTTCAAATTCAAACAAATCATCTTAATTTTGGTTAATTCCATAACTAATTCAAACTTAACTCAAATAACACAAATAAAATATGTTTTCCATGCAATTTTGAACCATCTATCCAAATATAAATTTTGTTTCATGATTTGAATAATTAAAATTGGTTAAATAATTTAAACCTTGTTTAAATCATTTAAAATTTGCTAAATTCATAACTTGCTTACATTAAATTATTTTTGAACATGTAAAATATGTTTTCAAACCAGAAAAACATAACCTTTTCAAATATGAACTTGGTTTAATGTTTTGAACAAATAAAATTCAAATAATATTCATACTTGAATTAAATTCATTTAAATCTTGTTTAAACTTGTTTAATTCATAAGTAATTCATTCTAATTCCTTTTTCAATAATTGAAACATGTATTCCAACTAAAATTGTGTGTTATTTTCAAATATGACCTTTGTTATCTATTTTGAATAATTTAAATTGGTGAAAACAACAAATGCTTGTGTAGCACCTTTAAGGAACCAAAATTTCATAACTTAATAAATGAATTTCCAAACTTGGGAAACCTTATTTCAAAATTGTTTCTATTGTTGTTATTTTTCTGTTTTCCTCATCCATGCATCATACTAATCCACTTTCACCTGTTGATTAGTTGTAAAACAATTATTCCAACCTTAATTCATGGGCTTTCCATAGGCAATTCCAAATTGCATGTGGGTCAATTTAATTATGTTATGTTACCATGTCAACTAGTTTATTTTTGATGCATCAATTAAATGGTCATGCATCATCCCATGATTGTGCACTATGCCATGTTATTGATTGTTTATCTCTCTGCGTTGTTTGTTTGCTTCTTCTCGAATAGACGACGACGCTGAGACAGACGATACTTACGACACCCCTTCTGAGGAGTTAGCTCAGTACCAGGCTGCTGAGTTTGCAGGCAAGTATTCACTCACATGAACCATTGTGTTCCTTTCCACATTGGATACCGATACTTTCCATTGTCTATTTCTGCTAGCCCTATGAATCGTTGCTTGTGTTCGATCCTATCACATGTTATCCTTTAACCCTGATATAGCCTCACCTCCACACCTATAACCTCGTTGCTTGTTGCCTGTGTCTTACTAGCATGCTTAGGGTTGTTTTTGCTCGAGTCTGTTACCCGTTACTTTCTGTTACTATATTTCTATTATGTTCTGGGGCTCGATGGTAAACAACAACCTGTTAATTTTGAGGTAATGCTAAATTGATGATAAGGCACCGGCAGGAGGCCCGACGTGGTTTTGAGGCCTGCTAGTGTTGACCCTAATTAGGAAAAGGGTCTTGTCTACTGATCCATGATGAGCGCACTATCCGCATGTGGGAAGCGTGTATGGGCGCCCCCCTCAATTTGATTCGATTCGCATCTCGTCCAAATCGCCACACTTAGTTCGGGCTTTCCATTTGTTGCACTCATATGCAGGTACGAACCCGAGGCCAGGGTGGAACTTTTGTAGTCGGCATTTAGGGCGGCGTGGTCTTAGAGTGCTATGAGGGTCCCCCTTTTCTTCGTGGGGGCTCGATTAGCCGCGCACGCACAGCACGTGGTTCTTTGGGCTTGATGCGAAGAAGAGTTGAGTTGTGTTGAGTTCCCCGCTTGGTGGGAGGCATTCCATCTGGCGGGTTATTCTTACGTGTACGGCCAAATTGGTGCACCCCTGCAGGGATAAAATCTTCTCGAGAAGCCGTGTTTTCCGCGGTTATGGTTGACTTGGTGAAAGTACTGGCTAACAAGTACTCAGAACAACTTACACCTAACTAATGATAACTTGACTAGTAATAGCCTTATTGACACAATAACTTGAACATCATTAATCCAACTGTGTGAGTTATCCTCGGGTTGCTTCTTTGGATAAGGGGCGAGATCCAGGATGGGTTTGTTTGGAGTTAGTTATAGTTGGTTACGATACGCTATCTTATCCCTTTCTGTTAGCCGGAAGTTGTAGCATGTTTCTGTAGTTGGTTAGAGCAGCCATTTACCGCATCTTTTGTATCACCCTTTCTTCCGTTGAACCCAAAGCATTTGTGCTTGATGTTGTTGGGTACACTTTGGTGAACTGTGAGTCTTTCTTGCTAGTACGCTTATGTACTGACCCCTTTGGGGCTGTGGTTTCCGTAGACTACGCTTACGAGGATCCCCGTGATGGCTACTACGTGGAGTTTGACGAGGCTGCTGACGAGTAGATAGCGGACCCGGGCAGGATCCGAGACATCGTGGATGGGCTCCGTCTTTTCGTTTCCGGCCTCTTAGGCCTATTTGGATCTTGTCTGTACTCAGACACTTTGAATGCTTCCGCTGTGTTGTAATGATGATATGTTGGGACATGTGTCCTCTGGATGATTGTATTTTCTATCTCTGCTCTAGTGAGAGCTATTTGCAACTTATTTCAATCTTTTGTGTCTTAGAGATATGTTGTGATATCAGTTGTTCTAATGCCGTTGACGTACCATCTGTGTATGTTATGAAGTACGTCAACGGAAGTGTCCTGATTTCTATGGGATGGTTTACGCAGACGATGGATAGTAGAGAATGGTTGTCACACGTTTACGTGTTGGCCTGCTCATATTGAGATGCGGGTGCCGGTATGCCCCGTAAGCCATTTGTTCTACTGTTCAGCGTACTGTGAGTATCCTCTAGAAGTCCGGGTGCGACAGAAGAGGTGGGGGCACCCCATGCCTTGGCCGCATGGAGCTTTTAGGCTGCACGCCCTCCTCCTATAAATAGAGGAAATGAGCTCCCTCATTCCCACACACTTGTGTCATCTCTTCTCCCTCCTTCCGCTGCTCCACCTCATGGTCATCCGCTTGGCGAAGCCCTGACCATGTAGTTTTTCCACCACACCACACCGTCGTGTTGCTGGAGTTCCAGGCGGATCCTCTACTTCCGCTGCCCCGTTGGATCAAGGGAACGGAGGTTATCATCAACTCGTGCGTGTGACCGATCACGAAAGCGTTGCCGGATTGCAGCGCACATCTTTACGATCTTGAAATCGACGTGAGTTTGACTACATCACCAACGAGATTTTATCTCATAACTCTTTGTGTCTTCAAGGGTATGCTATTCTTAAGACTCCTTTTCCCCGTTGTTTACATCTCCTAGATTATATCTTGGCCCTTCGGGTGTCCTTCGCGTAGGAATTTTTTGTTTTCTTTGCTACAAACCCATCACACCCTGCGCGCATCCATCTTCCCACGTCCGTCAATGCCATGCCTCCGAGACTCACCATAGTTTATGTGGTAGATATAACACCGCTCCATCTTCTCGAACACCGCCATCTTCCATCGGTCCCACAAGTTAGATCCAACTCCCACACATTGCCTCTAAAGAGGAGAACGACGCTGAGTGTCGCCAACGTCCGACCCCGAAAGGATCTAGATTTTCCCCGAAGCGATATCGGTATGATCAGAACTGCATCACCAACACATTCAACAAGGTTGCGACGCCCACAGGCATCACCGTCGATGTATTTGATCGACGCTAGATCCTCGCAGCAGTCCTACGCGCCCACCTCTATCCGAACCGGCTTCACCAATCTCTGCTTGAATTGCCGCCGCCAGCAACCACTGGTCGGATCAGGACGATGGCCGCGTAGCACCACAAATCAAGCCGAGCCGTCGGCATCCAGGGTGGTGAGAACCAATCGGACCATGCTCCCAAGATCTCTTTCCTCCGTGCTCCCTCCTTGTGAGGACGTCGTCGCCATGGCCGTCCTAGTGTCAGCGAGCGAGGGACGCCATCACGCGCCTGCAGCGCCGTCGAGTCCACAACAGATCTCCCCAAGCCACCTTTGGAGGCAGGGCCACCGCTACCGCGATTAGACCGGTGGCAGCGGCGGCGAGGAGGAGGCCCGGAGGAGACGCTTAGCGATGGCGGCTAGGGTTTCCCCCGAGCCGCCTGCTAGGAGATGGCGACAAGGTTAGTAGTTGTGATCTTGATTATGTTTGGGAGCAAGATTAAAGTTCTTAATTATTATTTTAGGTAAAAGGCTTTTATTAATGCCCAGCTTTGAGTTAACAAAGCTAACAGAGTTCCACCATAAATGTTATACATGCTGCGGCATACGGCTTAGCCAAAGGGGAAGAAACAAAAAAACAGCAAGTGTTGCGGCATACAGCTTAGCCAAGGGAAACTAAAATACCAGGATGTCCATCGGAAGTGCGAGGAAGGAAAGAAAGGTGGAGCTTCTTGAGCTCGGCGATGATTCTCCTGGCGGCATCTCTGTCCTCATGCATCATGGCAGGGATCCAAAGCTGCAAGAAAATCATAGTTTTGAAAATGATTTCAGTAGGGTGGCGAATGAGATTTTCTCAATGTCCAACTTATTTATAATATTCCAAAGCGCCCACGATTGTGCGAGGAAAAGGGTCCAAGCTAGTCTACGGAATCGGCCGTGAAGCGAGGAAATAATGGAGTGCTAGTGGGGGAAGGAGGGTGTGTTCCAGGTCGTCCCTACGGCTTGTCTCATCGCTCTCCAAGCGACTAAAGCAAAAGGGCAGGCAAAAAAGATATGATAAGCATTCTCGGCGGCACTACACAGGGCACAACGGCCATCCGAGGGGCCCTAGCGAACATCGACCTAGATGCCCGAGGCGACTTTTGTATATGATGAGCAGCCAGGCAAACACTTTGATCTTTAGAGGGACATTAGCTTTCCAAATGTCTGCGGCGTGGGCAACAGAGCTTCCTTGAGAGAGCTTGGCATACATAGATTTAACCGTGTATTGGTCCGAGGGGTCGAGGGACCAGCGAACGGAGTCGGGCTCGTTGGACAGAAAGGTGGTATGGATTATTTTGTCAAGATCGTGCCACTGGGCCAGGCCCTCCTAGTCCAGAGATCTACGAAAGAGATGCCGGTTTGGGTAGCTTGATCCACCGAGATGGAATGGTTATCGCAAATCTCAAACAGCCGGGGAAAGCGGTGGAAAGGGGGGCCTCCCCATGCCACCAGTTAGTCCAAAACAAAGTTCTGGCACCGTTATGCACCTGAAATTTGGCCCCGGCTTTAAAAAGGTGTTTGATTTTCTGGAGCCCCATCCAGAATTGCGAACCCCCTCTTGATGTAGACGCAAAGAATCCCCGCTCGGGGCGTATTTATTTCGTATAATCAGAGCCGATATAGAGTCTTCCAATTGGTACAGCCTCCAAACCCATTTAAGAAGCAGTGCCTCATTCATAATGCGCGAGTTGATGAGACCAAGAGCTCCGAACTCTTTAGGCTTACACATAGACGCCCCGTTAACCATGTGATATGATACGTCATAAACGTATCTATAATTTCTTATGTTTCATGTTGTTTTCATGCCAAATGGTACATGTTTTCCTTACACTTTATGTCATTTTTATCGATTTCCCGGGACAAACCTAGTGACAAAATGCCACAAAGCCAGTTTCCTGTTTTCTACCGTTTTTAGTTTCAGAAAAGTTGTTCTAGAAATATTCTTTGAATTGGAAAATTCGAAGCCCAGAAGTCTTAGAATTCCCCATGCTTCCATGGAATCCCGAAGAGGCCCGGAGGGTGGCACAGGGGGGCCGCACCATAGGGCGGCACCCCCTGGCCACGCCTGGGGGTTGTGTGGGCCCCTCGCGCGTCCACTTCCATCGCCCTTTCGCCTATTTATTCCCCCGATGCGTCAACCCTAAAAATATACCACTTCTTCCCGAGAAACACCCAAGGCCACCATCATCGTCAACCCGAGATCGGGAGGGTTCTGGAGCTCTCCCCGGCAACCTACCGGGAGGGAAAATCATCACCGGAGGGGTCTACACCACCATGCCCGCCTCCGGAGTGATGTGTGAGTAGATCATCCCTCGACTACGGATCCATAGCAGCAGCTAGATGGTTGTCCTATCCACTTTATGCCTCATGTTTAGATCTCGTGAGCTGCCTCACATGATCAAGATCATCTTATTGTAATGCTACATGTTGTGTTTGCTGGGATCCGATGATATTTGAATGCTATGTCTTTTTATTATCAATGTATCATGTTATCTTCATGTCTATGTTATTTATGATCTTGCCTGCTCTCTGTTGTTACTAGATGCTCTGGCCAAGTAGATGCTAGTGAATCCAAGAGCGAGTATTTATGCTCGATAGTGGGTTCATGCCTCCTTTGCATCTGTGCTCGAGTGATAGAAATGTGACGGATGGAGGATGTGTTGTTGCCATTAGGGAGAAAACAACGATGTTTACTTCGTTTACATTGTTTACATTACACACTCTCCTTACTGTGGTTATCCGTTTCTTGCAACTTAATACCCAACGTTTGTTCGGATGATATTCGAATGGTGGATTATTAGTCATAGATGCAGTTGGATGACGATCTACGTATTTTATTGTAATACTCGCATGACTCTCATAGTAATCTTTATGTCATGCATGTTTCTTTATCTTTCAATTGCTCAGCTGTAATTTGCTCACCACGCATGTTAGCTATCTTTTATGGAGAGACACCTCTAGTGAACTGTGTACCCCGGTCTATTTTCTCATACTGATAATACAACCACTGCAATTACTATTTTCACACTGCTTCTACTGTTTTCGTATTGTTCTCATACTGTTTTCCACACCATACGTTTAACCTCTTTGTGTTCAGCAAAACCGGTGAGATTGACAACCTTAGTGCTTCGTTGGGGCAAAGTGATTTGATTGTGCTGTGTAGGTTCCACATTGCTGCTGAACCGGTAGTGCACCCTACCATCTCAACTGCATCAACCTTCTGAAGTTACTCCTTCCTCCTACTGGTCGATTCAACCTTGGTTTCTTTCTGAGGGAAACTTGTTGTTGTGCTCATCAAACCTTCCTCTTGGGGTCTCCCAACGAACGTGTGTTACACGTGCATCAAGCACTTTTTTTGGCGCCATTGTCATGGAGGAAGATAATATCTGCAAGGGGAGTCTCTCACTTCCAATCTCTTTACTTTGTTTTTGTTTTGCTTAGTTTATTTTATTTTGTCTTGTTTGCTTCTCTTTATCAAAAATACAAAAAAAAAATCTTATTCTAGTTGTTACTTCTGTTACCCTGTTGTTTTCCTTCATTATGCCGCTCCCTAAGTTCACCCTGACAGATCTTCCAGTTGGTAGTGGTTCTATACTTGTAAAGGATGCCACTAAAGAATTTTTTAATCATGTTAGTAAGCATGAAAATTTTGAGGAAAAATCCATAGTAGAGCTTGCTCCAAATTATGAAACTACTACAGCTTCTTTAGTTCACATGCTAGAAGCTAGGTTTGTTAACCTTCATCCCATACTGCAGCATATGTTCCTCAACTTGAATAATATCGAAGACATTGAAAAAAGAAATTTTATCCTAGAAACAATGCTTAAAGAATTTAGAGATGTTGTTATCGAGGTTAGAAAAGTTTTTGATCATTTCAATATGCTAGGCTCATGTTTAGATGTTGTTGGTGATCTTGAAAGATCTGAACCTAAAAGTGATAAGGAGATGAAAATACCGATCCCCTTTAAATTGATAGCATTGCATGAAGCCCAAGAAAATAATTTTGATTGGATTGTTCCTAAGAATTTATTTTATGCGGATAGTAGACCTAAAAATTCAAAGATAGGGACATATGAAACTCATTTAGATAAAATACAATGCATTATTGAAAAATTTCCTTATCTTTATTTGAATGTCTCTCCTCTTGAAAACACTTGAATCCACTTTTCTGGGGCCTAGCTAAAAGGCGTTAAAGAAAAGCACTTCTTGGGAGATAACTCATGGTTTTATTTTTGCTTTGTTTTTCTCTATTTTATTTGAGTCAAGGGGTTGTATACTTCTGTAGCAACTCCTTTGTGTTTTTATTTTCATGTTTTAGTTGTGCCAAGTGAAGTTTCTAACGGAAGTTGGAGTTGGTTTTGGATTTCTACGCAGGAAACAGATTTCTACTGTCCACCGTAAAAAATCGTATAAAATCCAGGAAGATCAGAATAATCTGAAATATTTTTTGCTTATTTCAAAACTAATTCCGAAATTTTTTTGTTCTTTAAGTTTTTCGATCTGAGCAATGTTAGTGCACCGAAAAAATTCGTCTTTACAGACTGTTCTGGTTTTGGTAGATTCTGCCATTTTTCTTGCATTTGCTCTTTTACGATGTAAAGTGGATTTCTTTGCTTCACGAAACATCAGTGGATGTAGCTAATGTTTAAAAGTATCAATAGAACTTGTGCCCATGCAGAACCAATGGATTTTTTTATTGTTACACTAACGCTCTAATGTGAATTACTCTTTGAGTGTGGTGTGAAGGAAGTTTTCAAGTGTCAAGAGAAGAAGGTGATATAGTGTGATCAAGAAGAGTGAAAGGTAAAAGCTTGGGGATGCTGTAACATCCACACTTTTTGTAATAAAGTGTTTGTGTTTGTGTTGTGCTCATATCATGTCATGCATGCATTTTGAACCCAAGGTTGTATTTAAAACAGGTGTACTAAAATTTAATATCGGAGTTTATTAAAATCACTTAAAAGTGCCAATTTAAAATCATGGTTTAAAATGGTGCAATTTTTGCAAACGAAAAATATGTTGAGGTTGCCAATGTGTTAAGGAACTCAAAAATAATTTTTACCAATTTTTTACTAATTGCAGAAAAGCCCTCAAATATGTTTTTGGTTTGCTGTTTTAAAAGGAGCGAGGGCTATTTTGTAAATTTCATGAGAGCAGGGGGTTTTCAGAAATTTCTCTTCTTGTCGTCTTCTTCCTTGAGCCAGTGGATGGAAGGTCCATGACGCTGCCCCCCCCCCCGCCACCTCCTACTTCTCCTCCTCGAGGATAAGGACGAGGGGGAGAAGCCACGCCCTCCTTTCTCCTCCTCCTCACATCGGAGCCTTCCCTCTCTGTACCTCTCACGCATAGCAACCCGATCCCAAACCCTAACCTACCGACGCCATCCGTCGCTCGACGCCGGCAGTACGGCTGCCCCCATGGCCAACCGAGCGTCCCACAGCCTCTGCCACGTCTCCCTCGTCCTCCTCGAGTAGAATCGGCAGTGGGGAGCCCTAGGAGGTCCCCAATCCACGGCCGCCGCCGTCCTCCTCTCGCCGCCGGCGTTCGTCGCCTCCCCTTGCTGCCCCGACCCCGTCATCACGCTGAGGGTGAGATTCCCCACCCGCTGGTGCCATTCTCTTCCTCCCTTCCCCTCTGGTTCTCTCTGTCCCCGCCGGCCACCAACCACCGCCGCGCCCAAGCGCTCCGGTGAGCTCTCTGGCGATCTCTTTGTCAGCTGAGGCCACCCCTAGCCTCCCCACACCTCCCTCTACCTCGTGGACTTGTTTGATTCCAAAACCCCGCGAGGAATATTGAGCATTGCATCGATGCCTGTGTTGAGTGTTGTTCTCTTTCTTTCCGGTGTTTTCTCTTATCGGTAGAACCCGAATCCGGAGTGAAGTTCGACACCCCTGTTGACAAACACTTGGTATAAACAACCAAGTCAAGCACTTATTCCTGAAGCTTTCTCTCGTTTTCTTGAAACAAGGCAAGCACAACCTCTTATCTTCCCATATAAGTTTTCGAAGTGTATTTCTTCTCGTACGATGCATGCTTTACAAAGTATCTTGAGTCAATAGATAGAGTTGTTCTATTTATTTGCATAACCCAGATATGATGTTTCAATGCTCCTAGCAGACATATGATTTGTTTGTGTGTATCGCCAGAGCCTCAAATATGCCATGCTTAGTCATACATGTGTGTTGATCTCTGCTCCATCCGGTTGATGAATCAGAGTTACGAAATGAATCTACTATGACAGGATGACGTGGTAAGGTTTGAGATGTGTGCTTAACATGATTAAAGGCTTGGATGAGTTGCCACATGGGATGTGGTGATTTGCCTCGTTCATGCCCCTAGGAGCGAGTTCTCGCCTTTGAAGCCAAGACTGATCGTGCAACCACACAGGGATTGGATTCCCCTCGGTTTCAACTTGTCTAGTTTGTTCCATGAGTTGCCTAGTTCGGGTGTTCCATTTGGATTTGCAGGGACATGGTGGTGTATCGGCGCTCTGCGGGTAGGTAAACGTCGAGCATTGCGCACAACGATAGAGAACCGGCAGGAGATGGCCACTCCCTATTGGCGGTCCATCTCTACTCGGAGCGACTCATGGAATAGGCGAAGCAAGGGAAAGATCGTGGTCAGCCACCCTCTGCCGGCACATCGTCGGAATTGTGCCAATATCTTGGCATTAAGAGTCGGCTTAAACGTGTGGGTAAAGTTGTACACCCCTACAGGGTTTAATCTTTTCGAAAAGTCGTGTCCACGGTTAAGGATGAATTGGTGACGGATCCTGAGATCATAGAGAACTTGAACCTGACGTAAAAGATGTTGCCAATGCATGTTTAGTTTCAAGAAGTGGTTCCGGTTATCGTGTGCTCGAGATGATGCTTCGAAGGTTCTGAAGACAATATCCGTGAAAAGCTTCTCTGTCTTCCTCTATTCGAAACAAAGTTGGCTTTACGCAAAATAACCTTCATAAACCCTTTTTGAACAAGCAGATATATAATAGGTTGGTTAAGTCTTGTTGAGTACCTCCCGTACTCATGTTTGCTTCAATTTGGTTCAGGTGGAGTTCCATACCTTTGGTGGTGTATCACCATGGACATCGACGGGTAGTTTGGGGTTTCCTAGGTAGCAGCCTGGAATCTCTGGGCTGGGACGTCACCTTATGTTGCGGCCTCTTAGGCCTTTTTGGTTCTTGTTGGCTAGAAACACAATTTTCTTTCCGTTGTCTGATGTAATGTTGGGTCGTGTGACCTCTGTTTGTAAGCTTTACTCTAATATTTCTTGCTTAATAAAGCTTCATGTTTAGAGTACTGCTTTGATCGGTTGTTTGGTTCGAACTCATCATTATACAGTTTTGGCTAGGACTGCATAGTTGTCGCAGTCGAGGGGTTGTGGAGCCGATGATCCATGTCCAAGCCCGCCTGCCGATGTGATTCGGCCTGGGGCTAGGTAACCTCAGTAACCCTCGATTGTTGTTGTACTTTCTGGACACATAGCATCTCTGTATAGTTTTGGTCCCGTTTCCTTCAGTTTCATTCGATCCGTGGACGCTTTGATATGCATAGTTGGTTATGACTAGCATGGACACAAGGAGTAGTGGTACCATGGTGATCCGGCCTGCGTGCCAATGAATCCGGTGTGCCTGCCATTATTTGTTGCGGCCGGGGCTGGTAACCCTGAAGCCCTTGTGGGTCCATGTCTAGGAGCACATAACAGTATGTATATCTCTGGGTCCGGGGTCGTGACAGGTCATGGTATCAGAGCAGGACTGCATGTAGGAAAACCCTTGCTATTGGTCGGTGTTGAGTCTAGAGTTTGTGAAAACTATTTTCGAAATGGCAAATGAGTTGTGAAAACCTTCTTAGGATTCTTTTTACTCCTTACCTGGTATCGCTCTAACTCTGATTCACCGTATATCATTTGATTTCAAATGTTTTACCTCTCACCTGTTAACTTCAAAGTTAGGAGCAAAATCGTTGGGTGTTTTTCCTAGTACTCCGTGTCAGGGTGCTAATGTTCTCAGAGTTTCCATGTTACCTTCTTCGCTCTAAATTGTTGATTCCTTTTGACTTCAACTGGTCCATATCAAGTCATGAATCTTTATGTTGCATTCTTTCCCATGGGAGTGTTTCTCATGGTTCCATTTCTTTGTACTCAGGATGTCCGGGAGTACTCGAGATTCCGTTGAAAGTGGTCATGTTGAGGAAGAGTCTTCGTCTTCCTTACTGACGCAAGTTCTTCAGGATATCGAGACCAACCGCCTGAGAAATGAGCATCTCCTTGAGAGTGTGGCGCAAAACACTGAACGTCGTCATGACGGATTTGTTACATACAGGGATTTAGTTCATGCTAAGCTTCCATCTTTCAGCAACCTCAAGGAACCCATTGATGCTGATGATTGGCTTCGTACTATCGAGCGCAAATTTAACGCTCTCCATGTTCCAGAAAGTGACCGTGTGAACTTCGCCGCCTACCAGCTAGAGGGTGAAGCTGGTTCATGGTGGAAAGGTTTCTTGGTGTTGCAGTCGCCGGGACATAAGGTTACTTGGGAGGAGTTTCGTAAAGAGTTCTGTGCTGCCCATGTTCCCGAGGCAATTATGGACTCCAAAAGAAAAGAGTTCCTAGATCTGACCCAGGGACAGATGGCTGTTGAAACTTACGGACGTGAATTCACCTGTTTGGCTCATTATGCACCCCGAGATGTTGCAGATGATGTGGATAAACAAGAGTTGTTCCGCAAGGGTCTGGATTCCGGAGTTCGCTATGAGCTACTCTCTTTCCAGTTTCCAACCTTCTAGGTCCTTTATAATCATGCTCTTACCTTGGATCATGGCAAAAAGGAAATGGAAATTTCTTTGAAGAAGATTTCTGGAGAATCACGTGCGTCTTCTTCTGGTCCCAAGAAGCGTCGTGTGTTTGTTCCGTACAATGCTATTCCATATCCATCAGTTGTTCAATAAGGTCACCTTGGTGGGCAATCCAGAGTTGTTGGTAGTAAGAAACGGCTGGTGACATGTCATGTATGTGATGAACTTGGCCATTACTCCAACAAATGTCCTCAGAGGATATCTTCTCCACCTCAGCTCGTTCCTACACGGGTTGTTAACTGTGGTCGTTTGAACCATGTTCTGATTGAAGAAGCTCAAAAAGCACCCGATGTGGTGTTGGGAATGCTTCGTGTTAACCTAGCTCCAGCCTCTGTTCTGTTTGATTCCGGAGCGTCACACTCATGTGTATCAAGAGCTTTTGTGGTGTTTCATGACATACCTCTTGTGAGTATGTTTGCTCCGTTGATAATTTCCACCCCGGGGTCCTTCTGCTGGACTAATCAGTGTTGCCCTGGTGTCCCAATTGAAATAGGAGGTTTGGTGTTTCTTTCTACACTTGTCATCATGGACTCAGATGACATCAATGTCATACTGGGCATGGACTGGTTGTCAACACATCATGCTAGGATTGATTGTGCAGCCAAGTCTGTTACCCTGATTCATCCTTATGGTCAGACAACTCGGTTGTTGTTTCCTTGTGGGACGGTTCAACCACAGCCATGTCCTCAACTTAATGCAATCGAAGTCCGACCATCTATCGAGATTCATGAGGTACCAGTGGTGTGTAAGTTTCCGTATGTCTTCCCGGAAGATCTTACTGGTATGCATCATGATTATTCAGTGGAGTTTGTTGTTGAACTAATTCCTCGAGTGGCTCCTACTTCTGAAAGACCACACCGTATGTCTCTAGAAGAGCTGGTTGAGTTGAAGAAGCAAATAGAGGAGTCAGAAGGAAAAGTCTTTCCTCATGCCAACACATCTTCTTGTGGATGTCCTACACTACTCGTCATGAAGAAGGATACCACGGTTCCCCAGCTGGTTAGTGAATATTGTCCGTTGAATGATGTGACAATAAATCACAAGTGTTCTCTTCCTCGGACAAATGGTTTGTTTGACCGTCTGATTGGTGCCACTGTCTTCTCCAAGATACACTTAAGTCTGGGTTCTCATCAACTTCATACCAGGTCCAGGAATGTATCTAAAACGGTTGTCAAAACTCGTTTTGGTCTTTACGAGTACACTATTATGTTTTCCGAACTCTCCAACGCTCCAACCATGTTGATGGGGCTTATGAAATCCGTTTTCATGGAGTATCTTAACAAGTTCGTTGTGGTTTACCTCGACAATGTTATAATGTACTCCAAGTCCGAAGAAGAACATGCTGAACATCTTCGTTTAGCTTTGACAAAGCTTCGTGAGCATCGTCTCTATGCCAAATTTTCCAAGGGTGAGTTATGGTTGAAAGAGCTCCCATTTCTAGGCTATGTCCTATCTGCTGACGGAGTTGTAGTTCTTCCTAATAAAGTTCAGTTCATATTGGACTGGGAGTCACCTACGTCCATCAAAGAGGTTCGAAACTTCCTCGAACTTATCGGTCGTTATCACCGCTCTATTGAAGGTTTCTCCAAAGCTGCCAAGCCAATGACTGATCTTCTTAAGAAAGATAAACAGTTTGTATGGTCAACAATTGCAGAAGAGAGTTTCCGGTTGTTGAAAACCAAGCTGGCTAATGCTCCTATGCTTGTCCTTCCGGACACGCGCAAGGACTTCGTTACCTTCTATGATACCTCTCGTCAAGGTATCGACTGCGGTCTTTTGCAAGATGGTCGTGCGGTTTCATATGCTTCTCGACAACTGAAACCACATGAGTTCAAATATCCAACTCATGCTCTTGAGTTAGCAACTGTTGTGTATGCCTTTAAACAATGGCGTCATCATCTGCTAGGAAATCAATATGAGTTCAACTTCCACCAGCAGAGCTTCTAATATCTTTTCACCCAACCAGATCTGAGTCTCAGACAAAAGAGATGGCTGGAACTAGTCAAGGAACCCAATGTGGAGGTCAATTGTCAAACTGATAAAGGTAAGTCGTGGTTGACCCGACAATCCAGAAGTCTTACTATAACAGCTTGATGATACAGCAAGATCAGCCTTCTCTCCACAAAGAGTTCTCCAAGCTCAATCTTCAGGTTGTTCCCTCTGGTTATCTTGCTAGTCCAGAAGTGAAACCATCCTTTGAACACCAAATCAAAGATGCCCAAAAGCGGGATCTAAGAATTACCTTGGTCAAGAGAAAGATTTCTTGTGGATTTCCTACATGCTTCTCCGTTGATGATCAAGATACCGTTTATTTTGGTGAACGTATTGTTGTGCCGAAGAAACGGAATCTGAAACAACTTATCCTCTGTGAAGCTCTTGAGTCACTTCTCTCTGTTCATCCTGGTAGCACCAAAATGTACCGTGATCTACGTCAAAGGCTCTGGTGGACCAAGATGAAGCGAGACATCACTCAATTTGTGGTTGAATGCGATGTTTGTCGTCGTGCTAAAGCTGAACATCAAAGACCAGCTGTTACTCTCTACCCCACACATATTCCTGTTTGGAAGTGGGATGAAGTTGAGATGATTTTCATTGTTGGTCTTCCAAGAAATGATCAGGGACACACCGCTATCTGGGTAGTGATTGATCGTCTGTCAAAAGTTGATCATTTCGTTCCTATCCATCAGGGCATCAATGCTAAACAACTGGCATATTTATATGTCTCTCAGATAATACCTCTTCATGGTGTTCCTAAGAAAATTCTTTTTGATCATGGAAATCTGTTTACTTACAAAGGCTGGGCAAGTTTCAAGCAAGCTATGGGAAGGCGTATACATTCCACCATAATCTATCAATCATCCCGTAATGATCACCTCGGGAGTCCGAATCAAACTCTTGAAGACATGCTTCGAGCTTGTGTTGTAACTTTCGGTCAAAAACCGGTGAAAGACAGTTCTTTGGACCGAAGAATCTGATCAATGAGACTGAAGAAACAGTTCGTATGATCCGTGAACATCTGAAAGCTGCTCAGTCTCGCCAGAAGAGTTATGGTGACCGTCAACAAGATATTCGTTATGATGTTGGCGGACAAGCCTATATTCGAGTCACACCTTTGAAGGGTGTTCATCGTGATGTCATGAAGGGAAAATTACCGCCTCGCTATGTTGGTCCTTTCCCTGTTCTTGCAAAAAGTGGGAATTTTGCTTATCGTCTCCATCTACCTTCAACGTTCTCACGGGTTCATGCTATATTCCACGTCTCACAACCCCATCATTGCTTCAAAGATTCCAACCATGGCGTTGATCATGAAACCATTGATCTCAAGGACGATCTGACCTACCGAGAATGTCGTGTCCGTATCCTCGAGGCAGCTGAACGAAAGATTCGTTACCGAAGCACCAAGTGCCTCAAGGTTCAGTGGTCTCATCATTCTGAAGCCGAAGCAACCTGGGAATGAGAAGATCGTTTACGATCTAAGTACCCGTCCTTCTTTGCTAAAACCTAGGAATCTCGGGACGAGATTCTTGTAAGGGGGGTAGACTTGAAACACCCACACTTTTTTTAATAAAGTGTTTGTGTTTGTGTTGTGCTCATATCATGTAATGCATGCATTTTGAACCCAAGGTTGTATTTAAAACAGGTGCACTGAAATTTAATATCGGAGTTTATTAAAATCACTTAAAAGTGCCAATTTAAAATGATGGTTTAAAATGGTGCAATTTTTGCAAACCAAAAATATGTTGAAGTTGCTAATGTGTTAAGGAACTCAAAAATATTTTTACCAATTTTTTACTAATTGTAGAAAAGCCCTCAAATCTGTTTTTAGTTTGCTGTTTTAAAAGGAGCAAGGGCTCTTTTGTAAATTTCAGGAGAGCAGGGGGGTTTTCATAAATTTCTCTTCTTGTCGTCTTCTTCCTTGATCAAGTGGACGGAAGGTCCACGACGCCGCCCCCCCCCCCGGCACCTCCTGCTTGTCCTCCTAGAGGATAAGGCCGAGGGGGAGAAGCCACACCCTCCTTTCTCCTCCTCCTCGCATCGGAGCCTTCCCTCTCTGTACCTCTCACGCACAGCAACCCGAGCCCAAACCCTAACCTACCGACGCCATCCGCCGCTCGACGCCGGCAGTACGGCCGCCCTCGTGGCCAACAGAGCGTTCCATTGCCTCCGCCACATCTCCCTCGTCCTCATCAAGTAGAATCGGCAGTGGGGGGCCCTGGGAGGTCCCCCAATTTCTCGTCGGACGGGCTCCACGGCCGTCGCCATCCTCCTCTCGCCGCCGGCATTCGTCGCCTCCCCTCGCTACCCCGACCCCATCATCACGCTGAGGGTGAGATTCCGCACCCGCTGGTGCCCTTTTCTTCCTCCCTCCCCCTCTGGTTCTCTCTATCCCCGTCGGCCACCAACCGTCGACGCGCCCAAGCGCTCCAGCGATCTCTTGGTCAGCTGAGGCCACCCCTAGCCTCCCCACACCTCCCTCTACCTCGTGGACTTGTTTGATTCCAAAACCCCGCGAGGAATCGATCAATTTCAACGCATATGTGAAGTTTGGCCTCGGGGTGATGTCACAGTGACATCATGCCCACGTCATCGGGCTGTTTTTCTGTTTATTTCCTTTTAAATGGAATTTAGCTGACACGTGGACCCCACCGAAATTTAAATTACAGAAAAATGATTAATTTTGTAAATGCAATATCTTTTAATTGGCTAATCATAAAAATGTGTTAAATATACCAAAATGTTCAGAAAAATGTAATCTACATGTTCATGTCATTTTTACACATGTTTGACAAAGTTGAATTTTGACCATTATTTAAATCATTTAAAATAAAGAAAATAAGTTTTTATTCAAGAAAATTAGAAAATTACAAGTTATATGTCAAAATTCTTAGAATGAAAAATGCAACCTAGTTATGGCGTTTTCAACCCCATTCGAGCACTTTATTTTGTCACACTTTCAGAATTGCCTGAATCGGCCTCCGAGGTCCACTTCGGGGCTAAATTCAGTAAAAGTGCATACTTAACATATGAACCCTAGCAACCCATGAAACATGTTTAGGGCTTCTCTTTAATGCATTCAAACGTTCACGCATACATATTGAGCATTGCATCGATGCCTGTGTTGAGTGTTGTTCTCTTTCTTTCAGGTGTTTTCTCTTATCGGTAGAACCCGAATCCAGAGTGAAGTTCGACACCCCTGTTGACAAATACTTGGTCTAAACAACCAAGTCAAGCAATTATTCCTGAAGCTTTCTCTCGTTTTCTTGAAACAAGGCAAGCATAACCTCTTATCTGCCCATATATGTTTTGGAAGTGTTTTTCTTCTCGTACGATGCATGCTTTACAAAGTATCTTGAGTCAGTAGATAGAGTTGTCCTATTTATTTTCATAACCCAGATATCATGATTCAATGCTCCTAGCAGACATAGGATTTGTTTGTGTGTATCGCTAGAGCCTCAAATATGCCATGCTTAGTCATACATGTTTGTTGATCTCTCCTCCATCCGGTTGATGAATCAGAGTTACGAAATGAATCTAGTATGACAGGATGACGTGGTAAGGTTTGAGATGTGTTCTTAACATGATTAAAGGCTTGGATGAGTTTCCACATGGGATGTGGTGATTTGCCTCGTTTATTCCCCTAGGAGCGAGTTCTCGCCTTTGAAGCCAAGACTGATTGTGCAAACACACGGGGATTGGATTCCCCTCGGTTTCAACTTGTCTAGTTTGTTCCATGAATTGCCTAGTTCGGGTGTTCCATTTGGATTTACGGGGAATATTAAAAAAAATTCAAAACAAGGACGTGGTGGTGTATCGGTGCTCTGCGGGTAGGTAACCATCGAGCATTGCACACAACGATAGATACCTGGCAGGAGATGGCCACTCCCTATTGGCGGTCCATCTCTACTCAGAGCGACTCATGGAATAGGCGAAGCAAGGGAAAGATCGTGGTCAGCCACCCTCTGCCGGCACATCGTCGAAATTGTGACAATAGCTTGGCATTAAGAGTCGGTTGATACGTGTGGGTAAAGTTGTACACCCCTGCAGGGTTTAATCTTTTCGAAAAGCCGTGTCCACGGTTAAGGGCGACTTGGTCACGGATCCTGAGATCATAGATAACTTGAACTTGACGTAAAAGATGTTTCCAATGAATGTTTAGTTTCAAGAGGTGGTTCCGGTTATCGTGTGCTCGAGATGATGCTTCGAAGGTTCTGAAGACAATACCCGAGGAAAGGGTGTTCTTTTAAAAGATTTGTGAAAAGCTTCTCTGTCTTCCTCTATTCGAAACAAAGATGGCTTTACGCAAAATAACCTTCATAAACCCTTTTTGAACAAGCAGATATATAATAGGTTGGTTAAGTCTTGTTGAGTACCTCCCGTACTCATGTTTTCTTCAATTTGGTTCAGGTGGAGTTCCATACCTTTGGTGGTGTATCAACGTGGACATCGACGGGTAGTTTGGGGTTTCCCAGGTAGCAGCTTGGAATCTCTAGGCTGGGACGTCGCCTTATGTTGCGGCCTCTTAGGCCTTTTTGGTTCTTGTTGGCTAGCAACACCATTTGCTTTCCGTTGTCTGATGTAATGTTGGGTCGTGTGACCTCTGTTTGTAAGCTTTACTCTAATATTACTTGCTTAATAAAGCTTCACGTTTAGAGTATGGCTTTGATCGGTTGTTGGTTTCGAGCTCATCGTTATACAGTTTTGGCTCTGCCTGCATAGTTGTCGTAGTCGAGGGGTTGTGGAGCCGATGATCCATGTCCGAGCCTGCCTGCCGATGTGATTCGGCCTAGGGCTAGGTAACCTCAGTAACCCTCGATTGTTGTTGCACTTTCTGGACACATAGCAGCTCTCTATAGCTTTGGTCCCGTTTCCTTCAGTTTCATTCGATTCGTGGACACTTTGATATGCATAGTTGGTCATGACTAGCATGGACACAAGGAGTAGTGGTACCGTGGTGATCCGGCCTGCGTGCCGATGAATCTGGTCTGCCTGCCGTTGTTTGTTGCGGTCGGGGCTGGTAACCCTGAAGCCCTTGTGGGTCCATGTCTAGGAGCACATAACAGTATGTTTATCTCTGGGTCCACTGTCGTGACAGATGCCCCCGTGGTTCATCCCAGCAAATTCTAAGAAGACTCAAGCATCTAATCTTGGGTATGCCCAAGGCATCCCTTCTTCATCAACAATTTATCACGTCACTTCTAGTGAAACTATATTTTTATTCGGTCACATCATATGAAATTTACTTGGAGCGTATGTTTGTTTTTCTTTTTTTTCCTAGCTGAAATAATATAGTTGTACCCTAGCATTCTTTGTGTGGGAGAGAGACACACTCCGCTTTTTTCATTTGAATACTCGTTATGCTTGTATTCTTAGTTTTTCTTCTACGTGCTACAAAATTCCTGTTTAGCTCCTGTTTTTCTTGTATCTCTTATTCATAGTTGTTAGCTTTAGTAGAGTTTTGTTAGTACTCTCTTCTTTCATTGCTATATCTCTTGGAGATTTTTTTTGTTTGGTGTTTTATGGAACTAGAAAATGCCATGTGTGGTAGATGGTATAACGAAAAACCTTGCATATTCTTGTCGTTCACTAAACTGTTTCAAATGATTATTTGTTGTTGTTTTGAGATATTAATATGCTTAATGGTAAACTTATTGGGCTAGTAGAGTAAAAACAATTAATGGTTGGTTTAAAAGCTTAAAACTATGCCACACTCAAATAACCAGTTCATAGGATAATGGTATATGACTTCCTTTGCTGATAGCAATCGTAATGGCTTTTTGATACGCGCTACGGTCGGGGTAGCTAACAGTGACTTGTCACTGCCATGGACCCTCTTGGAGTGATTTTCATTATGCCTCATGATTTTAGTTGGAATCTTTTAACTTGTGAGTTCTATGTTGCGGTTTTCTCGCACTTCCACCATCCATATTTGCTAGCTTCTTCGTTACTATGAATTGCTCATTCTGAGATTGAGAGTTGGTGCAAACTTCGCCCGTGCATCCAAACCCCGTGGGAGAACTTTGTTCTTCTACACATAAGCCAAAAATCATCTTCCTCAAAACAGCCACCATACCTACCTACCACGGCATTTCCATAGCCATTCCGAGATATATTGCCATACAATATCCATCATCATTATGTTACCTATCATGCTTTATTGTTATTTTGCATACTGCTACACTGGCACGAGCATTTAGTTTTATTTACATCAGAGATATTTCAGTTTGAGTTATGAGTACTAAAAGTGTGTTGATTCATTGTAAAATAGAGTGTTGCCCCTGCCAGTGAGGTTATATATCAAAAAGAAGTAAAGAGAAAAATCCCAAAAATAAAAAAGAAAGAAAGGGCAAAAGAGATAAAATAAAGAGGGAAGGGGCAGCACTACTATCATTTATTCCATACTTGTGCTTGTTTAGCATCATTACTTTAGTTTCGAGAGAGTTTTCATATTATGACTTGCATAACTATATGGGGAAATTACATTATAGAACTTGTCTTGTATATTCCAATGATGATCCTCCTCAAAAGTTCTCTAGGTCTTCGTGAGCAAGCAAGTTGGATGAACCCCCACTAGTTCCATTGGAGAGGTTACAAACACTTATAGCTCTATATGCATCCGTTGTGGACAATCACTACTCCTTGCATAACTTCGATTATAAGACTTCCTCTTGTCTAATGATCACTCTTAGTTGTGTGAGACTTTCTTCCATTGACCATCCAACCCCCCCCCCCCCATAATGTTCTTTTAGCCACAACATACTGGTACTAGGAACCAATACAGAACACTTGCTTGTTTTGAGTGCACAAATATTTAAATGATTTTCCTACGTGCATATTGTTGTCACTTGACTTGATCCTAACAGGAGTTATTGTGAGAGTTTGATGTCTTGGATGATTATATTATTGTTCTTGAAGATTAAATCATCTTTAATATACTTTGCACAGCTGATTGTCTTTTAGTATTGATTCATTGAAAAGTTTTACTTTGTTCTTCCTAATGGTTTATACATTATTCTATGTGATATCAACTATAAACCATAGCCTTTATTCATTTGATCCTAGTTTACATGCTTTACATTACTATGATGATCAAGTTTATGTTGGTAGCATGTAACCTTAGAAATTATTTGTTTTGTCGTTTACCTACTCGAGGACGAGTAGGAACTAAGCTTGGGGATGCTGATACGTCATAAACGTATCTATAATTTCTTATGTTCCATGTTGTTTTCATGCCAAATGCTACATGTTTTCCTTACACTTTATGTCATTTTTATCGATTTCCCGGGACTAACCTATTGACAATATGCCACAGAGTCAGTTCCCTATTTTCTGTTGTTTTTAGTTTCAGAAAAGTTGTTTTGGAAATATTCTCGGAATTGGAAAATTCGAAGCCCGGAAGTCTTAGAATTCCCGAAGGTTCCACGGAGTCCCGAAGAGGCCCGGAGGGGGGCCACACCATAGGGTGGCGCCCCCTGGCCACGCCTGGGGGTGGTGTGGACCCCTCGGGCGTCCACCGCCATCACCCTTTTGTTTAGTTATTTCCCAGATGCGTCAACCCTAAAAATATACCACTTCATCCCGAGAAACACCCGAGGCCACCGTCATCGTCAATCCGAGATCGTGAGGGTTCTAGAGCTCTCCCCGGCACCCTACCGGGAGTGAAAATCATCACCGGAGGGGTCTACACCACCATGCCCGCCTCCGGGGTGATGCGTGAGTAGTTCATCCCTGAACTATGGGTCCATAGCAGTAGCTGTATGGTTGTCCTCTTCACTTTATGCCTCATGCTTAGATCTCGTGAGCTGCCTCACATGATCGAGACCATCTTATTGTAATTCTACATGTTGTGTTTGCTGGGATCCGATGATTATTGAATGATATGTCTTTTGATTATCAATCAATCATGTTATCTTCATGTGTATGTTATTTATGATCTTGCATTCTCTCCATTGTTAGTAGATGCTCTGGCCAAGTAGATGCTAGTGACTCCAAGAGGGAGTATTTATGCTTGATAGTGGGTTCATGCCTCCTTTGCATCTGTGCTCGAGTGATAGAAACATACCGGATGGAGTATGTGATATTACCATTAGGGAGAAAACAACGATGTTTACTTCGTTTACATTGTTTACATTACACACTTTGCTTGCCGTGACTATCCGTTGCTTGCAACTTAAAACCCAACGTTTGTTCGGATGATATTCGAAGGGTGGATTAATAGTCATAGATGCAGTTGGATGACGATCTATGTATTTTGTTGTAATGCCCGCATGAATCTCATAGTAATATTTATGTCCTGCATGTTTCTTTATTTGTCAATTGCCCATTGGTAATTTGTTCACCACACATGTTAGCTATCTTTTATGGAGAGACACCTCTAGTGAACTGTGGACCCCGGTCTATTTTCTTATACTGATAATACAACCACTGCAATTACTATTTTCAGACTGCTGCCATCATTTTCATATTGTTCTCATACTGTTTTCCACACCATATGTTTAACCTCTTTGTGTTCAGCAAAACCGGTGAGATTGACAACCTCGCTGCTTCGTTGGGGCAAAGTGATTTGATTGTGTTGTGTAGGTTCCACGTTGCTGCTGAACCGATAGTGCGCCCTACCATCTCAACTGCATCAACCTTCTGAAGTTACTCATTCCTACTACTGGTCAATTCAATCTTGGTTTCTTTCTGAGGGAAACTTGCTGATGTGCTCATCAAACCTTCCTCTTGGGGTCTCCCAACGAACGTGTGTTTCACGCGCATCATGATATTTACGGTCGGGGTCCGTCCCCTCCCAAAAGAAAACGAGCCATGTGAGAGTCAAACTTAGCGTGCACTCCTTTTTGTAGGAGGAAAAGCCCCATGAAATAAGACATGATGGTATCCAGGCAGGCATTCTAAAGAACCAATCTTCCCCCGGATGACAGGAATTTCCCAATCCACGGTTCAACCCGGGAAGCAAGCTTTTGAACCAAAAAAAAGTCCATTGCTCTTTGGTAAGCTTCTAACCCGCAATAGGAAGGCCCAGGTACATCATGGGAAGTTTCCCAAGCTTGTAGTTGAGTTGCCTAGCCACCTTGGTTTGGACCTCCCTTGATTGGTTCAGAACGATGACCTCACTTTTATGGTAGTTGATCTTCAAACCGGACATGTCCACAAAGCTTATGAGAAGAAATTTCAGATTGGCCACAGCGAGCTCTGAGTGTTCGATGAGGATAATTGTGTCGTTAGCATACTGGAGATGAGAAACTCCACCCGAGACAAGGTGTGGGACCACCTCCTTGATGTGTCACGCCGCAACAGCATTAGAAAGGATCGTCGAGAGCCCCTCGGCGACGAAATTAAAATGAGGGGGGAGAGAGGACCCCTTGCCTAACCCCCTCTTATTATGGAAGAAAGGGCCCATCTCTTCGTTAATAAGCATGGCCGTTTGGCCATCCGACATGAGCTGGGAAATGCGATGAATGTATCCGGCGTCGAAACCCTTGCGACGCAGAACCTCGAGGAGGAAGTCCCAATTCACTCGGCCGTAGGCTTTCTCGAAATCTAGTTTGAGCAGAACGCCCCCCAGCTTCTTACTCTTGATCTCGTGGACGGTCTCGTGCGAAGCCAAGGCGTCGTCCAAGATATATTTTCATTTAATGAAGGTTGATTGGTTGGGGCTGATAACTTTGTTAGCAACGGGGTCAAGACGAGACGCGAATGGCTTGGCAACAATCTTGAAGATCACGTTAATGAGGGCAATACAGTGGAACTGGGTGATGCGGTCCGCCCCCGCGACCTTAGGGATGAGGGTTAGAACCCCGAAATTGAGTCTGGAAATGTCTATCCTGCACATAAGTCGTTGAGGATGTGAAGGACCCGCGCTTGACTAATTGCCAGAATCTTCTCAAGAAAGGGACCGGAAACCCATCCGGACCAGGAGCGGTATCAGATTTCATATCAGCCTATCGTGTCTAACTCGTCTTCGGTGCGGGTGACGGTGTCTTTATCCCTATGTGAGACCAGTTGGGAACCTGACCATATGGCAGCGGCTAGGCCGCAAAGAACAAGAGAACAATGTAAAATAAGAGAACAATGTAAAATATGATTTTGTCTAGGAGCAAGATTAAGGTTCATTGAAAGAGCCCTTATATATATTCCGTAGTCCTAACCGATGGCCAGTATTCCAAGAAACCTATCGAACGAGCCACAACTGCAAACAGACATACAAAAGGCAAACCATAGTTTGAAAACAGAAACACTTATTATTCCATAGATCTATATTAGGGGCAAACATGATCGCAAGATAAAAAAACATTCACTTGCATTCCACAGAAGCAGTCCCTTGCACACAAGACAACGATTCAGAGCAGATGCACTATGCTCCAAGCAGCAGAGGATTGAGCACATGTCCAGCAAACAACACCACACCAGTCAAGTCTTCTCGGATCATGAAAAGGAAAGGATGGTCCGCGACGAAATCCACCGTCCTCGGCATACACATGAGCATAATCGTTGCTGCAGTCGCTGCAGCAGCCTCTGTTCCTTCCTCATTCACTTCCACAAAGGACATGTGGAAAACTGACGAGACGCACAAGTTCTGTCCCGTTGGCGAATCCACCATCTCCGAAAGATCGGCTTCTGCGCTGAATGGAAGATGGAGCCCCAAACCCTTGAGCAAATCGGACGCCTCAAATCCGAACGATATCTTGAACTTTGGAAGCTTGAACTGCCCGACCTCAACCTTCCGGGTTGGGGTATGCTTCGCTAGGAACTCTGGGTCGGAGCTCACCTTTTCGGCCAAGCTCCAGAGACCATCGTGTGCATCTGGCAGCAGTATGTACATGGAGAACCGTCTCGGGTCCCCTCCCTGCCGGTAAGGAAGCTTAAGTACATTTAGGTCGTCGTAAGACGAAAGATACTGATCCTTTGTGCTAGACATGAATGGTGCCTGTACTGAACTCCCGCCGAGAAGGTGGAACTCGCCGTCTTTGGTCTTGGATGCATCGAATTCCTCGGCCCAGGCTCCCTTGAAATAAAGGGCATTACTAAGAACAAGTCTAGTGCTACTGTCGACGGATCCTTCGGGGAGTATCTCTTTGATGAGACCTGATGTGAGTTTCTCTACCCATGTGTTCACTTGACCTGCAGCCTGAACCAATGTACCACAAAACGCATCAATATATCACAATCCCGACGCAATTTTCATAATGACCAAAACAGCAGGACCAACATTTTGGTATAGTGTTATTCAAAAAAAAACATTTTGGTATAGTGTCTCTGCTGTTGGAAAATGACATACGTTCAACTGGACAGACAGACAGACTGATCAACTGCATCGGGACACATCACCTTGGTTTGGAAGTCGACCGAGTTGGTCTCGGCCTTGTACTTTCCCACGGCGACCTCCTTGAAGGAAGGCTTGAGCGGCGTCGACGTGTCGACGAAGACGCCGGCAGCGAACGCGACGCGCGGGCCGCCCTCCCCGGACGCATCGGCGACAACGAGCTGGACGACCCGCCTCGCCTGGCCCTTCGGCGCCGAGTACGGCGACGAGCTGGTCGCGGGTGGCGCCGCCCTCGCCGGCGGCGACGAGGCTGAGCGCGGCGTGGAGCGAGAGCGGGGAGAAGGCTGCGTTGCCAGCAGCACCATCGGCGTTGGAAGGGGAGGATATGGCCGACACGAGGCGGTGGGCGAAACGCGTCTGGTGGGCGATGGAGAGGCGGATGCCGGTGGTCGCCATGTCCCACTCCCAGATCGAGCCGTAGTGATGGTTTTCTTGGACTTTTTTTTGGTGGTTAGACTGTCAAGACTCAAGATTGCTCGATGCATTTAGAGAAGAAGGCGTATTGATGACTTCCGACAATGGGACGAAGTCGGACAGCAGGAAGCCGGCCGCGTGTTCGGAGCTTCATCGAGGTGGCGGCACAGGCTTCGTCCAGCCTCCAGCGATCCGGTACCGCGTGTTCAGCCAGCGTCAAGGATAGTCTTTTTAACTGTAGGTAGACGATGAAGCTTTCACAAAAAACAGTCTTCTATGTTCAACAAAAATTACAGAAAAACGTAAGAAAACCAGTACGTGGCAAGAAGGTACAAGAAGCGGACATATTTCTCGCCATGGCGATATATATGGAGCCATGTGGCCCGATGCACAGATGAAACGGAGGCATGAACCCACTATCGAGCATAAATACTTCCTCTTGGAGTTACTATCATCTACTTCGCTAGAGCATCTACTAATAAGGAGAGAATGCAAGATCATAAATAACATATGCATGAAGATAACATGATTGATTGATAATCAGAAGACATAGCATTCAACATTCATCAGATCCTAGCAAACACAACATGTAGCATTACATAATTATGATCTTGATCATGATAGGTAGCTCACAAGATCTAAACATGAGGTACAAAGTGGAGAGAACAACCATCTAGATACTTCTATAGATCCGTAGTCCAGGGATGAATTACTCATCATCACTTCGGAGGAGGGCATGGTGGTATAGACCCCTCTGGTGATGATATCCCCCTCCGGCAGAGTGTCGGGGAGAATTCCAGAACCCTCCCTATCACGGGATGACGGTGACGGTGGCCTTGGGTGTTTCTCGGGAAGAAGTGGTATCCTTTTAGGGTTTATGTCTCGGGTGGATTAAATAGGCGAAAGGGCAGAGACAGTGGAGGCCTAGGGGCCCCACACCACCCCCCGGCGCGGCCAAGGGGGTCGCGCCGCCCTATGGTGTGGGCCCCCTGAGGCCCCCCTCCGGGTCTCTCCGGGACTCCGTGGAACCTTCTGAAATTCTAATACTTCTGGGCTTTGAATTTTCCAATTCCGAGAATATTTCTAGAACAACTTTTCTGAAACCAAAAACAGCACAAAACAGGGAACTGGATCTGTGGCATCTTGTCAATAGGTTAGTCCAAAAAATCGATAAAAATGACATAAAGTGTATAGAAAACATGTTGGAAACAATAAGAAAATAACATGGAACATCATAAATTAAGGATACGTTTATGACGTATCACCAGGACGGCGGGAGACTTGCGCTTGGAGTTTGAGATTTCGCTCTTGGTCTTACTACTGCCCATGTGGGCCACGTCCTTGCACTCGTCGAGGGGTATGTTGTGCCTAAAAAGGCGACCCTCCTCGGTCTTGGCGCGCCTGTCTGACATATCCACGAGCTCGATGGCGGAGGTGACGTCGTCTACGATACCAAGCTCCCCGAGCATGCGCTCGTTGGTGAAGCCCCATTGCGGAAGGCAAAGATGACATCCGCGTCCGTGATGTGTGCGATTTTGTTGCACTGCTGACTGAATCGCTAGAGGTACTGACAAAGTGTTTCGCCTCGGTGCTAGCACACAGCACGGATGTCATTGTGGGAGAGGGGGCCCTCGTATGAGCCCTTAAAGTTGGCTATGAACTCGAGGCAGAGCTCCTCAGACTAGCCAATGGTCCCATCAGGGACGTTCATGAGCCATATGAGGGCAGACCCTTTTAGGCCCATGGTTAGCCAGTCGTCCATGCACTTGTCGTCTCCCTTCGGTGCGCACACGTTGAGGTTGTACAACTGCAGAAAGTCGAGCGGAGGGGTGGTGTCGTCGTAGCGTGGTGGCAGCGTCGGGTTGAACTTGGGAGGCCATGCGATCGTGCGAAATTCCTTGGTGAGCGTGAGGCAGCCCCCGACATACACTGTGGCACACAGAGCACCGCCAACCGTGCGGTTGGCGCGGCCATCCCTAGCGAGATCGCGGATGGTGCGTCGCTCGCGCTCGTGGTTGCGTTCGATCTCCACGCACATGTCTGGTGGGGAGTGCAGGATCTGGCAGCTATTCTTGCTCTTGCCAGGGACCTTGATGGCGTTGGCCTTGTCAAGGCCATTGGAGCGGGACCGCCTTGGCGCGGCGAAGTGTCAACGTGGGAAGGAATTGGCGCGTCATGGACTCACGCGCTCCGTGGCTGGCCCATGCCGCCTCCCCTTGTTGTTTGCGGCATCGAAGAGTTCCTGGATACGGGTGAGCCATGCGGCGGCGCGGGAGTGTGCCCGAGCACCTCCCGGGCCAGCCGCATGGCTGTAGAGCGGGTAGGTTGCCCACGGGGTCTCTACGACCCTGATGGCTCGTTGAGGTTGCGGTGGTGGCGGCGGCGGAGGCGGGTCCCTCTGCAAGGACCGCGGTGGGTGTGACGCCCCGAGATCGGGCACTATGCAGATTTCAGCATTCCCGCCAAATCCGCATAATAACCGATTCCAGGTTGCCATTTATGATAACATTACAATAGTTCACGAATAATCCACAATTACAACAGTAACAGATAGATACAAGATGACTCACACGAGCCGGGGTTACAACTGATACAATACAAAGATCCAAATAACAGCGGAAGAAACAAACGTCCGTCTACGGACAAGATCCAAATTGGACTAAGAGTCCTGAAGGTAACCGAAGGCGTCCAATCCCTGCCCAGGCCAAGCCGGAGGGATTCCCAAGCTAACGTCGTCAGACTTCAAACCTGTTGACTGCAATTTGGAATTTGCAGCCACGAAAGAGATTCGTGGGTCAGTACGGTTAAGTACTGGCAAGGGGGATAAAACCCATACTCACAAGTTACCGGCGTAGCCAGTTATCACAAGATACAAATACTTTAGGATCAACGGAAAGGAAGGGGTTATTGCAAATAATTGACAGCAGGCTGCACTAACCAACTACAGAGAGAAACCTACAACTTCCAACTAACAGAAAGGGGATAAGATCGAGTGATAGTAACCAACTGAAAGATAACTCCAAGCAAACCCATCCTGGATCTCGCCCCTTATCCGAAGAAGCAATCCGAGGATAACTCACACCGTGGTATTAAAGATGAGTCAAGTTTGTTGTGTGAATAACCTATTACTAGTCAAGTTATTAATCATTGGGTGAAACATGATTGATCATTATGTTGAAGTTGTCCTGAGTACTTGTTAGCCAGTACTTTCACCAAGTAATCCATAACCGCGGAAAACACGGCTTCTCGAGAAGATTTACCCTGCAGGGGTGCACCATAGTAACCACACTCATGAATATCCCGCCAGATGGAGTGGCCCCTCCACCAAGCGGGGCACTCAACACAATCCAACCCTTCTTCGCATCAAGCCCAAAGAACCTTGGGCGCACGGCTACTCGGGCCCAGAAGAAAATGGACCCTCATAGCACTCTAAGACCGTGTCCCCCTATATGCCGACTACGAAAGTTCCACCCGGGTACCAAGGGCTCGCAAGATCATGCATGCAGCAAATGGAAAACCCGAACTAAATGAGGCGATTTGGACGAGATGCGAATCGGGTCAAACTGAGGGGGAGCCCATACTCCCCAAATGCGGGTAGTGCGCTCATCATGGATCGGTAGACAAGACCCTTTTCCTATTAGGGTCGACACTAGCAGGCCTCAAAACCACAAGGGCCTCCTGCCGGTGCCTTAACATCAAATTATTATTATTATTACCATTAGCAATTAACAGGTTTGATTGATTAACATCGAGCCCCAGAACATAATTAAGTAATAACAGAAAGTAACGGGTGACAGACTCGAGCAAAACAACCTAAGCAAGATAGTAGGACACAGGCTCAAGCAAAGGTTATAGGAGGGGAGGTGAGGCAATATCAGTGGTTAAAGGATTCATGTGATAGGTTCGTAACAGAAACAACTACTACTAAGGCTAGCAGAAAAGAACAACGGAAGAATCGGTAACAAGTGATGAAAGGCAGCCATATGGCATGCAAGTGAGTATACTTGCCTGAGATCCCGCAAGGTAGCAGAACTTGTCGTTGCTCACATCATCTCAACGTCCTATCCGGGAAGAAGCAATGAACCTCGAACAAACACCGGATGCAACAATTACTACTACGGCAAAAGATCCAGCATGATCAAGATATGGATGCATGACAATTTAATTGATGCATAGAAATAAACTAGTTGACAAGTTAAACAAATTTAAATGGACCCATATGCAATTTGAGTTGCATAGGAAAAGCCCATGAATTATGGTTAAATTATTTGTTTTCCAACTAATCAACAGGTGCTAGTGGTTTAGTATGATGCATGCAAAAGGGAAACAGCAAAATAACAACATTAGAATCAATTTAAGACAGGGTGTAGCAATTTAGAATTTTATTATTAACTTAGGGAATTTTGGGTGCCTTAAAGGGAACACACAAGTATTTGTTGTTTTCATCCATTTAAAATGTTCAAAACAAATAACAAAGTTGATATTTGAAAAGGTTATCAAATTTTAGTTGGATTACATGTTTCACATTTTGAAATTGGACTTTGGATTAATTATTTATGAATTAAACAACATTAAACAATTTTTAATTGAATTAAACAGGAATTAAATGGTTTAGGCAATTTAAATTATTCAAACCAGAAAACAAAGTTTATATTTGAATAGGTTATTCAAAATGGTATGGAAAACATATTTTATTTGCATTATTTGGAATAACAATGAATTATTTATGAATTATTACAAGTGGCATTTGAATTATTTGAATTTGAATTTAAATTGCATTTTGAAAATTCAAAACAGAACACAAATAAGTTATTTGGAAAGTTTGTTAAATTCTGAACAGAAAACATATACAAAGTTTAGTTATTGGATTTATAGTTTTGAAGTTATTGAATTTTAAAGATTTATAGATTAATCTGCTATTTAAAACGAATTTGGAAAATTAACAGATTCACTGTAACTTTTGTTACCGACGGACGTACACACCAGCCGCTGCCCTGCGGGCCAGCGAGGCCAGCGTGGCCACACGCGACAGCGTGGCAGCCAGGCCCGCTGACGGGTGGGGCACCGTGCGGGGAGAAATTCTCCAAAAAAAGGTTGGGGGGTCGCGGGGTTCGAACCCAGGATCCCTCTTACGCTGCGATGGAACGGAACCAGCACGGTGAGTTGCGGTTTGTTAACAGGTACAGGCAGGGAGGGTGTTTGAGGTGCGTTCCGTCAGTTAAAGTTAACTGAACTTTACTGACGAAAATCGACACTGAACCTGACGGAGCCTGCACGGCGGCTCACTGCGGCGATCACCGGCGAGTGCTCGATGCCAACGCGTTCAGGTGGTACAGACACGCACGGGTGTGCTACTGAGAAGAACCAAGAGGGTGAGGAGTGTGGACAGCGGCTGCTCACCGCGGAAGGTAGTCGAGCAGAGGCTCGAAGGAGGGCGGACGGCCGGCGACGCGCGGCGAGGACGGCGTCGTGGCTACAGGCCAGCTCGAGCTCGACGGTGGTGTCCAGGAGGTCGAGGACGGAGTGGTGCGCCGATCCACGCGGTCAGCGTGGGCGATGGTGGCCTCCTGCGACGGCGGCGGGCTCAGCTTCAGAGGAGGAGGCCACGGTGGCCGGCGGCGGTGGCGAGTTAGTCGAGGATGGCGGCGTGGATTCGGGACCCCTCGAGCCCCACTGGGGTGTCGATGACGAAGGTGGCACCGAGGGAGTCCCGTTCCCGGGGCTAGCTCGTGCTGCGAGCCACCGGAGACGACGAGCGGCCGCGGTTTTCAGAGAGACGGCAACGGTGGGTGGTGCAGGGTTCAGACATCACTAGCAGAGAGAGGTGGAAGATGAGATCGGCGGCGCTAGGGAAGGAAGAGGTAGCTTAGGGTTTGGTTAGGGTAGCGGCGCAGGTGCCCTAGGGGTCTATATAGTGGTTAGCAGGCGATGGTGGCCGTCGTGATCAGGCGCTGCTGCCGTGGCTTGTCTGGATGCAGCGCCGTACGAAGGAGAACGACGGGGGCGGCCAGTGAAGGGGGTACCGGGCCCAGAAGCTGGGCTGGGCCGCGTGAGAGAGTGGGCTGGCTAGGATTAGGTTATCTGCTGCGCACCGTTTTATTATTTTGTTCTGCTTTAATTTTTTTTTTTTTTTGCTGAAAACAAGATGGGATGAATTTGATAATGTTTTGGATTTTAAAAATCCTGAGAAAATTCAGGGGACCATGTTAGCTCAAAAGCTAACAGTTGGCAAAAGGATTTTTGAAAATTTCAACTTTTACATTGCTGTTTGGATTTGAATCCAAATTAAGGAGATTTTCAATATTAATTAATATTAGAAAAACAAGCCTTTTCAATAGGGTTACCCCTAAGTTTTTAAAATGATTTAAATGGTACAAAGGTGTGGTGAACTTTATGGGTTCAAAAAAGGTACTGATTTTGAGAATAGATTTGAATTTGAAAATGATTTGGAGTTAATTGCTTGAATTAATGCCTTGATTAAACCATCAATTCAATGAGTGATTTGATTTGAATTTTGGAAGTAGTCATTAGGGTTTAACAAGAGGGGAGTAAATTAACAAGCAATTGGATTAAACAATTTTCAAACTATTGGAGAACAAAGAGTGGTTTAGTTTGCAATTTTGAAATTGGAAATTTTTGAGCAAGGGTGAAAGTTTAAATTGTTTTGAAATTTGCAGCTGATGCAAACATGGTGCAATGCAATGAGATGCATATGATGCAACCACAACAAACAGGTAACGCCACAGGTGTTACAGACGACACCACTAACAAGGGATTGCGCCCTCGCAATCCACCTGCTAACCCGGGAGGGGAAAGAAGTTCGACTATGGATTCTTCGTGCTTCCAGTTGATCTCCTCGACACCACTAACAAGGGATTCTTGCTCGGAGTGACGACGATGTTCTTCCACCAGGAATCTGCCGATGATCGAACCTATTAGGTTAAGGGCTCAGAAAACGTCCACCCACGTAGGATCCTAACACTTTGAAAGATGGACAAGAGGGGAGACTCCAAAACAAATAAGATGGGAGGGGAAATAGAATAGGGATAAGGAGAAAATCCAGAATCCTATTGAGATGTTTTCCAAAATAGTTTAGCAGAAATAGTTTTCGACACTCTAGAAACAACGACCGTTAGCGAGGTTATCCTACAGGCTTTGCGGACCCGTTGCTTCGATAACCATTCGTATCGAAACAATATCGGGAATCGAAACCAAGGCTCTGATACCATTTGTGACGCCCCGAGATCGGGCACTATGCAGATTTCAGCATTCCCGCCAAATCCGCATAATAACCGATTCCAGGTTGCCATTTATGATAACATTACAATAGTTCACGAATAATCCACAATTACAACAGTAACAGATAGATACAAGATGACTCACACGAGCCGGGGTTACAACTGATACAATACAAAGATCCAAATAACAGCGGAAGAAACAAACGTCCGTCTACGGACAAGATCCAAATTGGACTAAGAGTCCTGAAGGTAACCGAAGGCGTCCAATCCCTGCCCAGGCCAAGCCGGAGGGATTCCCAAGCTAACGTCGTCAGACTTCAAACCTGTTGACTGCAATTTGGAATTTGCAGCCACGAAAGAGATTCGTGGGTCAGTACGGTTAAGTACTGGCAAGGGGGATAAAACCCATACTCACAAGTTACCGGCGTAGCCAGTTATCACAAGATACAAATACTTTAGGATCAACGGAAAGGAAGGGGTTATTGCAAATAATTGACAGCAGGCTGCACTAACCAACTACAGAGAGAAACCTACAACTTCCAACTAACAGAAAGGGGATAAGATCGAGTGATAGTAACCAACTGAAAGATAACTCCAAGCAAACCCATCCTGGATCTCGCCCCTTATCCGAAGAAGCAATCCGAGGATAACTCACACCGTGGTATTAAAGATGAGTCAAGTTTGTTGTGTGAATAACCTATTACTAGTCAAGTTATTAATCATTGGGTGAAACATGATTGATCATTATGTTGAAGTTGTCCTGAGTACTTGTTAGCCAGTACTTTCACCAAGTAATCCATAACCGCGGAAAACACGGCTTCTCGAGAAGATTTACCCTGCAGGGGTGCACCATAGTAACCACACTCATGAATATCCCGCCAGATGGAGTGGCCCCTCCACCAAGCGGGGCACTCAACACAATCCAACCCTTCTTCGCATCAAGCCCAAAGAACCTTGGGCGCACGGCTACTCGGGCCCAGAAGAAAATGGACCCTCATAGCACTCTAAGACCGTGTCCCCCTATATGCCGACTACGAAAGTTCCACCCGGGTACCAAGGGCTCGCAAGATCATGCATGCAGCAAATGGAAAACCCGAACTAAATGAGGCGATTTGGACGAGATGCGAATCGGGTCAAACTGAGGGGGAGCCCATACTCCCCAAATGCGGGTAGTGCGCTCATCATGGATCGGTAGACAAGACCCTTTTCCTATTAGGGTCGACACTAGCAGGCCTCAAAACCACAAGGGCCTCCTGCCGGTGCCTTAACATCAAATTATTATTATTATTACCATTAGCAATTAACAGGTTTGATTGATTAACATCGAGCCCCAGAACATAATTAAGTAATAACAGAAAGTAACGGGTGACAGACTCGAGCAAAACAACCTAAGCAAGATAGTAGGACACAGGCTCAAGCAAAGGTTATAGGAGGGGAGGTGAGGCAATATCAGTGGTTAAAGGATTCATGTGATAGGTTCGTAACAGAAACAACTACTACTAAGGCTAGCAGAAAAGAACAACGGAAGAATCGGTAACAAGTGATGAAAGGCAGCCATATGGCATGCAAGTGAGTATACTTGCCTGAGATCCCGCAAGGTAGCAGAACTTGTCGTTGCTCACATCATCTCAACGTCCTATCCGGGAAGAAGCAATGAACCTCGAACAAACACCGGATGCAACAATTACTACTACGGCAAAAGATCCAGCATGATCAAGATATGGATGCATGACAATTTAATTGATGCATAGAAATAAACTAGTTGACAAGTTAAACAAATTTAAATGGACCCATATGCAATTTGAGTTGCATAGGAAAAGCCCATGAATTATGGTTAAATTATTTGTTTTCCAACTAATCAACAGGTGCTAGTGGTTTAGTATGATGCATGCAAAAGGGAAACAGCAAAATAACAACATTAGAATCAATTTAAGACAGGGTGTAGCAATTTAGAATTTTATTATTAACTTAGGGAATTTTGGGTGCCTTAAAGGGAACACACAAGTATTTGTTGTTTTCATCCATTTAAAATGTTCAAAACAAATAACAAAGTTGATATTTGAAAAGGTTATCAAATTTTAGTTGGATTACATGTTTCACATTTTGAAATTGGACTTTGGATTAATTATTTATGAATTAAACAACATTAAACAATTTTTAATTGAATTAAACAGGAATTAAATGGTTTAGGCAATTTAAATTATTCAAACCAGAAAACAAAGTTTATATTTGAATAGGTTATTCAAAATGGTATGGAAAACATATTTTATTTGCATTATTTGGAATAACAATGAATTATTTATGAATTATTACAAGTGGCATTTGAATTATTTGAATTTGAATTTAAATTGCATTTTGAAAATTCAAAACAGAACACAAATAAGTTATTTGGAAAGTTTGTTAAATTCTGAACAGAAAACATATACAAAGTTTAGTTATTGGATTTATAGTTTTGAAGTTATTGAATTTTAAAGATTTATAGATTAATCTGCTATTTAAAACGAATTTGGAAAATTAACAGATTCACTGTAACTTTTGTTACCGACGGACGTACACACCAGCCGCTGCCCTGCGGGCCAGCGAGGCCAGCGTGGCCACACGCGACAGCGTGGCAGCCAGGCCCGCTGACGGGTGGGGCACCGTGCGGGGAGAAATTCTCCAAAAAAAGGTTGGGGGGTCGCGGGGTTCGAACCCAGGATCCCTCTTACGCTGCGATGGAACGGAACCAGCACGGTGAGTTGCGGTTTGTTAACAGGTACAGGCAGGGAGGGTGTTTGAGGTGCGTTCCGTCAGTTAAAGTTAACTGAACTTTACTGACGAAAATCGACACTGAACCTGACGGAGCCTGCACGGCGGCTCACTGCGGCGATCACCGGCGAGTGCTCGATGCCAACGCGTTCAGGTGGTACAGACACGCACGGGTGTGCTACTGAGAAGAACCAAGAGGGTGAGGAGTGTGGACAGCGGCTGCTCACCGCGGAAGGTAGTCGAGCAGAGGCTCGAAGGAGGGCGGACGGCCGGCGACGCGCGGCGAGGACGGCGTCGTGGCTACAGGCCAGCTCGAGCTCGACGGTGGTGTCCAGGAGGTCGAGGACGGAGTGGTGCGCCGATCCACGCGGTCAGCGTGGGCGATGGTGGCCTCCTGCGACGGCGGCGGGCTCAGCTTCAGAGGAGGAGGCCACGGTGGCCGGCGGCGGTGGCGAGTTAGTCGAGGATGGCGGCGTGGATTCGGGACCCCTCGAGCCCCACTGGGGTGTCGATGACGAAGGTGGCACCGAGGGAGTCCCGTTCCCGGGGCTAGCTCGTGCTGCGAGCCACCGGAGACGACGAGCGGCCGCGGTTTTCAGAGAGACGGCAACGGTGGGTGGTGCAGGGTTCAGACATCACTAGCAGAGAGAGGTGGAAGATGAGATCGGCGGCGCTAGGGAAGGAAGAGGTAGCTTAGGGTTTGGTTAGGGTAGCGGCGCAGGTGCCCTAGGGGTCTATATAGTGGTTAGCAGGCGATGGTGGCCGTCGTGATCAGGCGCTGCTGCCGTGGCTTGTCTGGATGCAGCGCCGTACGAAGGAGAACGACGGGGGGCGGCCAGTGAAGGGGGTACCGGGCCCAGAAGCTGGGCTGGGCCGCGTGAGAGAGTGGGCTGGCTAGGATTAGGTTATCTGCTGCGCACCGTTTTATTATTTTGTTCTGCTTTAATTTTTTTTTTTTTTTTTGCTGAAAACAAGATGGGATGAATTTGATAATGTTTTGGATTTTAAAAATCCTGAGAAAATTCAGGGGACCATGTTAGCTCAAAAGCTAACAGTTGGCAAAAGGATTTTTGAAAATTTCAACTTTTACATTGCTGTTTGGATTTGAATCCAAATTAAGGAGATTTTCAATATTAATTAATATTAGAAAAACAAGCCTTTTCAATAGGGTTACCCCTAAGTTTTTAAAATGATTTAAATGGTACAAAGGTGTGGTGAACTTTATGGGTTCAAAAAAGGTACTGATTTTGAGAATAGATTTGAATTTGAAAATGATTTGGAGTTAATTGCTTGAATTAATGCCTTGATTAAACCATCAATTCAATGAGTGATTTGATTTGAATTTTGGAAGTAGTCATTAGGGTTTAACAAGAGGGGAGTAAATTAACAAGCAATTGGATTAAACAATTTTCAAACTATTGGAGAACAAAGAGTGGTTTAGTTTGCAATTTTGAAATTGGAAATTTTTGAGCAAGGGTGAAAGTTTAAATTGTTTTGAAATTTGCAGCTGATGCAAACATGGTGCAATGCAATGAGATGCATATGATGCAACCACAACAAACAGGTAACGCCACAGGTGTTACAGTGGGTCTCGCTGCGACGGGTGGGAGGAAGCCTGGTCCTCGGCATCATACGCGCCACTAGCACCAACGAGGAGGTGAAGGAGTGCCTTAGCCCCCTACCTGACGCACCAAATGTTGGAGAGTGGTATGTCTCGTGACATGATCTCTTAGGAGGTTCAAACACTGGGGGCTAACCACAGTCACTGCACCTCTCGAGAGGCCTCAAGAGGGAAGCTTGCAAAGGACAACAATGGCTACACGGGGAGTTAACCCAAGTTCAGGCCACCTTGCGGTGTAAACCGTACTCCTGCGTGTCTGATGGATTGCACTGTGTTTGGCTACCGTACAGAATGCGAGCTTGTGCTCGAGATCAGAATAGGAGGACGGTGGAGCGAATGTTCTCTCCTCTGGTCCGTCCCCTCTTACAGGGGTGAGGATGCCCCTTAAGTACTTTCTCCGATCCTCTTTTCGGCCCATACTTGGCGGAAAGGGCACCACATAGCGGTGGGCGAAGTGTAGTGCGCACTTCGTCATCCTCCATGATCTCCGGTCGGTGGCAGACAACACCACAGTCCATGGTAGGATGGTGGGGGCTCCCGATGACGTTTCTTCCGTCTTGCAGCACCGACTTGGTCCTCTTTGACCAAAGAGAAAAGCTTTGGGAGGCGCTCTGGCTGGGGTAGTTGTCGCCCACGCTTTATACACAGGAATGGCAACCTGCCATAGGTGCTCTGCAGCTCTGCCGCTGTCGTGCTCTCGCCAGCGCGCAGACCTGCGCGCATCACTGGGCACATGGGGTGTTTCCTCTTGAGAGAAAATCCTCTGGAGAGAAAGCGGAGAGGTCGAGATAGAGCCTCTTTTCGAGGGGAGATGGGCTTCGTCCTTCTAGAGAGGCCAGTCACCTGCTGGTGGTCTCTCGAGGGGGGTTGCAATCTTGGCGAGGGGGAGTTCCCTCGCGAGAGGCTTCCTTGTGGAGGCTTCCACAGGCTAGTTGTAATGAGCCGCAGCAGACGGGTCGTGATAACCTGGTATCCAATGGGCCGACAGAAACCTTATCAGATGTGTCGTCGACGACGCCACGGCGCCAAACAACACCTCCACCCTGCGCGCATCCATCTTCCCGCGGCCGTCGAGGAGACCTCGCAGCGCCAAGCCGCCGGGACTCACCAACGTCGATGTGGTAGATACAACACCGCTCCATCATCTCGAACACCACCATCTTCCTGTTGTAACGCGTAGAGATAAACAAAACTTTTTCCTACGCGGTACTTCCAAGATCTAGCCGAGGTAGAAGGCCACGAGGATTACCACTAGACGCGCGGTTGCGGATTATCGATGCAGCGCGTCGATGCAGTGCAGTCCCACGATCCGATCCAGCCGATCCAATCCCGCGAACCGAAGTGTTGAACGTACAACACCTCTGCCGGTATCCACACGTACGAGGAGGAGCTCCGACGGCAGACTGCTAGGTCCGGTGTGACGGCCGGACTGAGTGGGGCTAGGGTTCCCAACGCATGGGAGTGGAGTAACCTATTTGCTGGGCAACCTGCGCCCCTCTTTATATAGCGAATGGAAGTGGGCTTCACAACACTTGTGGCCCATTCCCTCTATGATTCCGACTCACAAACTCAGTCAATTTCTGGTTCGGGTCCAACCCGACCAATACATTTGCTCCCGCTCTTAAGTGTGTGACCCTGCAGGCTCATGGCGACTTGGACACGATTGGAGTCCGACTCCCATCGATCAATCGGTAGCGGCTCCTAGCAGAACGTGCCGACTCCCAAGTCCCATTGAGTCATGACGACATACCTTCCAATGTGACTTTCATCTTAGTCCCTTTTGCCTCACGATATACCTTGTCGAACTATAGGTGATTTATCGTCATCCCTTAATAGCTCAACTCTCTTCTCGGTCCGTGATATACGATTCATCTAACTAACTCTTTGTCAACAGACTCAGTTAACACTTAACCGAGTTGCGCATGGTCATGCTTCTGGAATCATATCACTCGAGAGGGCCTAGAGAATATCTCTCCATTCGGAGGGGCGAAATCCCATCTTGATTATCCACATCACGCAACTTGCTTCTCATTCGACCCGAACTCTGCCTTTATAACTGCCTTGTCACGGAACAGCATTTGACAGAATCTAAGTGGGTGATCCACAACTCGGATTGTGCGACAATCTCAGGTCTAAGGATTACATTGATTGAGACATGCAAATGACGACATACTCGTTGCATCTCAATATGGGTCAGTCCGACTTGCTAAACTCTTTAGCCAAGTCTGTGAACGTTGGAATAGCATCACCATGCCCATAACAAGTGGAATCGTGTCATCAGCCAACACTCACATTAGTCTAGGGTGTGTGTCCAGCACAACCTAAATGACCAAGTGAAATCTCATGATCCCTCTAATGATTTTGGTGATGATAACAACGCGGGTATCTACTCTCTAACAATGTTGTTTAAGTCTGTGCAGCTGTTCTCTCAGGTGATTATTGATATATTCTTATAAAAAGTTCAAAGAGGAGTTCTGTATTCTGGAGTTACTGCCCCCGGATTTTTCAGTAATTTACACCGGAAATTCCGGTGCTTATGGGGCGGAATATCCGGCCCAAGCACCGGAATATTCCGGCCTTTCTAGCAACGTCAAAAAGGCTAAGTCATTCTCCCACTGTCCGCGCACAGAAGCTAGGGCGGAAATTTGCCCCGGAAATTTCCGGTGCACATATCCGGCCCTCTGGTACTTAGCAGAAATTGGAGTTTTCTCAGATGCCCGCGGACAGAGACGGGGGCGGATTATTGTCCGGAAATTTCCGGGCCCGGAAGTTTCAAATATCCGCCCCCGGATTATTCAAAAATCCGGCCCTGGTCCTTAGCGATTTTCAGCGCGGTGCTAATGCCCGCGCGCAGAGATGGGGGCGGAATGTTGGGCGGAAATTTCCGCCCCCGGAAGATTCAAAAATCCGACCCCGGACTATTCAAATTTCCGGCCAGGTTAGACCGGAAATTTCCGGTGCTAACGCCGGAATATTCCGGCCCTGGCTCACTGCAACGGTCAGAATTTAGAGGAGCCTATAAATAGCTGTCTTCTTCCTCTAGATAGGTAGCTCGTCCATTCCTCTCTCTCCTCCATTGTTCAAGAGCTCAAAACGCCCCGATCTCCCTCCTCCTCCAACCAAACTCGATGCCCTTTAAGGATCTCATGGAGGAGGACTAGATCTACCTTTCTACCAAGCCAAAAATTGTATTTCCACACCATACCTCTTGGAATCTTGTAATCTCTTGGTTGCTTTGTCATCCAAGGGAAACCCTAGTGCTTGTAGCTTCCACCTTGTAGCAAGAAGCTTCGGATTATTGAGAGTCTCCATCTCACTTGTGTAGTAGCCTCAACCACTTGTAAAGGTTTAGTCAATGCTTTCAAGTCGACCTCATAGTGGAAATGAGAATCTCCCTCACCGGAGAAGCTAAAGGAGAACAAGCTGTGCACATCCGTGCTATTGAGGAGCGCCTAGGTGGCTCCCCACCTCTCCAACGTAGACGTACTTTTTTCAAGAAGGAACTACGGAAAACATATCCTTGTCTCCGTGTTTTTCACTTGTTGTTATCTTGTGCCTTGCATTTACTTCTGTTGCTACTCGTTATTTGTCGCATAGCGTGTCTACTTAGTTGCACATCTAGATAACAAAGTTATTATCTTTCCAAAGCCCTCACTAAAATTGAAAAAGGATTAAAATTTATAGGTCACATATTCACCCCCCCTCTAGTTGACCTTTGTGTACTTTCACCAAGGACAATCTAGTATGAACAACATGAATACATAGTTTTACAATCGAATCACATATTCAATGACATGTATCAGATGTTCAAAACAAGGACGACTTAATAACTTTATGAATACATTGGGAATTACATCATACATGATTGCCTCTAGGGCATATTCCCAACACTTCCATGAGTCCCACAAGCTAGATCCAACTCCCACACGTTGCCTCCAAGGAGGAAACAATGCTGAGCGCCGCCAACGTCTGACCCTTAAGGGGTCTAGGTTTTCCCCGGAGCGATATCAGCATGATCGTAAATTGCATCACCAACGCCTTCAACAAGGTTACGCCGCCCACGGGATCCTCGCAGCAGTCCCACGCGCCCACCTCTATCTGTACCGGCTTGTCCACCAACATCGATGCGGTAGATACAACACCAGATCCTGACAGCAGTCCCACGCGCCCACCTCTATCCAGACCGGCCTGTCCACCAACATCGATGCGGTAGATACAACACCAGATCCTCGCAGCGGTCCCACGCGCCCACCTCTATCTGGACCGGCTTGTCCAAGATCCTCGCAGCGGTCCCACGCGCCCACCTCTATCTAGACCGGCTTGTCCACCAAGCCCTCCTTGACACGCCGCCGGGAGCAACCGCTGGCAGGATCGGGCCGATGGCCGCGTAGCACCACAGATCAAGCCGAGCCGCCGGCATCCAGGGTGGTCAGATCCAATCGAACCATGCTCCCAGGATCACACGCCTCCAGGAACCCTCCTTGTGAGGACGTCGTCGCCATGGCCGCCACCAAGTGTAGGCGAGTGGGGCACCCTCACGCGTCTGCAGCGTCGTCGAGTCCACTGCAGATCTCCCCACACCACCTTTGGAGGCAGAGGGGGCACTGCCACCGCGATGAGACCGGCGGCAGCAGCAGCGAGAAGGAGGCCGGGAGGAGACGCCTAGCAACGACTTCGACGGTTTCCCCCGAGCCGCCTGCTAGGAGATGACGCGAGGGTTAGTAGCTGTGATCTTGATTATGTTTGAGAGCAAGATTAAAGTTCTTAATTATGACAAAGAACAAGAGACCAATGTAACATACGATTGTGTCTGGGAGCAAGATTAAAGTGCATTGAAAGAGCCCTTATATATACTCTGTAGTCCTAACCGACGGCTAGTATTCCAAGAAACCTATCAAACGAGCCACAACTGGGAAACAGAAATACACAGGGGAAACCATAGTTTGAAAACAGAAACACTTATTATTCCATAGATTTATTTTAGCGGCAACATGATCGCAAGATAAAAACCATTAACTTGCATTCCATAGAAGCAGTCCCTTGCACACAAGACAACGATTCAGAGCGGATGCACTACGCTCCAAGCAGCAGAGGATTGAGCACATGTCCAGCAAACAACACCACACCAGTCAAGTCCTCTCGGATCATGAAAAGGAAAGGATGGTCCGCGACGAAATCCATCGTCATCGGCATACACATGAGCATAATCGTTGCTGCAGTCGCTGCAGCAGCCTCTGTTCCTTCCTCATTCACTTCCACAAAGGACCTGTGGAAAACTGACGAGACGCACAAGTTCTGTCCCGTTGGCGAATCCACCATCTCCGAAAGATCGGCTTCTGCGCTGAATGGAAGATGGAGCCCCAAACCCTTGAGCAAATCGGACGCCTCAAATCCGAACGATATCTTGAACTTTGGAAGCTTGAACTGCCCGACCTCAACCTTCCGGGTTGGGGTATGCTTCGCCAGGAACTCTGGGTCAGAGCTCACCTTTTCGGCCAAGCTCCAGAGACCATCGTGTGCATCTGGCAGCAGTATGTACATGGAAAACTGCCTCGGGTCCCCTCCCTGCCGGTAAGGAAGCTTAAGCACCTTTAAGTCGTCGTAAGACGAAAGATACTGATCCTTTGTGCTAGACATGAATGGTGCCTGTACTGAACTTCCGTCGAGAAGGTGGAACTCGCCGTCTTTGGTCTTGGATGCATCGAATCCCTCGGCCCAGGCTCCCTTGAAATAAAGGGCATTACTAAGAACAAGTCTAGTGCTACTGTCGACGGATCCTTCGGGGAGTATCTCTTTGATGAGACCTGATGTGAGTTTCTCTACCCATGTGTTCACTTGACCTGCAACTTCTGCAGCCTGAACCAATGAATCACAAAAAACGCATCAATATATCACAATCGAGTCGCAATTTACAATCGAGTCGCAATTTTCATAATGACCAAAACAGCAGTACCAACATTTTCTTATAGTTTCTCTGCTGTTGGAAAATGACATACGTTCAACTGGACAGACTGATCAACTGCAATTTTCATAATGACCAAAACAGCAGGACCAACATTTTGGTATAGTGTCTCTGCTGTTGGAAAATGACATACGTTCAACTGGACAGACAGACAGACAGACTGATCAACTGCATCGGGACACATCACCTTGGTCTGGAAGTCCACCGAGTTGGTCTCGGCCTTGTACTTTCCCACGGCGACCTCCTTGAAGGAAGGCTTGAGCGGCGTCGACGTGTCGACGAAGACGCCGTCAGCGAACGCGACGCGCGGGCCGCCCTCCCCGGACGCATCGGCGACAACGAGCTGGACGACCCGCTCCGCGAGAGCGTGGAGGTTCTCTGCCTCGCCTGGCCCTTCGGCGCCGAGTACGGCGACGAGCTGGTCGCGGGTGGCGCCGCCCGCGCCGGCGGCGACGAGGCTGAGCGCGGCGTGGAGCGAGAGCGGGGAGAAGGCTGCGTTGCCAGCAGCACCGTCGGCGTTGGAAGGGGAGGAGATGGCCGACACGAGGCGGTGGGCGAAACGCGTCTGGTGGGCGATGGAGAGGCGGATGCCGGTGGTCGCCATGTCCCACTCCCAGATCGAGCCGTAGTGATGGTTTTCTTGGACTTTTTTTTGGTGGTTAGACTGTCAAGATTGCTCGATGCATTTAGAGGAGAAGGCGTATTGATGACTTCCGACAATGGGACGAAGTCGGACAGCAGGAAGCCGGCCGCGTGTTCGGGGCTTCATCGAGGTGGCGGCACAGGCTTCGTCCAGCCTCCAGTGATGCTTTATCGCGTGTTCAGCCAGCGTCAAGGATAGTCTTTTTAACTGTAGGTAGACGATGAAGCTTTCACAAAAAACAGTCTTCTATGTTCAACAAAACTTACAGAAAAACGTCAGAAAACCAGTACGTGGCAAGAAGGTACAAGAAGCGGACACATTTCTCGGCATGGCGATATATATATGGAGCCATGTGGCCCGATGCTAAAAAAAATATATGAAAAGCCGTAGTCAAAAGTTTCAAAATAATCTAATCCTTGTCCAGATACATAGATGAATTGTTATATTACCAATGGTGTGGGATGGAAATTTTCACAACAGTTGTGTTTGAACACCAGAAACAAACTCAATCCCTCCAAACTCTAATGTAGTACTCATGTTGTAGAGAACTGGTGGAAGTGGGGTTGAAAACTCTGCAATTTCCTAAAATGCCTTCACACTGCTTGCTGTACCACCACAAATTTTGGTGTATCTTAGTGTCACTGATGGAATGTCACCTTCTTGATTGAACTACCAAGATCGCACAATGGAAATTTCATAACTTTAGCCAGAATTTGCAGCTTAGCTGAAATCCTGATTGCAATTCTTGTTATTTCTGTCCATTTCAGTGTTGCAAACAATTCAGTATTGTTTTACTTGTATATGGTTCTACAATTAAAAATAGGCCATGCTTTCCTCCGAGCGATATAGTGGTGTCATGAAAATACTAGCTTTATTTTGTTGTGCTCATAGTGAAGCTGGTGGTATTTAGATAACTAGTAAAAATGCCCGTGCATTGCACCGGGTTTTAAATTTTTGATATCTTGTCCCAACCTGCCGCGACTGTTCGAATTTTGTACCGAAAATTTTGTTTGGTTTTTTCCATTTTTCTCCGACATATCCGACATATCATGGATGTTGAATTGCTTAATTTGCTTTATCTTTATGTATCCACTTTTATACTTCTCTAAATAAATTCACTTATGTTTATATTAATAAGGTTGACTCGTTAAATCGCATATTTTACTGATAATAAATAATAAAATTAGTAAAATATATTATTTAATTTTGTAACTACAAAGACTCGATATATGTCATCGGACCCTATTTTTATTTTGAGGTCGCTATATAATCTATCCTATATTAGCTTGTGATATGCAAAATTAAAATACAGTTTGAAGTTTTAATTATCATAGCAAAGTATATAATTAGACTCCATTGGACTCAGTCTAGTCTAATATTGCATCAAAATTGCAAGGTGTGGGGAGGCACACCTTGCAGTTTCCGTTTTCATCACTTTGCCAGAGCCCAGAGGGAGAGAAGTCAAAGAGAAGCAAAATTGCAGCAAACTACTTCGGGTGTATATTTCTCAGTTTCTCTTTCACTTCCTCACCGTAGCTCTGTCTCTCTCTTCTATCTCAGTTTTCCCACCTGCTAGAGCCTCCCATGGCTGCGCCTCCCCACCTTGCACCTCCTCTGCCCATGGCTGTCCCCAGCAACATGTCCTCCACCTTGTCCAACGCAGCTCTGTCCGTACTCCATCCCTTCAACTCCGCACGACCCCTTCACTGGTAGGCCATGGATTCAGTGTTGGCAGGCCATGGCGGGCGCAGCCCACACCCCTTGAGCTCCGGCAAAGATCCCTTGTCGTCGAGCGCACCCGGTGACGGTGAGTGGACTGCCACCCGAACTGAACCTCTGCCTCCCGCCTGTGTCATGGCGCAGGGCAGTGCAGAGATGGCAGACGCTGGATGTGCAACACGATGAGCTTGGTCAATTTAAGTCACTGCTCGGGTCAGTTCGCGAGCAAGCCGGCGCTGAGGAATTTAAGCTGTTCAGAGGAGGGAGAGGGGCGGTTCTATGCTGCACCGAAGAAGTTCAGATGACAGGGAGGGCGGGATTGTTCAGAGGAGGGGCGCCTCCAGGTGAACTCCCCGGCAGCGCGTCTTATGGGGAGGCATCGGACCCGCTGGATGCAGCGAACGGGAGGTGCACTTCCCGCCGAGCTCGTCGCCGTCGCCAGGGGCAAGTACGCTCCCCCCGCCGCCGACGAGGTGCCCCGTCGAAGAGGAGGAGGAAGACGAGGTCGAGTACTACGACGACTCCCCTGACGACGCGCCGCTAACTCCCGCCAAGCGCGGCCGCGGCCGCCCCCCAAAGGTGCGCTAGCCAGGCTTCCCGGCCGGTGCTCCTCCCGCAACAACCATCGGCTCGCCTATTAGCGGAGACGGACTACCCGTCCCGGCCGCAGCTCCGGCCGCGCCGCGCCGGCGAGGCCGCCCGTCCAAGCGACGGGACCCACACGCGCCGCCCAAGATCGCGCGGGCCCGGGGCCGGCCGCGGAAGAACCCGCCCCCGGACGGCATGGTGCAGACCCCGTGCCCGGGCACCACCACGGCCAAGCCACATGCACAGTTCGCCGAGGTCGGCTTCGTGTGAGCGCGAAACGGAGCGAGAGGGCGCTAATTTTTGCACTTGTTCTGGTGTGGTGCTCCGGAGATCATTTCTCCGTTCGTGTTGTAATTCAGGGTAGGAAGAGAGAGGCGGCGTGGCAGCATATGCATCGCAAGTCCGGCGAGTGAGTGTGGGTGGTGTGTCAGTCTGTGGTGTTTGCTACTTTTGGTTGCTCCGGCGACGGTGTATCCCCTGTATATCTGTCGCACGCACGCAGCACACTCACTTGCTCCGTGCTGGAAGATTTTCCGTGGAGCCTCGGAGGAGATGCGGACGGCGGCGACGTGCACCCATAGCTGGGGCACGGAATCAGGGAGGCAACTCTCTTCGTGGAGCAGGTGTTGGTGAACAAGGGTGCCGTCTCACTCCACCCTGAAGTCGTCGCCGAGAAGAACGAGTCGCGTGGTGCGGGTCTGCGGGAGGACAGACAATGCGTACCCCCGTGGCAATGCAGTAATAATTGATTTGGTGGAAGGGCAATTTGGTAATTTCGTGTTGGACGAAAATTTTGGCAGAAACCTTATTGCCTTTATTATTAGGTAGATTTTAAGATAATATTTTAGAAGATCAAATTGCTAACAAGGTTTGTAGGGAACAATTCAAAATAATTAAAATAAGATTGTTGTATGACTACTCCTTTGCTGACCGTTACAATAATATGCAATTTTATCCTTCACCGTGGTGTGGAAGTTAGGAGTGTTCTGCTGTGAACTTGTCTTTGGGAAAAAATTCGTTCCTAACTATTTATTTACGTACCTTTTTAGTATTTATCTATTACTCACTCCGTATCAAAATATATGATGTTTTAACATTTTCTATACAACATGTATCTAGACATGTCTTATGTACAGATTCATGTACATCTTGCACTAAACCATGTCTAGATATGTGATGTCTAGTAAACGGTAAAATATATTACATTTTGATAGGGAAGACTATCATTCTCTATCTAGCAACTGAGATGGTTGGTTGTTTAGTCTTAGCTGTCGGCTGAGATTTCAATTGCTAATAACTGACCTATAATTAATCTCTTTTGTTGTCTCTGACAGCACAGATGAGAGCTGTACACTTTTGACCGAAGTGGCGATGTTCTTCAACTCGATGATTGACCTGATGCTCTTTCTAGTAGCGACTCTGGACACCATGTTGGTACAGTTCAAATAACTGTCTGCTTGCTTAATTTTTTGAACGAATGCAGACGGTGTCGCTTCCATTGATTAAAGAGGAGAGAAAAGGTACAAAGTATTACATAGGACAACGCAATAAAAGGTACGAGGTACAATTATACAAAAACCGCTCCCAAAAGGCCATAGAAAGCAGGCAAAACTACGAGATTCTTTATTTTGTGTTGCACTAAATGCATCAGAAATGTGTACAATTCAGTTGCCAAGTCAGATGCTTTATTTATATGTTGAACATAATTGTGGGATGCAATCTACTCTGTATTGTGTTTGTTGAAATGTCACATGGGAGGAATGGTCTCTCTCAATACTAGCGCAAGAACAAGTGGAGTAAGATTGGAGATAGTTTAGACAGGAGCCTCTGACCCCGAGAGCCTCCGACCGCCGACCGCAACCCCGCCGACCGCGTCCACCGAGCCACCCGCCGTCTGCTACTCCAGCCCCGATGGCCACCCAACCCTCCCCGCCCCGCTCGTCACCATGGCTTCTCCGACCACCTCCTCAGCCGAGCGGCGTCGCTGGGCGGATTTCTCCGATGACGAGGATGATGTCTCCACCCCGCGCTCCTACTGTGAAGTGCTCCGCAGCGGGACGCCCCCGGCGCCGTCTCCGCCGAGATCCCTCTCTCCGACGGCGGTCTCCTGGAGGCCCTCTGGTCCCTCTTCCCCGCGCGGAAGCGACGGAGTGGCGCGGCCCTCGCACGACCTCGCCTCCCGCGTGGATTTTCCGCCGCTCGTGCCGCGTGCCCGGTCGCCGGAGAGGGATGCTGGCCCCAGGCCGTGGATTCGCGCCGGCGGACAGAAGTGACGCCATCACCAGCCGCCGCGCCCCACCTTGCCGGCCCTTGTCATCCGGGATGATCTACCGCCGGACCTCGCAGGTGGATGTTTCAACTGTTTGCGGCCATGCCATATCTCCCGTGACTGCACGTTTGAGACGGTATGCCTGCGGTGCCGCCATGAGGGGCACCATGCGCGCGACTGCGGCCAACCTCGCCGTGCGGTGCCGGCAAGCGACATTCACCAGCGCATCGGCCAGCGCGTTGGCGTCTCCGTCCACGACCGCATCGGGATTCGGGTGGAGACGAGGCCGGTCTCCCCGCAGGTGGAGTCCGCGGCCTCTCGTGCTCGCGGCGGACTCGCGATGCGCTCCCTAGACACGACCGCTGGTCGCGCGGCGGAACGCGGTGAGCGTGTCCCTGCTGAACGCGTCGTGGAGCGAGGCGTAGGACGCGCGGTGGATTTGGGCGCCGAGCGCGCCGTGGAACGTGGCTCCATTCGCGCCGTGGAGCGAGGTAAGGAGCGGGCCGTGGAGCGAGGTAAGGAGCGTGCCGTGGAACGTGGTGCCGCGCGCGCCGTGGAGCCTGCTGGTCGGGGATCGGAGCGTTGGGGCCTCGACGCCGTCGTGGCTGAACGCCCTGCCGAGCGCCATGGTGGATCGCGTTGGGAGGAGGGCTCATCCTCTCGGCCGCGACGGGACTCCTCTGCGCGCCACCGGAGTGGTGAGCGTCACATGGCAAGGTCGCCATCACCTCCGCGGTCTCCGCAGCGGGGGCGTGGCGAGGTTAGTGACCGTAGGAAGGAACGGGCGGCGGAGGGCTCTGTCCCGGCGGCTCCGCGCCTTGAGCGCGTTTTCCTGCCGCGTTCGGCCAAAATCACGGCCTCAGAGGAGGCGCTGCGATGGGCGATGGTCGCGTTCGTCTCAGGTGCTCGCGGTCAGGTCACGCCAAGGGAGGCCGCGGCGGCGCTGGACGCCCAACTCCCTCTCGTCGCGGACAACTACACGGTGCATCGTCACTGGCCGTCGGACCTCCTCTTCGTTTTCGGAAGCAGGCGTATCCGATACGAAGTGTTCAATGCAAGGGTGATCGACGGGCGGGAGTTTGCCCTCCACTTCTCTCCATGGAACCGGCAACTCCAGGCGATTCGACGATCCATGCGCTTACGGGTGGCCGTCGAGCTCACCTGCGTGCCCGCCCATGCGTGGAATCTAACGACAGCCGTCGCGGTGATGGGGTCGGCGGCATGGGTGGAACGCCTCGATGTGGCGACGGCAAGCCAGGATGATCTGCGCACGTTCCAAGCTATGGTGTGGACGGACGAACTCTCGGTGATCCCCAAGCGCAAGGCGCTCCTCATCGAAGAACCTGGTGACCGTATGGAGGAGGACGATGGCCTCATGCTTCCCGGCGACGCGTTGATCCCATTGGAGAAGAACATGCTACTGTACGTCATCATTATCAATTTTGCCCGTTCGGCTGACATGACGGCGCCGCCCGGTCCTGCCCCTGGCGGTGGCGGTGGTGGTGGCAACAGGGATGGGCGCGATGAAGGTGACCGGCGTGGCAACAATGGTGGGGATCATAGTGGACACGGCTCCGGTGGCGACGGCCGGACCGGACATGGGCATAATGATGGTGGGTCTCGCCCGCACCAGCGGCGCAGGTCTCTGACATGGGTTCGAAACCCGACCGGTGAGCAGCGGCGGCGTGCCGGCGTCGGCGCGGCGGAAGATGGCGTTCACAGCCCAGGTGATGGCATCGTGCGGAGAGTGGGTGGCCCCACTGTCGCGCTGGAAGAGGAGGACCCGGTCAGAGCCAATCCCGCTGGGCCCGGAGGCGGCTTTTCCGCAGCTTCTTTTGCAGGGCGGTCCAGTGGAGTCTACGACCAAGACCCAATGCTGCTGGAGGCTTCCCTCTGCACTCCGTTGGGGCCACGTGGAAAGCCAACCTTGGCAGTTTCTGGGGATGGCCCGTTGGAGGAGCAGGTGCTGGGAAATGTGCCATCTTTTGTCCCCACAGTTTTCGAAATTGTTGGGCGCGTTTCCACCCCGCCTCTGGATAGTTTGGTTGTGGTCAATAAAGAAACGTGGACTGATGCTTTTTGTGGGGCCAATGGGACAGGCGATGACCAGCTGCTGGCTTCCCCTGGTCTGCTTTCTCATGTGCGCGCCTACTCCCTGCATGCGGATGCGGACGCGGACCCGGTCTCCGATGCTGGCTCTCCATTAGGATCGCCGGTGTCTGTACTGGATATGTTCCCAGTTTCGGTTGGCAGCTCCAAGGAGCATCTGGTGGATGGGACTGGCCCCCATGTTTTATCTGGGCCTTGGGCCGTGGATGCTGCTGCCATCACTCCAACGGGCGGGACTCTGGTGCGGGATCCGAGTGAGGTCGCTAGCCCAAGCGCTCCGCAGGTGCGACAACATGATGTCACACTACTCTGGCGCTTCTACAGGAGTCCATCTCGCCTGTCCTTGCCAGGCCGGAAAAAAAGGGGCGTTCCCTTTGCCAACGTGGAGGTTATGTACGGCGGAGCTCCCGTCTGCGTGGGAAGTTTGCCGCAGGCACTCTGGTGCGTAGACAGCAGCGGGAGTTGATCCTCAAGCTGGGGATTGCTCGGCAAACTGAGGTGATTGGTGACGAGGCAGTGGCTGCGTACCTTGAGCTTTTCTCACAGCCCTTGCGGCAGGACCAGATAGACGTGATTGTGGGTCTTTTCGGATGGCAGCCAGAGGCGCTCCCCTTGGTGGATGAGACGCAGGAGGATTGTTTGATCTAGTTCCTTTTCGTCTGTCTAGCATTCCTTTCTTAAGAAAGCTCTCTGTTGTAAGCTCTCGAATCTTGTGTTTTTGGGGTGGTCTCTATGAACCCTGATATTTCCATTGTGATTTGGAACGGGCGTCGACTCAACTCTTAGGCGCGTAGGTCGGCTATTTATCAGGTTTTGGCACCGGTAAACGCCGCCGTGGTGTGCATTCAGGAGACAAAAATGGCGGTCATTTCTGATCGTGTGGTGCGTGATTGCCTTGGGTCGGCCTTTGATGGGTTCCATTACCTGCCGGCCGATGGGACTCGCGGTGGAATTCTTCTTGCGTGGCAATCCGCATTGGTTACGGTCTCCAATCCGCACTTGTCAACCAACGCGATCACGGCGCGGATCTCGGTGGATGGGGAGCATGGTTGGTGGTTCTCGGGAGTGTACGGCCCCTCCCAAGGGGAAGACAACAAAAAGGCTTTTTTGGAGGAGTTAAAGGACATTCGAGATTTCCATGTGGGTCCCTGGATGGTGGCTGGGGATTTTAACATGATCGCTACTGCAAGCGAGAAAAACCAGGGCTCCCCCCATAGGGGTCTGATGAGCCGTTTCAGGCGCACCCTTGCGCAGCTTGAGCTCAAGGACCTCTACCTTACCGGCCGACGTTTCACGTGGTCCAATGAGAGGCGAAACCCTACCTTGGAGAAACTCGACAGGGTCATTACTTTGGTGGACTGGGAGGAGTTATTCCCGGATGCCTTCCTCACGGCTCTCTCCTCAGGACCTTCTGATCACTGCCCTTTGGTGCTACGGTTGGCCCCCAACTTGCATTGGGGGCGTAGATTCCATTTCCAATCCTTTTGGACGAAAGTGGAGGGTTTTCAGCAGGTGGTTTCCGATCCGTGGAGCTCGGTAGTGCAGGAACCAAACCCCTTCAAGCGCTTGGACCGCAAGCTCAGGGCCACTGCTAGGGATCTCTCTCGTTGGAGCTCCAGGTTCATTGGTAGCATGAAATTGCAGATCCTGTTGGAAAATGAGGTGATCCTTCGCCTGGATACAGCCATGAAATCTAGGCAGCTCTCTCCTGAAGAGCGTGGACTTAGAAGGCTTCTAAAGAAGAAACTGTTGAGCCTGGCCTCCCTGGAACGGTCTATCGCACGTCACCGATCCCAGCAGCTCTGGTTGGCAGAAGGGGACGCATGCACACATTTCTTCCATGCGCACGCAAGCCATCGCCGCCGAAAAAATTTCATCGATCACCTCATGGTGGATGGGGCGAGGGTAACTGATCACGTGGGCAAGGCTGGGGCGGTGGATAGCTTCTTTGACGCGTTGTTGGACTCGGAAGTGGACCTCCCTTTCTCCCTCAACCTTGACATTCTGGGTCTCCCATCAGCCGATCTAACCCATCTTGAGGCTGGTTTCTCGGCGGAAGAGGTTGAAAGCGCATGGTGCCCCCATATGTGGTTTTGGTAATTAATGACAATCCTTAAGGACTAATGTTTGTATTGAGATATTCTTTCAGGGCTTGTCCATAAGAATAGTTTGGAGTCCTTGTGTGAATCGAAGAAGATGGTATGATCATGTGATGTCCAAGACAAAGCAGTAACGCAGTTGCTATATAGAAAGAATGACTGTACCGTAAACGTGAACGAGAGTAAAGAAAGAAGGTTATTTAGCCAGGAGTGGGATCAAGCTTTTGAAAGTGCCTTACGCAAAACTCCTTTAAAGAGCGAAGCACTCCCAATTCTTCCCATTTTCCTTATCACATATAGGAAAAGCTAGCCTAGTAAAGGCCGAGAGCAAGTCAAGCTGCCAAGTAACCAATTCATCCCCTTCTTTCTAATTCCATTTCCTCTCTATTCATTTTCGAACTAAGCTTTACTTTCTTTTAATATGATCCAGCGGTAGTACCGGGCACCCCAGCGGTAGTACCGTGTTGCACAGCAAGCGGTAGTACCGCGCCAAGTACCGCCAGAAGTACCGCCAGATAAAAAATGGCTACTGCATCCAGCGGTACTGATTCGGTAGTACCGCTGTGGTCTTATTGATCTTGAGAAAAACCTTGCTCAGCGGTACTACCGCTACTGGCTGGCGGCAGTGCCGCTACCTCTCAGGAAGCGGTAGTACCGCCCTCAGTACCGTCCCTTGTACCGCTGGCTAAGTTTTACTCTCGATATCGCACGGTACTAGAGCGGTAGTGACCTAGTACTACCGACAGCCACTTCGATTTAATTCGAAGATTGTCGCCAGCGGTAGTACCGGTGTGCACTCGCGGTAGTACCGCTGCTGGAGTACCACGGTACTTTGGCAGTTGCACCGCCCGCGCCCTGTGACTGGGACTCCCTAGTACCGCGTGCATACCCAGGTAGCGGTAGTACTGCTGCACCCAGCGGTAGTACCACTGTGCTATTAAGCTTATTGCTTCGATGTCTTGAAGAACAAGATGGAGTGGTCATTCATGTCTACCTTCAAGACATCAACTTTATGGACGAAGAAAGGAGAAAAGATACAAGGTTGATCATGCGTATGATCAACACACAAAGCTACAATATGTACCTAGTGGGATTATATATGTATCTCGTGGTAATGGTAAGAAATTGTCCATATAGCTTTGTCAACTAACCCATGATATGTGTGTGTGCTATCTCTATGTGTGGTTAGGTATCTTTCCATGGGCATGCTTCACAAGAAAGATTTCATATAGCCCATGGTCTATGTCGTCAAGCGGTGTTTGTCATCGAGCTTGACGTGGAAGCTCAAGTGAAGCATATTGAAGAAATCCTATGCTTGATGCTTTCCACCCATTTGGAGATTGTGGCCTTTTGAAGATGTTCCGAAGGGTCTCTCCCATAATGGTGTATGGGTGAGCAACTTGCAAGTCTTCATCAAGCGGAGCAAGTGCTTGCTAGCACGATCAAGAAAGAAGATCCAACTTGAGAGAGTCAAGATCGTCATCATATAGCTCAAGTGGAATGCTCAAGGCAAAGGTATAATCTTGATAGGTTTTCCATTTTACCATTCTCATACATTTGGGAGACCGGGTTATAGGATCGATAGTCGTACTATCAAGAGGGGCTCTCAAGTGAGTAACTTGATCGAATCGTTGTGGAGAGCTCAAACCTTTGCACTCTTGCATGTCATCTTTCTTGGTTCTTCTTTGGCTTTTATATCTATGGGTTTTGGTGCTTGTTGTGATCTTCATGACAAGCCCAAGTTCATCAAAAACGGTTTTCACATGAAACACCTATTGAGTTTTTGATGTTGAAGGTTTTCCCGGTTGATCATTTTCAAGAGGTCTTTTCCTTCCCCTTTTGGTTTTTAGTTTCAGTGTTGGACAATGATGTTTATCTTCAGTATCTTTTAGATCTCGTCGTTGCAATTTCAACGAGCCCAAGATCATCGAAAACGGAGTCCGGACGCAAAAGTTATGAATGATTTCGTATCTGGTGTTTTTGTAGTTTTTTGTCCAGCGGTAGTACCGTACCATTACCGCCCCAGTACCGCCCGAACAAGTACCGAAACGCCCCATAGCGGTAGTACCGCTGTACCTAGCGGTAGTACCGCTGCTGGGCGGAAAAAACACATAACGGTCATATTTTGGGTCCCCTATTTAAGGGGGTCTTCTTCCTCCTTGACCCGAGGCTGCCCAACTCGATTTCCCTCTCTCTCTCCACACCATTGTTGACCTTGGAAACCTTCCTCCTCTCTCAATCCCTCCAATTATTCTTGCATATCTTTGCGGGAGAAGTTAGAGGAGATCTAGATGCACATTTCCACCAATCCATCTCTCCTCTTAGTGAGGGGAACTTAGTGAATCTAGATCTTGGAGTTCTTTGTGTTTATCCTCCATTGTTCTTCCTCTCTTATTCCCCCATAAGCATATGTTGCTTTGTTGGAATTTGAGAGTGGAGGATTTGAGCACTTGTGCTCTTGCCATTTGCATCGATTGCATCGGTTTGGTCTCTCCACGAGGATTCGTGAAAGTGAAAGATTGTGAGCTTGTTACTCTTGGGTCTTGGACCCTAGACGACTTGTGGTGTTCTTGGGAGCCTCCAATTGAGTTGTGGATGTGTGCCCCAAGATTGTGGTGACACCGAGAGCCTCCACTTAAGTCGTGGATGCGTGCCTCGGGTTTGAAGGTTGCCAATAGTGGAAGGTGAACTAGGCCTTTGTGGCGGGGTTCATCGGAGAATAGGGTGAGGCCTTTGTGGCGTTGAGTAGGCCTTTGTGGCGAGCTCACACCCCTCCAACGAGACGTACTCCCCTTGTGGAAGGAACTCGGGAATACATCATCGTCTACGTGTGCCTCGGTTATTTCTATACCCGAGCTTTCTACTTATGCAATTTACATTGTGATAGCCTTCGTGCTTGAAGTTATATATCTTGCTATCACCTTGTTACTTGTCTTGCTTAGCATAAGTTGTTGGTGCACCTAGTTGACCCTAGAATATTTAGGTTGTATGCTTGTTAATTTAAACACCTAGTTTATTTCCGCATTTAGCAAGCCTTAACCGGAAAAGTTTTAATCGCCTATTCACCCCCCTCTAGGCGACGTCGTTGTCCGTTCAATTGGTACCAGAGCCTCGTTTCTCTTTATTAGGCTTTACATCCTAGAGAGTACGATGTCGTTTAGAGAAATAGAGCACGATCCCGCTTTTATATTCTATGGTAGAGATTATGATGTTTCGAAAATTCGCATTCTTAATTTTCTTGAGGACATGGGTCCAAATTATGTTAAGAGAATTGTAGATATGGATTTTCCTCCTCCAAAGAATTCTCAAGATTTATCTTTAGAGGATGAGGAAAACTCTTATCTCGATACTCTTGTATCTAATGGTCTCTTGTGTATTTTGAGCGATGTAGTTATTGATTCAATCATGCCTTTTGGGAACGCTCATGAGCTATGGACAAAACTTCAAGATATATATGATGTGTCCAACATTATTGAGGATGATTGTTCTCCATCCACTTCCGGCCGTGATGAGTTCACATATTTCTCCACTCCACCCACATGTGATTTGTCACAAGGTAATGATATGGTGAGTGGTGATAGTAATTGCATTGTGGATAGTGAATTTGCTATTGACTATACTTCATCTCTATCACATTGCAATGATCTATCTTTGGACTTAATCACTTCTAGCACTCAAAATTCCTTACATGCTAGTGTTGATAGTCCTTGCATATCATGTAACAGTTGTTTAACTAAATCTCATGATGATATGCTTCCTATGTCTTGTTTTCATAAAAACAATGCTTCCATTTCCTCTAGTACTTGTGTGGCTAACAATGTAGAGGAATCCCATATTTTGGTGGAACAAGACATGGACCTTATTGGTGCTCCAAGTCAATCTTCATCTTCGTTATCCATTTCTCATGTGTGCCTTATGGCTAGAGATTCAAAGGTATCTCCACCTTTGGAACCCACTACATCGTGTGATGATGAGGATGAGGATCTATTTTATGGAGATCTTGAGGATGCGGTCTCTTTAATGGAGAAGGGTCAGTTAGTTCTTCTTGATCTCCCTAAAGGTAGTAAAGCTATCACTCCTTTGGGTGAAATATTGTCTTTTGCTATTAATAGCTCTAAAATCATTTAAAAGAAAGGTGAGATTGAAAGAAGTGATTCCGATGAAAAGGCATCCCTCACTATGTCTCTTGAGGAAGAGCATGAGCTCCGAGTTACTCTTGAGGAGAAACTTGAATCTATTGAGGAGCTCTATAATGAACAAATAGCCTATCTCACTAAAGCACATGACCATACTAATGCTAAATATAAAGTGCTTAAAAGTGAAAAGGTTGAATTTGTTATTGGCAATGCTAATCTAATTGAGGAAAACTCTAGGTTGAATAATGAGCTTGCCAAGTCGTCTTCTTCTATTTCTAATGATTCTTGTGCTACTAACTACACATCTTGTGAAGCATCTATTTTGAAGGATAATGTTGAGCTAAGGGCTCAACTTGAGTTAATGACTAGCAAGTGTGGGAAATTGAAAGAAAGTCATGAAAATCTATCTAGCTCTCATGAGGGTCTTCTAGCATCCCATACCAAGCTAAAATTATCTCTTGAGGCTATCACTACAAAGGTAACATCTTGTGAGCCTCATGTGGTTAATAGCACAATATCTTCTAGTAATGCTATATTGACTTGTGCTCGTATTAGTAATACATACTCTCATAATGTTTCTACATCTTGTGATGAATTGCTTTCCTTGCCTTGTTGCCCTAACAATGAAGCATCTACTTCCTCTAGCTCTTGTGTTGATTCTAACCATGTAGAGGAATTAAAGAGCTCAAGGCCCAAGTCACTTCTTTGAAGAAAGACTTGGAAAAGAGTCATCAAGGGAGTTCCACCCTTGACAAGATGTTGAGAGTGCGAAGAATTCCCAATGAAAAGAGTAGACTTGGATTCAACTCCAATATCAAGAACAAGTCCATTATTGACAAGAAGAAGGGCCAAGAACAAGAAAAATATTCGGACAAGATCATTTGCTTCAAGTGCAAAATTGAAGGGCACCATGTTAGATCTTGCCCTTTGAAGAAGAAGACTCTTAATGAGAAGCAACTAGGGAAGCGGCCTCTTGTTCAATCTCATGCTCAACCACGAGTTGAACAACGACCACCTCCTAAGAAGACTCAATCCAATGCTCCTCTTGTTGAGAAGCCTATTGAGAAGAAAGAAAAGAGTCGATGTTTCTACCTTTATCGCAAGAAGGGACATTTTGCTTCTTCATGCACTAAAGGTACATTATCCAACCCTATCCTTGTTGATGATGTTTATTCCATTCGGAAGGATAATGTGGGCAATGTGTTTGCCAAGTTTGTTGGTACTCAAAGTGGTGTCAAGAAAATAACCATTTGGGTTGCCAAACCTATTGTGAGTAACCTCTTAGGACCCAACTTGGTTGGGGACCAACAAGCTCAAACTTGACCAATAGGTGTTGGTGGAGGGCATTGGATACTTGGCTATCTCATGAAGAATTAAGGGATCTTCATCAATTATATTTCCTCAAGCCAAGTCATTTGAATTTTTATATATCTCATATCCAATGTTCCTCCTTGCGGTAACTTGTATCTAATTCATATATTCATTGAAAGTTGCTTGCTCCCTTGCATATGTTATTTTTGTTGCTAGCATGTGTTTGTATATGTTGTGCTTACTACTTACCTATCTTGAGTAATCTAGTTATGTTTGGTGGTTTGCACTCCATGTACTTGTGTGTTTTGTGATGATCCTTGATTGCAATTATTGCTTATTTTAGTTGGCTCTTTGGGAGATTAATGGACTATCCCATTTTGGGGGAGTAATATGCTCTTGGCACTTTACTATCCTAAAATGTGTGTACATGAGGAATACCACTTAGTGTTGATATATCAATATTATCTTGTCTCTATATGGTATGTCTTCCTCATGAGAAATTCAAATTCTAATGTCCATTAACTTTCAGTTGTTGGATTTTTTTCTTTGCCTCTTGTTGAAAAAAATGGATTATCACATTATGGGGGAGTGATAATATATGTGCATATTACAAGCCTATAAAATGTGAACATGTGAGGTATTGCCACCTAGAATTGATATTGTTAGTTATCTTGTTCTTATGTGGCATGTTGCTCAAACAAGTTCCATGTTTTCTTAAATGTGTTTTGTCTCTCTTCTTTTGGTATCTTGTTTGTGAGAGTTTCCTGGTGCTCTGCATTTTTTGTTCTTATTTTAAGCCTTCAAGAATCTCTATCTAAGCATGTTTTTCTATTCATATATTTTGGCACATGCTTATGTTTTGTGAATATGATTGTGAACAATTCTACCACCGAGAAATATCTCCATACATCTCTTGTCTTTGACAAGTGATAATAATTTGTGGTAAGTTTATTGATCATATTTACTTTGGCCTTTTGCTCTAAAACTGCCTTGTTTCTTGCCAATGTTTTTTTTGGTTTAAGTCCCTTGTGTCTTCCTTGCTCTACTCAATATTTGTTTTGTGCTTTCTTGTGGTAAGAAAATCAATGATCCCATACTTGTGCACTTATGTTCAAAGTCATACTTCTTTGTGTTGCACTATACTTGGGGAAGCTATCCTACATTGAGTAATTCACCGTTCTTTAAATTGGTATCGCATCTAATTGATTTTATTTAAACATGACTAGTGTTTGAATAATATATATGGAGAGTAATGATTCCATTGTGTGCATTTTGTATTCAAATGCAAGATCATAAATAATGCATTATTCTTGGAAGAACTATCCTATATGCGTTTGAACACTTGTTGTCTTTAAATTTGTATTTTATCCCAATGACTTGTCTCTTTGGAAGACGAACATTTTTCGTCTTGGTACTTTGTGTGCTATCATGAAAAGTGTAGAGGGTTTGTTTATTCTTTGATGTTTTTTTTGTATCTTCTCTATTTTGTTTCCTCAATCATGTGTTGATTTGGGTCTTTATATAATTTGGACAATTCTCTTTCTTTTCACTCTTGTGAGTGGCCTCTTGGTTTAATTGGTTTTTTGTCCAATTTTTATCTTGTTTTGGTTCTTGAAAGTTTTGTGCATGCATATTTACCATGTATATCTTTTGGCATGCTTACTTTCGTTGATCCAATATATAGGATAAACTCCATCAAATCCTAAATGTCTAAGATGTGCATGAAATCCAAATTCATATTAATATGCACATATTTATGTGCAGTTTCTCATATGCATTGTAGTTGTTCTAACTACGTTGGACCCAATGAGCTTGGGTACCTTGTTGTACTTGAATTTTGTTTTTAGGTACAATGGAGATGCATTGGGTGCTTGCCTCATTCATAAGGAAGGTGTTCTCACCATTGGATTATAGGAGTCAAGCCATGATGATTAAAGAACTCACATCCTCTTCATCACCAATGTCTTCTCGGTAACAAGTATCTATCTCATGCGTACATTTCTAGCTTTCAACCTTGTGTAGGTTGTATCTTGGCATGAATTCCCTTTGTTGCATTTCATTTGGTTCTTGCAAGTGTATTATCAAAACATCTTTATTGCAAATATGAGTAAGCCGGAATGATTACATATCTAGGAGATATTTATAATCATTTTATGATTCACCAATCCCAAGTATATTAATCTAGCAAATTCTACTCGAAGTCTCTCATATGCAATATTGATGAATTCTCAAAAAAAAAACATTTGCCTTTTTTGTGATACGTGTTACCTTTCTCAGAGCATTCCAACTATCACTTTTCCCTTATGATATTTGTGATGATTTTATGAGTTTGTTGATTGTTCATCTATATCCCTTTAAGACAAAATTGAGCTTTGTGCTTTGCTTTCAAGCAAAAATCTTATTGGTGTATTTATGACTCTCTTTTGGATATCATGTTCCTCTCCTTCGTACCTATTTTGTGTGTGCATATTTCTTTGTGGACTTATATCTTTGTGATTGGTGTCCACTTAGAAACTTATACACATGAGAATAGTTACATTTTTAATTGGTATTCTATTTCTGTAGTGACCACCTTTTTATTGATTTTTATTCTTTTGTGGTTCCTAGAAGGCACAAGCTTGGTTTTTCATTTGGTACTTCTTTTGCATATTAATAAGCTTGTGGACCTATTTGTTTGTTGCAAGTTGCATTGCTTCATTTACCATCTATTCTCTTGCACTTCTTGCGGGTTGTAGATTTTTATGGGGAGTGATGATTCCATATTTGTGCACTCATCAATAGTGCATAGACATTGGGGAGCTTCTCTATTCTTTTCTAGAACTCTCTTGTTGGATCTCTTTGGTTGCTTGTCTCCTTGTGTGGGAGATGTTTAGAGGAATATTTTTCATTTGCAATCTTAGGATCCTCAATATAGTTTGATCCCCCTCCATCTATTCATTGTGGGTATATGCACTTGATTTCACTCATATCAAAAGGAATGCATACATTATGGGGGAGATCTTATTATATTGACCTTCTAAGTTTTTCCTCCCATTTCGGAATGGATGCCAATGGGGGAGAAGTTTAGAGGGTTTAAGGGAATTTGGTTTTATGCTTTAGGTTCGTTCTTAAGCATTTGCCTTCCATGCTCTTGCATCCTTGCTCTTTGTGTTGCATGGTTGCTTTATTAGTTATATAAACCCTCGTAAAAAGGGATTGTCATCAATTACCAAAATGGGGGAGATTGAAAGCGCATGGTGCCCCCATATGTGGTTTTGGTAATTAATGACAATCCTTAAGGACTAATGTTTGTATTGAGATATTCTTTCAGGACTTGTCCATAAGAATAGTTTGGAGTCCTTGTGTGAATCGAAGAAGATTGTATGATCATGTGATGTCCAAGACAAAGCCAACAAGATTAATATGATCCAGCGGTAGTACCGGGCACCCCAGCGGTAGTACCGTGTTGCACAGCAAGCGGTAGTACCGAGCCCAGTACCGCCAGAAGTACCGCCAGAGTAAAAATAGCTACTGCATCCAGCGGTACTGGTTCGGTAGTACCGTTGTGGTCTTATTGACCTTGAGCAAAACCTTGCTCAGCGGTAGTACCGCTACTGGCTGGCGGTAGTACCACTACCTGTCAGGAAGCGGTAGTACCGCCCTCAGTACCGGCCATTGTACCGCTGGCTAAGTTTTGCTCTCGGTATCGCACGATACTAGAGCAGTAGTGACCTAGTACTACCGCCAGCCACTTTGATTTAATTCGAAGATTGTGGCCAGCGGTAGTATCGGTGTGCACTCGCGGTAGTACCGCTGCTGGAGTACCACGGTACTTTGGCAGTTGTACCGCCCGCGCCCTATGACTGGGACTCCCTAGTACCGCGTGCGTACCCAGGTAGCGGTAGTACCGCTGTGCTATTAAGCTTATTGCTTCGATGTCTTGAAGAACAAGATGGAGTGGTCATTCATGTCTACCTTCAAGACATCAACTTTATGGACGAAGAAAAGAGAAAAGATACAAGGTTGATCATGCGTATGATCAACACACAAAGCTACAATATGTACCTAGTGGGATTATGTATCTCGTGGTAATGGTAAGAAATTGTCCATATAGCTTTGTCAACTAACCCATGATATGTGTGTGTGCTATCTCTATGTGTGGTTAGGTATCTTTCCATGGGCATGCTTCACAACAAAGATTTCATATAGCCCATGGTCTATGTCGTCAAGCGGTGTTGGTCATCGAGCTTGACGTGGAAGCTCAAGTGAAGCATATTGAAGAAATCCTATGCTTGACGCTTTCCACCCATTTGGAGATTGTGGCCTTTTGAAGATGTTCCGAAGGGTCTCTCCCATAATAGTGTATGGGTGAGCAATCATCAAGCGGAGCAAATGCTTGCTAGCACGATCAAGAAAGAAGATCCAACTTGAGAGAGTCAAGATCGTCATCATCTAGCTCAAGTGGAATGCTCAAGGCAAAGGTATAATCTTGATAGGTTTTCCATTTTACCGGTCTCATACATTTGGGAGACCGGGTTATAGGATCGATAGTCGTATTATCAAGAGGGGCTCTCAAGTGAGTAACTTGATCGAATCGTTGTGGAGAGCTCAAACCTTTGCACTCTTGCATATCATCTTTCTTGGTTCTTCTTTGGCTTTTATCTCTATGGGTTTTGGTGCTTGTTGTGATCTTCATGACAAGCCCAAGTTCATCAAAAACGGTTTTCACATGAAACACCTATTGAGTTTTTGATGTTGAAGGTTTTCCCGGTTGGTCATTTTCAAGAGGTATTTCCTTTCCCCTTTTGGTTTTTAGTTTCATTGTTGGAAAATGATGTTTCTCTGCTGTATCTTGTATATCTCGTCGTTGCGATTTCAACGAGCCCAAGATCATCGAAAATGGAGTCCGGACGCAAAAGTTATGAACGTTTTCGTATCGGGTGTTTTTGCAGTTTTTGGTCCAGCGGTAGTACCGTACCAGTACCGCCCCAGTACCGCCCGAACCAGTACCGAAACGCCCTGTAGCGGTAGTACCGCTGTGCCTAGCGGTAGTACCGCTGCTGGGCGAAAAAACACATAACGGTCATATTTTGGGTCCCCTATTTAAGGGGGTCTTTTTCCCCCTTGACCCGAAGGCTGCCCAACTCGGTTTCCCTCTCTCTCCACACCATTGTTGACCTTGGAAACCTTCCTCCTCTCTCAATCCCTCTAATGATTCTTGCATATCTTTGAGGGAGAAGTTAGAGGAGATCTAGATCCACATTTCCACCAATCCATCTCTCCTCTTAGTGAGGGGAACTTAGTGAATCTAGATCTTGGAGTTCTTTGTGTTTCTCCTCCATTGTTCTTCCTCTCTTATTCCCCCATAAGCATTTGTTGCTTTGTTGTAATTTGAGAGTGAAGGATTTGAGCACTTGTGCTCTTGCCATTTGCATCGGTTGCATCGGTTTGGTCTCTCCACGAGGATTCGTGAAAGTGAAAGATTGTGAGCTTGTTACTCTTGGGTCTTGGGCCCTAGACGACTTGTGGTGTTCTTGGGAGCCTCCAATTGAGTTGTGGATGTGTGCCCCAAGATTGTGGGGACACCGAGAGCCTCCAATTAAGTTGTGGATGCGTGCCTCGGGTTTGAAGGTTGCCAATAGTGGAAGTTGAACTAGGCCTTTGTGGCGGGGTTCATCGGAGAATAGGGTGAGGCCTTTGTGGCGTTGAGTAGGCCTTTGTGGCGAGCTCACACCCCTCCAACAAGACGTACTCCCCTTGTGGGAGGAACTTGGGAATACATCATCGTCTTTGTGTGCCTCGGTTATTTCTATACCCGAGCTTTCTACTTATGCAATTTACATTGTGATAGCCTTCGTTCTTGAAGTTATATATCTTGTTATCACCTTGTTACTTGTCTTTCTTAGCATAACTTGTTGGTGCACCTAGTTGACCCTAGAATATTTAGGTTGTATGCTTGTTAATTTAAACACCTAGTTTATTTCCGCATTTAGCAAGCCTTAACCGGAAAAGTTTTAATCGCCTATTCACCCCCCCCTCTAGGCGACGTCGTTGTCCGTTCAGAGGTTTGGCAGGCTATAAAGGAGCTGCAGCAGGATAAATGCCCTGGGCCCAATGGTTTCACGAACAGATTTTTCGTATCTTGCCGGTCTATAGTAAGAGACGATGTCATGGCAGCCTTCGACTCGCTCGCGAGACTCGATGTGCGTGGATTTGGTGTGGTCAACTAGGCCCTTGTTTCGCTGCTGCCCAAGCAACAGGGTGCGGAGGAGATGAAGGATTTTAGGTCTATCAGCCTCATCCATAGTTTCGCCAAATTGGTGGCAAAATTTCTGGCGAGGCGACTGGCCCCTTCCCTCCCGGGACTAGTTGGTGGACACCAGAGTGCTTTCGTGAGAAAGCGGTGTATCCACGACAATTTCATGTCGGTGCAAGGGACGGCTCGCAAATTACATAGCTCTCGGACTCCGGCGATCCTTCTTAAGCTTGACATCACCCAAGATTTTGACACGGTGGACTGGGCCTTCCTCATTGAGGTCCTCAAGAAGTTTGGCTTTGGCGATCGCATGATCGTGTGGATCTCCGCCCTATTATCTTCGGCTTCTACTCGCATCCTGATGAATGGGACGCCTGGTGGACGGATTTTTAACAGGCGCGGGCTTGGGCAAGGAGACCCGCTCTCGCCGCAACTGTTTATCTTAGTCATGGAGGTGTTTCATTACCTCGTGGAGCTGGCTGCTCGGAATGGCTTCCTCTCCCCATTAGCTAGAAACGAGTTGAAGAATAGAGCTTCAATCTACGCTGATGATGTGGTATCCTTCATCCGTCCCACTGCTGTAACATCCAAGTATGAAAACCCTTAGTTGTTTTACTTGTTGTTTTTATTTAAGCAATGCATCATATCATCATCCTCATATTTATTTCTGTTTGCATTGTTTTCATATGAAATTTAAACTTGTTATCAACTTCTGTTTTCACACTTGTCTGTTACAACCTTTCAAATAAAGAAGTGCAAACTAAAAACCTCTTTTGTTTTCAAGCAACTCATTATAATTCACCTTTTAAGTTGTTGCAAAAATCAATTGCTCAATTTAATCAATTATTTCCAAGTCTTTCCCAAACTCAAAACAATTCTCAAATCATCAATCACCTTAATCCCTTATTTCCAAATCAATTCTAAAACTCAATCCTTTTCTCAAATCATCAAATTTTTGAATCCATGAAGTGATCACAATTTGGTATTCTTCAAAACATTCTAAACTATAGGGTAAACCCTATTGAAAACAACCTATTTTCTAAATAATAATTAATATGGCAAAATTCATTTATTTTGGTTCAATTTCAAAACAGCAATAAAACATTTGAAATTTTGAAAACCTAAACTACCAAATGGTTTCTTTTCACTTGAGAAGCCTACCTAATTTTTCCCAAATTTTTATCTACTCAAAAACCCCTCTATTTTATCCAAAAGCAAACTACAAAAAAAAATAAAACAGAAAAAGAATAAAAGCAAGCCAACTCGCTGCGCGCGCGGCAGCTAGCTGGCCCAAGCCCACCTAAGCACTAACGCGCGCAGCCCAGCCCGCCCAGCAGCGCAACTTACCGCTTCGCGCTGCTTCAAGATCCGTGCGCTCGCAGGATCTCCTTCTCCTCGCAGTACGGCGGCCATCCACCGATGCCACCGCGGCAGATTTCTCCAACGACGGCCGATGCGAGCCCTACCGCGCCTATATCTACCCTAGACCTACCCTGGTACCTAACCCTAGCCCTAGGTTTCCTCTCCTCGCGCCGCGGCCACCAAATCGCTTCCACCTCGCCGTTCTCCTCCTCTGCTGCGAGCTCACCGGAAATTTTTCTCTGAATCCGGCCACCGCGGCGACGCCATGACCACTGTCTACCCTACCTAAACCGCGGGCTCGAGTCCCCGTTCTTCCTTCTCCATCTTGGACACCAGGGATCGCCCAGGTAACCCTCAGATCGACGCGCGCTTCTTCTTCTGCTCCGGCCACCGCACGCCGCGTTTCTGAACTTCTACTTCGCGCCGCCGTTGCAGGGCCTTTCATCGGCAACGGGTGGCAGCATCTGCACCGTCTCTCCTTCCTCTACATCGCGGACACCAGAGGGAGCCCGGAGAGGCACCACGTCGACGGCGCCATCATCGACCTCGCCGCAGCAGCTGCCGTCACCCCACGTCACCGGCCCTCTCCGCGACAAATTCCTCCGGTGGTGAGCATCGCCTCCTCCTCCTCCCTGCGTGCATCCATCCCTTACTTCGTTGCGCTTCCATCTGCACCGCCCACGCGAGCAAACGCTAGCAGATCAGCGTGTTCCTCTCCGGCGAGGTTCTGTCTGACGGCGAGCAATCGCTTGTTCGACAGAAAGTTCAGAGTTTTATCTGAACTATAACCTGCAACGTACCCCTATACTGTCAAGCAACCGCAGAGCAGCGCAGTGGCTGCGTTCTTTTCTGAATTCGCGCAGGGCGCGGGTTCGAGGCCTAAGCGCCCACCTTTTTTTTGGTTCTTTTCTTCCGCAGCTGCTGGCCCGCTGTCAGTGACTGCTGTGGCCACGTGTGCTCGCGCAGGGCCACGCTGGCCCCCTGGCCCGCTGCGCAGTGGCAGCGTGTAGGCTGCTGCTGCGTAACACATGTTTTCAGCACAAATCAAATTCTTTTTTTTAATAACAGATTTGAATAATAACTTCTAAATTCAATATCTTTTAATTTACAAATCCAATAAACACAAACTTTAGATGAAACTTGATCTAAATTTCATAATCTTTCCAAATATGCAATTTGTGTTCTGTTTTGAATTTTCAAAATACTTTTAAATTTCAAATTTGAATAATTCAAATGCAAATTGAAATAATTCATAACTAATTCATACTGTTTTCAAATAATACAAATAAAATATGTTTTTCACACCTTTTTGAATGCTCCATTCAAATATAAATTTTGTTTTCTGGTTTGAACAATTTAAATTGCCTAAACTATTTAATTCTTGTTTAATTCAATTAAAAATTGTTTAATTTTGTTTAATTCATAAATAATTAATCCTAAGTCCAATTTCAAATTGTGAAACATGTAATCCAACTAAAATTTGATAAACTTTTCAAATATAAAATTTGTAATTTGTTTTGCACACTTTAAATTGATGATAACAACATTTACTTGTGTGCCATGTTTAAGTAACAAAATTCCAAATTTGATAAATGCCTTTCTAAATTGTTAACTACCTTTCCAATTGCAATTAATTTGTTATCTTATTGTTCCTCATCATGCATGCATCATACTAAGTCACCTACACATGATGCTTAGTGATAGAACAATTAATTCAACTCTAGAGCATGGGCTTCCATATGCAACCTTTGCATATGGAATCCATTTAAACTTGTGTTTCATGTCAAGCAAGTTATTTTGTTGCATCTATTAAACATGACATGCATCATCCAATGTTTGTGCACTTATGCCATGTATTGATTGCCCGTCTTCCTTCGTTGTTGTTTTTGCTTCTTCTCGATTAGACGACGACGTTGGTACCGACGAGCCTTACGACACCACTACTCAGGACCTAGCCCAGTACGAGACTGAGCTGCCAGGCAAGTTATCACTCACATGAATCATTGAGTTCCTTTCCACACTTGTTGTCGATACTATCTTTTTGTCTACTATTGCTAGCCCTATGTATTGTTGCTTGTTCTCCGAACCCATCACATGATACCTTGAGCCCTGATATTGCCACCACCTCCATACCTACAGCCATTGCTTGAGCCTGTTATTATCTAGCATGCTTAGGGTTGCTTTTACTCGAGTCTGTTGTCGGTTACTACTGTTACTATCTTATTATCTTGTACCGGGGCTCGTTAGTAATCAATCAATCCTGTTAATTGCTAATGGTAATAATAATCTGATGATAAGGCACCGGCAGGAGGCCCATGAGTGGTTTTGGAGCCTGCTAGTGTCGACCCTAATAGGAAAAGGGTCTTGTCTACTGATCCATGATGAGCGCACTACCCGCATTTGGGAAGCGAGTATGGGCGCCCCCCTCAACTTGACCTGATTCGCATCTCGTCCAAATCGCCTCATTTAGTTCGTGTTTTCCATTTGCCGCATGCATGTTTTTGCGAGCCCAGCGCAGGGTGGAACTTTCGTAGTCGGCATATAGGGGGACACGTTCTTAGAGTGCTATGAGGGTCCATTTTCTTCTGGGCTCGATTAGCCGTGCGCCCAAGGTGCTTTGGGCTTGATGCGAGGAATGGTTGGTTGTGTAGAGTACCCCGCTTGGTGGAAGTGCATTTCCATCTGGCGGGTTATTCTTGAGTGTACGGCCAAATTGGTGCAACCCTGCAGGGATAATCTTCTCGAGAAGCCGTGTTTTCCGCGGTTATGGATTACTTGGTGAAAGTACTGGCTAACAAGTACTCAGGACAACTTCAACTTAAGGATCAATCATGTTTCACCCAATGATTAATAACTTGACTAGTAATAGCTTATTCACACAAATAACTTGATTCATCTTAATCCAACTGTGTGAGTTATCCTCGGATTGCTTCTTTGGATAAGGGGCGAGATCCAGGATGGGTTTGGTTGATGTTATCTTTCAGTTGGTTACAATCCTCGATCTTATCTTTTCTGTTAGCCGGAACTTGTAGTTATATTCTGTAGTTGGTTAGAGCAGCCAGCAGCAACCTTTATATCACCCCTTTCTTCCGTTGATCCCAAGCATCAAAGCTTGTGTTGACGGGTAACTCCTTGATGAACTGTGAGTCTTGCTTGCCAGTACTTGGATGTACTGACCCCGTTGGGGCTGTGGTTTACGCAGAGTACTACTACGACTACGATGCTTCCCAGGATGGCTACTTTGTGGAGTTCGATGACGCTGCAGACGAGTAGTTAGCTGGACCAGGGCAGGATCCAGACCTACGTGGATGGGCTTCGCTTTTCTTTATTTTCTCCGGCTTCTTAAGCCATGGATTTGTCTGTACTCAGACCCCTTTGATTGCTTCCGCTGTTGTAATGGATGATATGTTGGGACATGTGTCCTCTGGATGACTGTATTCGATATTTTCTGCCTTAGTGAAGGCCAGTTGCACTTATTTCATTCCTTTGTGTCTTAGAGACATTCTGTGTTATCATTCGTACCAAACTGTTGACGTACCGTGCGTGTTTGATTATGAAGTACGTCGACAGTAGCGCCTTTAGGTTCCTAGCGGATAGTTTACCTCGACGGTGGAAGCAGGGCTTGTGTTGTCGCGCATAAGCGCAGGCCTACCAGGAAGCTGGGACGTGGGAGCAGTTATGCCCCATAATCCAAGCACCTGACTTCCAGTTCGTGCGAGGAGTATCCTCTAGAAACCCAGGGTGCGACAACTGCGACGGATCTTCGGTCCTTCGCTGCCATTATGGAGGACTTTGGGTTGGCTTCGGGGCTCAGGACAAACCTAGAAAAGTTCTTCGCGCACCTCATTAGATGCGATGCCTCGGTGGCGGGCCTGATTGGCCAGGAGCTTAGTTGCCCTTGTCGGCCCTTCCCGTTTCGCTACTTAGGGTTGCCCCTGTCACTTCGGAAGCCGACGATAGCTCAGTTACAGTACCTGGTGGACAATGTGGCTGGTAGACTCCCTGGGTGGAATGCTAACCTGATGAAAAGAGGTGGCAGGTTGGAGCTAGTCAAGACGACACTGGCATCCATCCCGATCTTTGCGATGATGTCATTTGATATCCCTATAGAGACGATCGGAGCCTTAGAGAAGGTCATCAGGGGGTTCTTGTGGAAAGGTCGGAAGGAGGTTCAGGGCGGGCAATGCCTCGTGGCGTGGGAGAGAGTTTGCATGCCAAAAAGCCTGGGAGGTCTAGGCATTCCAAACCTCAGGTTGATGATGAACATGGCCTTAAGGGCTAGGTGGTTATGGTTGGAAAGGGTGGACATGGACAAGCCCTGGAGGGAATTCAATCTCCAGGTTCCCCTCGAAGTCCGGAAACTCTACGAGGCAGCCACTTCATCTGTCGTGGGGGATGGGAGAGATACATACTTTTGGTCTGATAGATGGCTTCCAGAGGGAAGGATTAAAGACCTTGCTCCGCACCTGTTCGCCAAAGTTTCTAAACGGGCGAAGAGATCTCTGAAGGTTCGGGAGGGCATTTTAGGTGGTTGGTTTTGAGGCATCTCCCATGACCTAGGGGCGGCGGCACTCGGTGATACGGATCAACGTGATCCGATAGGGGTTTTGGCCCAATCTTTCACGGCGAACCAAGAACAACCACAGATAACTTCGGTCGGTGAGCAAATTTGATCTACTCCACGACACGCGCAACAGATCCGTACGAATCAGCAAGCAAAACGAACAATATGGGTGTCCCCCGACATGGGACCTTTTCTGTATTCTCAATCTCAAATCAATTCAACTCCCCTATTACATGGCCGCACCTGGCTTTATATATTAGCCAACTCAACTTGACTCACAAGCAAACCAACTAGAAAAATAAAATAACTTTATACGGACCCGCTTTGCCTAAACGGAAAATAAAACGACACACTAAAATTAAAATGACTCTTTTGTCGGTGCGCCATATTGTCAGGCCTATAGGTGGACCCCAGCCGGACTCCTTCAAACATAGCACGCTCCACCAAACTATTTCACATATAGTCACGCCTCCTTTGATCTTCTCTTTGCGCGGTAAGAAAAGGAACAATAATCGTCGCTTAATAGCATCAATAGTAGGGAAAAGAATATACGTATCACACATAGGAGGTGCCGTATCATCCTCCCCTCCTTTAGGAGAAACCGTCCTCGGTTTCAAGTCATCTTCTGCAGCAACATCGTCATGAACATGCTGAACGTCGACCACAGGGACGTCAACAAGATGATGTGCAGAAACAACAACAACTGCAGCAGTATCGTCCACAACTATAGGCTGAATAGGCTCCAAAACAGGTGCAGCAATGTCGGCCACAATAGGGATTGCAGCAGCTTTGTCTTCCCTTTTCTTTGCCTCTTCGAGCTTCCTAATGAGCTCATCAGCTTCCTTCTTCTCCTGCAATTTTTCATCTCTCCAAAGTGTGTATGTATGGGTATCCATGGTTTTCAGATGACACATTTTTTTACCAAAAGGAACAGTATACTGCGGTGGAATACATTGATACAACATTGCGCCGTGCTCATCGGTCCATGGTTTTCCCAACAGCAAATGACATGAAACCAACTGAAGTGGAATCACGTCGCAACACACCGCATAAGACAATGGACCCAGCTGAAAGTGTATCAATGATTGGTGTGTGACAGCGAGCTGATGGTTACCGAAATATAGCAAATATGGTCGCGGATGTGGCATCCTCGGCAACTCCAACTTCTCGACCATCTCGAGGCTTACAACGTTGATGAAACTTCGATGATCAATCGTTAATGCACATGCCCTGTCCTGAACTTTCACACGAGAGTGAAACAAATTTGCAGCTAATCCCTCTTCCTCTCGCTGAAACACATATGATAGCAAGTTCTTACTCTCCATAGCGCACGCAGCAGCTCAACCAATCCGAGAGACAAAATTTTCAGCAGAGACGGCAACTGGACGGCAGGCGAAGTCTTCGGCACAGACGCTGGCCAAAAGGCTAGCGACAATAGGTGGAGGTCTTGCACGTACAATACGGGCCAAGGTAATTACGTAAAGCAAACCAGGTCCTCACGTAATCCAATCTCCAATATAATTAAGCACCCTCAAGCTCACGTAAAGTGCTCCAATCTGGTCACCTATTCTTTTCTCTTGCCTGCTCTTTTTCTTTCTTCACGTATATGCACTAGGAAAATAACGACCCAATCTCCAACGTGAGAATTGATACGTACCAAACTTGAAGATCGCTCCAGCCCCGTAACAGGAAAAAGAATCCTTTGATCAATCGGATCGCGAGCAACTGGAAAAGACAACGGCGGCAGAACCGATCCAATCCAAACGTAACACAATAGGACCAATCTTTTCCAATCGATACTTTCCTTTTTTTTTTACTGCGTGCTTTCCTTTCTTTCCTAGAGTACACGTACAGAATACACAACTAAGAATCGATCTGTAACCTCTTACGCGCAGGGATCAGCAGTCTAACTAGCAGCAAACAACCTCAGATGAACACCGGTGTATTGGTGAAGTAGCCTCCGACAGCAATGTCTCCAAAGCTGGTGTGGTGGCTTGATCCCTCCGGCAGCAACTTGCGAATAAACACGAACTCCTCCTGATGCTCCCCCGTTGCCAAACGCAACAGATCTTCAACCCAATGGACAAATCGTAGCTCTCTAGTAGATAGACAATCTCAGCAAAACAAAATCGTCGTGAGAAACCCGGCGCTCTGATACCAAGATGATACGGATCAACGTGATCCGATAGGGGTTTTGGCCCAATCTTTCACGGCGAACCAAGAACAACCACAGATAACTTCGGTCGGTGAGCAAATTTGATCTACTCCACGACACGCGCAACAGATCCGTACAATTCAGCAAGCAAAACGAACAATATGGGTGTCCCCCGACATGGGACCTTTTCTGTATTCTCAATCTCAAATCAATTCAACTCCCCTATTACATGGCCGCACCTGGCTTTATATATTAGCCAACTCAACTTGACTCACAAGCAAACCAACTAGAAAAATAAAATAACTTTATACGGACCCGCTTTGCCTAAACGGAAAATAAAACGACACACTAAAATTAAAATGACTCTTTTGTCGGTGCGCCATATTGTCAGGCCTATAGGTGGACCCCAGCCGGACTCCTTCAAACATAGCACGCTCCACCAAACTATTTCACATATAGTCACGCCTCCTTTGATCTTCTCTTTGCGCGGTAAGAAAAGGAACAATAATCGTCGCTTAATAGCATCAATAGTAGGGAAAAGAATATACGTATCACACATAGGAGGTGCCGTATCACTCGGCGAACTCTTCGGGCTGGCGGAGCGCATTGCAGCAGTTGAGCTAGTGGATGGGGTAGAGGACTCGCTTCGGTGGAACTGGGAGAGTGATCACTGCTACTCGGCGCGTTCGGCGTATTTAGCCCTTTTTGTCGGCGCCACCTCTTTTGGAGGTGCCGAGCAGATCTGGAGGTCTCATGCACCTGATAAGTGCAAATTCTTCCTCTGGCTTGCGTTGTGCAACTGATGCTGGACGGCGGACCGCCTGGAGCGGCGTGGACTTCCGAGACCTTTAGCTTGCCCCTTCTGCGACCAGCATGAGGAAGGCATTGACCACCTCCTCCTGGGTTGTGTTTTGGCACGGGAGGTGTGGATTGTTTTCCTCCATCGCTGGGGCCTTGATAGTTGGATCCCCAACCCGGGCGATCATTTGGTGGACTGGCTGCCTGCCAGAATAGGGAATGGATCGGCGCGCGAGGTCTGGACCGCGCTTGGACTCATCCATTGGTGCATTTGGAAACATCGGAATGCAATCGTTTTCGACGGTATCCAGCCGGACGCCAACGCTGTGATTCGGAACGTCGTGCTTGAGGCTGAGCGGTGGAGGGTGGCCAAGCTTTTTAGAAAGGACTTAGCACAGGTTGAGAGGTGGAGGGTTGGCGAGTAATCCCCCGGAGTGGATTGGTGCGTTCTCGACGTATGTGTCGACCGCGTTGTAAACTTGGCCTCTTGGCCTCTCTTTCTTGAAAACGATACGTATTTCCATGGCGTATCCTTGAAAAAAAATGTCACATGGAGTGACTGACTGTCAGTGACTTGTATCCGCATCTAAGTCAGCTTATGAGGTTTGTTTGTTTGACCGCTCGACAGAGACAAACGAAGAGGCGGAGTCGTCCATGGCGTTGTTGCCATTCACCGGCACACATCAAGAGGAGCGTCGACGCTGAGATGGGAGAGGAGGTTTAGCCATCCGCGGCGCCATTGCCTTCGCCCTCATACCATGTGTCCATCACGCCCTCCTCCCAAATTCTATGTGGTTGATCTGATATTCTGCTTATATGGCATATACTCTATATGATGTTCTATTTTATTAGCTTGTCGACCAATGGGATCCTAAATGATTTGATCGTGAGACGAGGATTTCTTTTCTTCGAAAATATCCTGGAGTGGCTCTGATATGTACTTGCCAATTTGAATCACGCCCAACTTAATTTCTATTTGTGTGGTGCTGATTTGGAGTTCGTCAATAGGTGCCAATGAAAATGCTGAAGGCAGAAGAGGAGAGGTGGATGATGATTTGCGATTGATTTTTTTCTTTGTGCTAGCTATAGTATATGGTACGCATAGCAAGCCGGGACCGAAATCGCCACACTTGTTGGTGACACCACAGGTTCTGGAAACATGGCTTTCATCATAAAAAAACAGGACCATCCCACGCACTATCACCTAATGGCATTTTTTTATAGAAGGAGTCTACATGTGCGATCTCAAACTCAGTCCCCAATGAGACTCGAACCTGGGTTGGCTGGGGCAACAATACGTACAACCCTTGCCCCTGGGCCACTGCCCAGTTCACACGGCTTTCATCATCGCCAGCACTATTTTCATTGTGGCCTCTGTCCTACTCATGGATTATCAATACTAGACGTGTTTTTTTTGTTAGATTGACAGGTTAATCTAGATTTCTCCATGTAAGGTGTTCTAAACCAGCTGGCTATATAATTCTACACATTTCCTTTTTGTTAATTATAGGCTTCTCTCTTGAGAGAAGTACATGTCATCATCATTTTTATTTGTCTGAAATTACTTTTATGTACCTGCTTGTTGATTTAGAGTCATGTGGTGACACATATTAACATATAGTTTTACGCATTGTGCTTGTTACCATCAGATAGCTCAGTAGGTACAACAGAATATGGAATTATATCCATATGTATTTTGGACGTATGTAACCAACATTTCCTTCAATATAAGCATGATTTAGGGATGGTGAACTAGGAGTCACTTGCCAATGGCAAGTGATGACAAAAATCCAATTTTTCATGCTGATTTCGAATGTTTAGATTGCTTTCCTAGTATAGGCTATTTCATAATTTTTCTGGTCATTGACGAATTAATTTTTTTTTTCCCATGGAAGAACATATATTACGAATATGAGGCTTGATGTCTGCGCACGCTTCTATTCTTGTAGACAGTGTTGTGCCTCCAAGTGCAAAGGTTTGTAGAACAGCAGCAAGTTTACCTTAAGTGTATCACCCAAGGTTCATCGGACTCGGTGAGGAAGAGGTCAAAGGTATCCCTCTCAGGCAACCCTACAATTACGATACAAGAAGTCTCTTGTGTCCCTAACACACCTAATACAATTGTCAATTGTATAGGTACACTAGTTCGGCGAAGAGATGGTGAAATACAAGTAATATGGATGATTATAAGTGACAATAGAAATATGAAATAAAAATGGTGGCAAGCAAACATGTAGCAGAACTTATTGTAAACAGTGTTTCAATGCTTGGAAACAAGGCTTAGGGATCATACTTTCACTAGTCGACACTCTCAACAATAATAACATAATTGAATGCATAAACATCACCTCCTCACTATGCTTCTCTGAACCACTCTCCGGTCGAATAACAAACACCAAAAATTGTGTAGGGTTATAAAATCACTCCTTGGAGTTCTCATTTCCCCATCTAGATAACCCCCACGCTATCACCATGAGACCTAGATGGTTCCAAACAAACACCACAATTTCATAGGGTCATCCAACACAAAATATAAATATCATGCTAAACGAAACACTGCACACACTGTCACCTTTACACTGTGATCAAAGTGTCTACGGAGATCTCATAAAAAATCACTTCAGTAGCATAACAGATGAAGAGTAACATCTACTTATTCAACTAGATTACAAAGCTCATGATCACATAAAGTTCACACCATGCGAGAGAGAGATGAAATACATAGCTACCGTAGAGCCCTCAGCCCCGAGGGAAAACTACTCGCTCATCATTATGGGAGTCATCAACGGCGATGGAGATGGCGGTGGAGTCGCTGGAGATGGCTCCGGGGGCACTTCCCCGTCCCGGCAGGGTGCCGGAACAGAGATTTCTGTCCCCCAAACTTGTCGGTGGCGGCGGCGGAGCTACGGAACTTTTTGTGGAGGAAGGCTTGATGTCTTAGTGTTTAGGAATCAGGGGGTTTATATAGGCGAAAGGGCCATGGCGGGGGGCGCCCGAGGGACCCACACCACCTGCAGGCGCGGCCAGGGGGACCTTCACACACCCATGGTGTTGTGGCTCCAGGGCACCCCTCCAGGTCTCCTCCGGACTTCGTGTACGTGACAGACTTCTAGGGTCTTTGGCCTTCGTTTCGTCCAATTCCGAGAATACTTCCAGAACAATTTTTCTGAAACCAAAAACAGTAGAAAACATGAACTGGCTCTATGGCATCTTGTCAATAGGTTACTCCATGAACACGTCCATAAAACGAAGGTAAACATGTGAAAACATGAAGGTATTGGATAGAAAACAAGCATGGAGCATCGAAAATTGTACGTACGTTTGAGACGTATCAAGCATCCCGAAGCTTAACTTCTGCTCGTCCTTGAGTAGGTAAGTGATAACAAAATAATTTTTGAGGTGACATGCTACGAACATAATTTTGATCATCGAAATTGTAAACGCATATGTAAACTGAGATCATAGTACTTTAAACATAGGCATGATAGATATAATTCTAACAATGAAACTTAGCAATCACTTTGCATCATGAAAAGTAACACATATAAAAGATCATGAATAATAATGCACTTCAAAGTTATACGTTCGTTTCGAGCATAAAGAAAACATAGCAAAGTGATATTTCGCTTGTCCTTAAGAGTGGGGCAAAACATAAATGCCAGGACACCTTCGAAGTTCAAGTGGATGACTAGAACAGATAATTTGAGAGCAGGTAATAACACATCATGAATAAATCAATAATAATCTTTGGGACTGATACACATTAAACTCATAACGGCAACTACGCTCTCTCAATTGTCCATAAAGTTAGAAGATAGAGACTCAACATAAAAATAAAAGAAAGGCCCTTCGCAGAGGGAAGCAGGGATTAACTCATGTGCTAGAGCTTTTTATTTTACTAAACAAGGGTATTCAAAACATTTTTTAGAGAGGTGTATCCTTATGTCAACGAATGGTAATAGAGTTATTGTCATCTTCCATACTAAACAAGTTGAGAGAGATTCTGGATTATTTGTATTGGGGACTTATAGCATGCACTTTGTATAGTATGACACTCCTCCCCACCTTGCTTTCTCAAACCATGGCTAACCGAATCCTCGGGCGCTTGCCAAAAATCTCGTACCATGGAGGAGTGACTATTTATTTGTATAGCTTGTTGATGTTATAATGGTCTAACCATCTATTTTAAACATTAATGAAGAGAAGATGAAGCATGCAAGTCAGGGTACTTAATTAGAATGGAAGACAACAAACCCAACTACTGCTTCCTCATGAGCTAAAACAGGGGCACAAAAGAGGAATAATTTTGAAAGTTTAAAGGTAGAACATGATAAATTTACTTGGAGTGGCAGTTAAATACCACATGTAGGTAGGTATGACAGGACACATTTGGCAAACTTTGGTTTTTGGGAGTTGGATGCACCAGTAGATATCATACTGAGCACAGGTGGAGGCTAGCAAGAGACTGGGAGCGATAAATTAAGAGAGCAATAATGGCCATAATCATGAATAGCTACAAAAACATTATTAATCAAAGCATAAAGGGAATTACAAGTCAAAAACTATGATCATAGAGGATATAAGTTACCGTTTTGTAGTCTAAACATGGTGTAATTATGCGCCAAGTCAACCAAATAAAGCATTTGTAGGAGAACACCACAAATATATTCTTCAATGTGATAAAAACAACTCATGATTCTTTCAATGGCAAATGAAGCACTCTCAGATATTTGAGACAAGTCATACTACAATAATAACTACTAAGAATAGAATTAAAATAATATGTAACATGATATTATAAAGTCTAGCCACAATCTAAACAAGCTTCTTTTTGCACCGTTATAAGCATGAAATATTTTACTCTGCTCCAACACCAATTAACTTGTTTGAAACAAATCTCATAGATAATATGCATAGAATACCATAGATCTAATCATATACAACTGAAGAAAACTAACAAGCTCTAAAAAATACGTGTGGAAAACAAGGGCTAAACGCAGTACTAGCAAAAAGTGAACACTCACAGAACAATAAGAATGAAAAAGGTAATGAAAACGGATCGTGTCTCTCTCCCACATAAGAATGATATGTTCCAACTAAGTTTATTGTAGCAAGGAAAACAAAATAAAAACAAACATACACTCCAAGTTAGGTGCATATGATGTGTTCGAATAAAAATATAGTTTCACTAGAAGTGACCTGATAAGTTGCTGATGAAGACGGGGATACCTTGGGCATACCCAATCTTAGAGGCTTGAGTCTTCTTTGAATTTTCTGGGATGAACCACAGGGGCATCCCCAAGCTTTGGATTTTCACTCTTCTTGATCACACTATATCACCCTCTTCTCTTGACCCTTGAAAACTCCCTTCACACCAAACTCAAAGTAATTCTCATTAGAGGGTTAGTGCACAATCAAAAATTCACATGTTTCCTTGGACGCAAGCATTATTATTACTTTTAAAACATTAGCTACAGTCACTGAAGTTTTGTGGAACAAAGAAATCCACACAACATAGTAAAAGAGAGAATGCAAGTAAAAAAGGCAGAATCTGTCAAAACTAGAACAATTTGTAAAGAAGAATTTTTCAGGGCACTTACGTTGCTAAAATCGAAAAACGTAAAGCTAGAAAGGTTTCGGAATTATCTGAGGATTAAGTTAAAAAAAATTGCATGTCATTTTGATCTTTCTATGAATTTACACAAATTTAAGGGTGGACATCAGAAATTTGTTTCCTACGCAAAAATCCAAATCTAACTTCAACTTTTAACTAGAGACTTTACTTGGCACAACTAATACGAGAAAATAAAGATACAACGGAGTTTTTACAGAAGTAAACAACACATTGACTCAAAGAAAACAGAAGGAAACAATGCAAAAATAAAACCATGGGTTATCTCCCAAAAATTGCTTTTCTTTAAAGCCTTTTAGCTAGGCATGATACTTTTTATGATGCTCACATAAGGATAAGAGTTTAAAAATAAAAGAGAGCATCAAGAAGCATATATAAAAAATGTTTATACCTAACACTCTTCCTATGCATAGGAGTATTTTTATAAAACAAATCAATGAAGAACATAGCTAGCATAGGAAGGCAAAATAAATGCAACTTCAAAACTTTTAACAAAAAGCGAGGAGACATAATATTTTTGAGATATACGAAAATGTGTCTTCCTCTTTCATAATGACCAGTGGGTCTTAAAGCTCTCTCATATTTTTTTTGTTTTCCATTAAGCTTAACTAGTAAAAATAAAAACAAGGAACAAGTAAAAATAAGCCTAACTAGTAAAATAAAAATAAGAAACAAAAATATATAATTGCAGAATCTAAAGGGAATAACTTCGAGCAGTACATTTTACCTTACCTCCCTGGCAACGGCGCCAGAAAAAGAGATTGATGTCTACGCACGCTTCTATTCTTGTAGACAGTGTCGGGCCTCCAACAAGTTTCCCTTAAGTGGATCACCCAAGGTTTATTGACCTCCGGGAGGAAGAGGTCAAAATATCCCTCTTAAGCAACCCTGCAATTACGATACAAGAAGTATCTTGTGTTCCCAACACACCTAATACAATTGTCAGTTGTATAGGTGCACTAGTTCGGCGAAGAGATAGTGAAACACAACTAATATGGATGATTATAAGTGACAATATCAATCTTGAATAAAAATGGCAGCAAACAAACATGTAGAAAATCTGGTTGTAATAGGTGTTTGAATACTGAGAAACAAGGCCTAGGTATCATACTCTCACTAGTAGACACTCTCAACAATAATAACATAATTGAATGCATAAATATCATCTCTTCACTATGCTACTCCGAACCACTCTTCGGTCGAAAAACAAACACCAATCATTGTGTAGGGCTATAAAAGCACTTCTTAGAGTTCGCATTTCCCCATCTAGGTAACCCCCACGCTATCACCATGAGACCTAGATGGTTCCAAACAAACAACACAATTTCATAGGGTCATCCAACACAAAATATAAATATCATGCTAAACCACACGGTGCACACACTGTCACCTTCACACCGTGATCAAAGTGTCTATGGAGATCTCATAACAAAACCACTTGAGTATCATAACAGATGAAGAGTAACATCTACTTAGTCAACTAGATTACAAAGCTTATGATCATATAAAGATCACACCACGGGAGAGAGAGATGAAAGACATAGCTACCGGTAGAGACCTTAGCCCCGAAGGACAACTACTCTCTCCTCATCATGGGAGTCATCAAGGCGATGGAGATAGCGGTGGAGTCGATGGAGATGGCTCCAAGGGCACTTCCCCGTCCCGGCAGGGTGCCGGAACAGAGATTTCTGTCCCCCAAAACTTGTCGGTGGCGGCGGCGGAGCTACGAAACTTTTCATCGAGGAAGGCTTGATATATTAGGTTTTAGGCATCGGGGGGGATTATATAGGCGAAAGGGCGATGGCGGTGGGCGCCCGAGGGTCCCACGCCACCTACAGGCGTGGCCAGGGGGGACCCGCGCCCACCCATGGTGTGGTGGCTCCAAGGCACCCCTCCGGGTCTCCTCCGGACTCTGTGTACGTGACAAACTTCTATGGTATTTGGCCTTCGTTTTGTGTAATTCCGAGAAAATTTCCAAAACAACTTTTCTGAAACCAAATATACCAGAAAATAGGAGCTGGCTCTGTGGCATCTTGTCAATAGGTTAGTCCATGAAAACGTCTGGAATACGAAGGAAAACATGTGAAACATAAAGGTATTAGATAGAAAGAAAGCATGGAGCATAAAAAAGTATACTTATGTTTGAGACGTATTATGGCTTCCCTTTTTTATAGTTAGTAACTTACCATGCTTGCAAGCTACGAATATATTGATTTGACAATGTACTACATATATAATGAAAACAACATCTTTGATTTGAGGGAATGTCCATGTTCGACGATAAATTTTGATGCACGAGTGCTGCATCATGTTAAACAACCCATTATCCACGCCTCTGTTTGGTGACCAATGGATTACTACCTTCGTTGGTGAGTCTCGTTCAATTTTCAAAAACGGTGCAATAATTATTTTAGTTGCTTTCTGACTATATAACCTCTTAGTAAAGTGATTTTCCTCTAAACTTGTGATTTTTTTGTGGAGCCACTTGCCATTCCATGAAATTTTTCCTTTTCTCTCTCTTTCTATTTTATTCTCATCTTGTTGTATGAGACATCATAATATGCACTCTAGTTCATGATGACACTTTTTCATAAAATATTAGGAAGAAAAAAATCCTGACATGGTGTAGTGTCATATATCCAAAGTGTACCAGTATTAGTGTGTAACTATCATCAACCTTATAATGTACCAGAAATAACGGAAGGTAGGACTAAGGTTTTGCTGGATTTTTAAATAAACACTATGAAATTAGTAACCCTATATATAATACGGTTCATTTTCGTGTAATATTAGAACTCTATATTCGCGGTATTATCTATCAACATATATGTGTAGCATCACTCAAATTATTATAGATTAATAATGAGACATGATTTGAGTTGGATTTCCCTTTTTTCAATTCTCTTGCCCTTTGGTCCGGTGATTTATTTGAAACGCATGCTTTGTGATGTTCGGATTCAAGCTGACCTTTGATCTGGCTTGATACACCCTTAATAAAGCCTCCATCCTTATTGAAAGAAATCCTGATATTTTACATGTATTTAATATTACACTTCATTTTACGTAGATTGGCAAGGGCTCTCGTGCCGACGCCACCATCTTATAATCAACAATTTATAATACAGAGGTGCTTGGAACTCTAAGTTCTACTCATCATGGTTACCAGATTTTCTTTTGATTGAGGTCTCAGCCATGCTTTTCTTGGTCGTTTTTTTACGACGTGTCGCACCCGGACTTCTAGAGGATACTCGCAGTTCCGTTGAACAGTAGTTGATTGGATTACGGGGCTTACCGGCACCCGCATCTCTTACGAGTAGGCCAACACACGTATGTGTGACAACCAACCCCTATCTGTTCAGCGTCTACGTAAACCATCCCATAGAAATCAGGATACTACCAATGATGTACTTCATAGCATACACACATGGTACGTCAACGGCGTTGAACAAAGTGATAACACAACATATCTCTAAGACACAAAAGATGGAAATAAGTTGCAAATGGCTCTCACTAGAGCAGAGATAGCAAATACAATCATCCAGAGGACACATGTCCCAACATATCATCATTACAACACAGCGGAAGCATTCAAAAGGTCTGAGTACAGACAAAATCCAAATAGGCCTAAGAGGCCGGCAAGGAAAGGAAAACGGAGCCCATCCACGAAGTCTCGGATCCTGCCCGGGTCCGCTATCTACTCGTCAACAGCCTCGTCGTGCTCCACGTAGTAGCCAACATGGGGATCCTCGGAATCGTAGTCTGCGGAAACCACAGCCCCAAAGGGGTCAGTACATAAACGTACTGGCAAGCAAGACTCACAGTTCACCAAAGTGTAACCCGTCAACACCAAGCACAGATGCTTTGGGTTCAACGGAAGGAAGGGTGATATAAAAGATGCGGCAGCGGGCTGCACTAACCAACTACAGAAACATACTATGACTTCCGGCTAACAGAAAGGAGATAAGATAGCGTATCGTAACCAACTACAACTTATTCCAAACAAACCCGTCCTGGATCTCGCCCCTTATCCAAAGAAGCAATCCGAGGATAACTCACACAGTTGGATTAATGATAGATCAGGTTATTGTGTCGATAACCTATTACTAGTCAAGTTATTATAGTTAGGTGTAAGTTGTCTGAGTACTTGTTAGCCAGTACTTTCACCAAGTCGTCACATAACCGCGGACAACACGGCTTCTCGAGAAGATTCATCCCTGCAGGGTGTGCTCCAGTACCCGTACACACTCAAGCCACCAACTAAAACTCAGGTTAGCTTGACACGACTCGAACCATCTCTACAACCTGTCCTAGGAGCCACAGAGCTATAAGGTCCCGACCAGTCCGACCTAACCTAAGCGCAAGGGTGAAAACCACACCCCCCGGCACCACAGGCCTCGCCCTATATGCATCATCATCATCATAATCATCACCAACAGTAACCATGCGAGCGACCCATTCATGCTTATGCGCAAATGGAACACCCGAACTAAGTGTGGCTCTTCGGACAAACTGTGGATCAGGTCAAAGTCGAGGGGGGTTCCATACTACCACCCGGATGCGGTGAGCACGCTCATCATGGATCAGTAGACAAGACCCTTTTCCTAATTAGGGTCGACACTAGCAGGCCTCAAAACCACGTCGGGCCTCCTGCCGGTGCCTTATCATCAAATTATTATTACCCATAACATTAACAGGCTGATTGTTTAACATCGAGCCCCAGAACATAATAAAATATGATAACAGAAAGTAACTGACAGCAGACTCGAGCAAAAACAACCCTAAGCATGCTAGTAAGACACGGGCAACAAGCAACGGGGTTATAGGTGTGGAGGTGAGGCAATATCAGGGTTTAAGGATACATGTGATAGGTTCGGAACACAAGCAACGATACATAGGGCTAGCAGAATAGACAACGGAAAGTATCGGTATCCAATGTTGAAAGGAACACGATGGTTCATGTGAGTGAATACTTGCCTGCAAACTCAGTAGCCTGGTACTGAGCTAAGTCCTCGGAAAGGGGTGTCGTAAGGATCGTCTGTCTCAACGTCGTCGTCTATCCGAGAAGAAGCAAACAAACAACACAGAGAGACAAACAATCAATAACATGGCATAATGCACAATCATGGGATGATGCATGTCAATTTAATTGATGCATCAGAAATAACTGGTTGACATGGTAACAATATTAAATGGACCCCTATGCAATTGGGGTTGCATATGGAAAGCCCATGAATTTAGGTTGAAATAATTGTTTTACAACTAATCAACAGGTGAAAGTGGATTAGCATGATGCATGGATGAGGAAAACAGAAAAATAACAACAATAGAATCAATTGGAAATAAGGTTTACCAATTTTGGAAATTTATTTATTAAGTTATGGAATTTTGGTTCCTTAAAGGTGTTACACAAGCATTTGTTGTTTTCATCAAGTTTAATTGTTCAAAACAGATAACAAAGTTCATATTTGAATAGAACACCAAATTTTAGGTGGAATACATGTTTCAATTATTGAAATAGGAATTAGAATGAATTAATTATGAATTAAACAAGTTTAGACAAGATTTAATTGGAATTAAATTAAGTATGAATATTATTTGAATTTTTATTTGTTCAAAACATTAATTCAAATTCATATTTGAAAAGATCATGTTTTCTGGTTTGAAAACATATTTTATATGTTCAAAAATAATTTAATTTGAGCAAGTTATGAATTTAGCAATTTTAAATGAATTAAACAAGGTTTAAATTAGTTAAGCAATTTTAATTATTCAAATCATGAAACAAAATTTATATTTGGTTAGGTGGTTTAAAATGGCATGGAAAACATATTTTATTTGTGTTATTTGAGTTAAGTTTGAATTAGTTATGAAATTACCCAAAATTAAGATTATTTGTTTGAATTTGAAATTTGAAAATATTTGCAATGCTCAAAACAGAAAACGATTGACTTAAATAGGTAGGGTATTTAATTTGGTATGGAATACATATTTAAAATGTTGAATTTGGAGATGTAATTAATTAGTTATGCAATTTTGAAGTGTAGGTATTAATCTGCCATTTTATTCCACAGCTAGGGACTTGGAAACGTAACTGCAGGGACCTATAAGAAATATACAAGGACCTGTGCGAGAAATGGAGGGCTGTGCTGGATCTGAAAAAAAACAAAAAGATGTTTTGCCAACGCGCGTGGGGGAGTCGAACCCGCGACCCCGCGGTTGCGTGCACTGCGCGCTGGCCACTGCGGTGGTTGCTGGTCTCGTGACAGTACAGGGGGACTCGGGTGGATATGCTTCTGTTAGGGCGCGCAATCTGAACTTAACTGAATCTTTCTGTGGGTGCAGGTTCAGGTGCGGACTGAAATCGACGGAGCGATGGCCGCTGGTGCTCGACGCTGCTGTGTGTGCGTGCGGCGCTCGTGCGGTGGCCGGTGTGCGGTGCGGATGCACGCGTGCGTGCTCGGTGTGCGAGGCAGAGAGGGGAAGGAGGCGAGGGCAAGGAGGGCAACGCTCACCTCCCGGTCGAACAGAGGAGCGGTCGCAGCGGTGGGGGGCGACGGTGGCGGGAACACGGGATGGCGGTGGAGCTCCTGGTGCTCCCGGCGGAAACCGAGGCCACGGCGAGGATGAGGGGATTGGCGGGAGGGCACCGTGGCGGCGGTCACCGGAGAGGGAAGGCGGCGGTGGTGGAGGACCTCGGTGGTGTTCGTTCAGAACAGAGAAGAGAAAGGGCAGAAAAGAGAGGGGATTGGCGGCGCTCGAGGGAGGGAAGGTGGAGGAGGCTAGGGTACAGAGGAGGGGGGAGCTCGAGGTCAGGTTATAGGAGGAGGGGTTGAGCTCGGGACCGTTTGATCCTGCACCTGTCCGACGTGGGCAATGGAGATGGTTGCCGTACACGAGGTGGAAGACAACGAGGGGGTACCAGGCTTTGTGAAAGATGGGCTGGCCCAAATGGGCTGGATGCTCTATTCCCCCTCTCCTTTTCTCTTTTATTCTTTTTCTGACTATTTTTTTTTTGCTGCAAAGGAAATAGAGAGAAAAAGGAGAGGTTTGTGCTAGGGAAAAAAATTAGGGAAAATTTGTAATGATTTATTTTTGTAACAACACCTTAAGATAAACTTTTGTTTTCCAATTATTTTAATTTATGGTGTTGTTTGGAAACAAATGATTTTAAGTGAATTTTTTGATATTAATGAATAAGTGAAACTTAATCAATGTAAAGTGCTTAATTTCAAGTTTTAATGGAATACTTTATTTGTTTGTTTTGTAGTTTTTATTTGAAACATGTAACATAACAAGTATGAACCAGAAATTGAATTTTTTGTTTGGAATTCAAATAGAAAACAAATGGAAACAAATGAGATCAAATGCAAAACAAATGCAAACAAAAAGCAATGAATATGATGACATGATGCAAAGCAATAACTTAACAAGAAATAAAACATTCTAGGGGGGAGATTTTCATACTTGGGATGTTACAAAACGCCCCCCCTTGAAGGAATCGCGCCCCGAGATTCCTACTGAGAAGAGAAAAGGTCCGGATACTTCTTGCGAAGATCCTCTTCGGTCTCCCACGTTGCCTCTTTATCGGAATGATGCGACCATTGCACTTTCAAGAACTTGGTGCTCTTGTTGCGAGTCTTACGCTCGGTCTCATCGAGAATACGAACAGGGTGCTCCTCATAAGATAGATCTTCTTGCAGTTCAATGGAATCATGATCGACTGCACGATCTGGATCTTTGAAACACCTCTTGAGCTGTGACACATGAAACACATCGTGCACCTTGGATAGTTTTTCTGGAAGTTCAAGACGATAGGCATTTTCCGCACGCCTTGAGAGAATGTTGGAAGGACCAATGTATCTCGGTGCTAGCTTTCCTTTGACACCAAAACGATGAGTGCCTCTGAGGGGAGTTACACGGAGATATGCCTTGTCACCAGGTGCATAGATCATATCCCTATGCTTGCTGTCATAGTAGCTTTTCTGACGAGACTGAGCAATCCTGAGATTGTCACGAATGATGCGAACTTTACCTTCGGCTTCCTTAACAATGTCAGGGCCTAAGAGTGAATGTTCACCAGCTCCAGACCAATTGATTGGACTTCTGCATCTGCGGCCATAGAGAGCTTCAAATGGTGCCATGCCTAGGCTTGCCTGGAAGCTGTTGTTGTAGGAGAATTCAGCATATGGAAGACAATCCTCCCATTTCATGCCAAAGGAGAGACCACATGCTCTGAGCATATCCTCGAGAATCTGATTGACTCTTTCGACTTGCCCTTGAGACTGAGGATGGTAAGTTGTGCTGAACAGAAGTTTGGTGCCCAATGCTTCTTGAAAACTCTTCCAGAAATGAGAAGTGAATATGCTTCCACGGTCTGAGCTTATTTCCAATGGAACACCATGAAGAGGAACAATCCTTGTTGTGTAGAGCTCTGCTAACTGGCTAGCTGAGATTGTCTCTTTGACAGCAAAGAAGTGAGCTACCTTAGTGAGACGATCAATAACAACGAAGATTGCATCGTTGCCCTTCTTGGACTTTGGAAAACCAGTGACGAAGTCCATTTCAATCATGTCCCACTTCCACTCAGGGATTTTTAGAGGTTGGAGAAGACCGGCTGTTTTCTGATGAACTGCCTTGACACGTTGACAAGCGTCGCATTCAGAAACGTATTGAGCAATTTCACGTTTCATGCCAGACCACCAATACAGTGTCTTGAGATCCTGGTACATCTTTGTACTTCCAGGGTGTATGGAGAGAGGAGTTTCATGAGCCTCCTTGAGAATAACATCTTTGAGACTTTGAACTTGAGGAACCGCAATGCGTCCTTCGAAGAACACAGTTCCCTTGTCATCAACTGAGAAGCACTCATACTTCACATTGCCTGCTTTGATGTTATTTGCGATCTTCTTGATCTCAGCATCACGAAGTTGTTCAGAACGAATCTTGTCCTCGAGAGTTGGACTGGCTGTCAAGTTCGCAAGATAACCTTGAGGAACAAGACCAAGGTTCAGCTTCTGGAATTCTTCATGAAGAGGAGGTTGGCTTTCCATGATCATGAGATTATTGCAATACGACTTGCGACTGACAGCATTGGCCATAACATTAGCCTTGCCTAGAGTGTAAGAAATGGTAAGATCGAAGTCTTTGATCTTTTCAATCCATCTCATTTGCCTAAGGTTTAGATCCGGTTGAGTGAAGATGTATTTCAAACTCTTATGATCGGAAAAGATTTCAGTGCGATTACCCAACAAGTATTGCCTCCATTTCTTGAGGGCAAACACAACTGCTGCAAGTTCAAGGTCATGTGTGGGAAAATTGAGCTCATGTGCATTCAATTGACGTGAAGCATAAGCCACAACTTGACGTTCTTGCATAAGAACTGCTCCTAGACCTTGGAGAGAAGCATCACAGAATATCTGGAAAGGTTTGGTAGTATCTGGGCCAACCAGAACTGGTGTAGAAGTGAGTTTGTCTTGAGGAGATTGAAACTTTCATCACATTGTGGAGACCAAACGAACTTCTTGTCCTTCTTTGTGAGGTCAGTGAGAGGTTTGGCAATCTTGGAGAAGTTTTGGACGAAACGACGGCAATAGCTAGCCAAGCCAAGAAAACTTCTGACTTGCTTCACCGTCTTAGGAGGTTTCCAATCAACAATTGCCTTAACCTTTTCTGGATCAATAGCTATGCCCTTGGCAGAGATGACATGACCAAGATAAGCAACTTCTGGAATCCAGAACTCACATTTGGAGAACTTGGCATATAGACGATGCTCGCGAAGTTTCATGAGAGTGAGACGAAGATGTTCTCCATGCTCTTCCTCGGATTTTGAGTAGACAAGAATATCATCAAGATATACCACAACGAACTTGTCGAGGTATTCGTGGAAGACAGAATTCATGAGTCGAGAGAAGGTCGCCGGTGCATTGGTGAGACTAAAGGACATGACGGTGTATTCATACAGATCGTAGCGAGTGGTGAAAGCTGTCTTTGGAATATCTTCCTTTCTGATCTTTATTTGATGGTAACCCATTCTCAAGTCCAGCTTGGAGAATATTGAGGCTCCAGCAAGTTGATCAAAAAGATCATCGATACGAGGAATTGGATACTTGTTTTTGATGGTTTTCTCGTGTTCCCCACCCGTGTTGTCCCAATCCTCCCATATCTTGACCTGCAGCACTGTCTCCGCCTCCCTTCATCCCGGTCCCGTTTAGGCGAAGAATAGACGCACCTTCCACCAGTTACGCCTTCCCTCCCGGCCAAGATCCTACCCGCGGCTGGCGAGGTAGCGCCGCTGGTCCAGCCGCGAGACATCAAGCGCCGCCCGTCATGGCCCGGCGCGCCACATGTCTGGTCGTGGATCCCCGTCCTAGAGCGTCTCCATTCAGGACCCAGCTGACCATCTTTCTGCCCTCGGTTACCTGTCCTCGAGCACACTCGGCCAGGCCCTCGTGCGCCGCCAGTACGGCCGCGTGTCTGAATCGGCGAGCGCCACAGTCACCGCGCGAGTCCGTGCCGTAAATCTAGGTAAATCTTGTAGTATGTGCGCAAGTCGCTAAGCAGGAAGCACTGCTATTTGTGGACACCCCGAGCAGGAAATCGTGGTTATGCGCCCAACTTCTGTAACTCTCGACAGCCCTTCCAATGTGCGACAACACGTCTGTGGTACTCACTTGATTGGTTAATTTGTCACATCCAACCAGTTCGATTAGCTCCCCTTCTCTTGCTAGCCGTCTCCAACTTCATAGTTCTTATTTCTTACACAGTTATATTCATCTCCAACAAGATAGCTGAGCAGCAGGACGCCTAGAAATCAGCTGTTGCTTGCTTGTGTTGATTGATTTGATTAGCAGTGTATTGGTCCAACTTATTTTGGTAGGCAGAGAGTTATCCGGTGTCGATCTGATGTTCTCTAGATAATTGTTGATATGTCCACAAGAATAAATGTTTTGCTCAGTTTTATGTTTTGCCATTCACATTGCGCCTACAAGAAGTACAAATGCAATACATGGTGAAGTACACTTGTTCACCAACGGCAGGGAGACCTCCTGCTAAAATGCCATAAAAGACTATAAATGTTCCAAGTACACCTGATAACTGCCGCAATGTCATCGCGAAGAAGCACTCATCCTGTTCAACTAGTTTTTCAGAAACACAATGCAGGGCTTAACTGGAGGAGATTCAATCTGAATAGAGAAGTCTGGATACAGATTATTGGTTTCCCTGCTGATCTTAGATGCATGCATGAATTGGCTAATTCAGTTAAGAGTTTTGGGAAGCTTTTAGTGTGGGATAGGACTAAATCCACAGATGCATACGTGCTGCTTAAGATCAGTGTTGTGTCATTGGGAGATATCCCTATTAGTGCAGTTGTCTCTGGTGCTGACAGATTCTATGGTGAATCTTGGACTTGTCCTATTATTATTCTGCAAGACCACCTGATAAATGATGGGCCACCTGCTGAAGAAGAGGTACCTGATGATGGGGTCCCTCACCCGATTCCTCCTGAAGAATTCCATCATCCAAACCAGGATAACATTTTTATTGGTCCTTTACCTCAGCATGCAGCAGAGGAACCTGCCCCTCTTGTTGCTAATCAGATTGATGGGGGGATACTAACCCGGTATGCCAGGCTCCGGGAAGTAACCCGGCCCAAAGGATGGTGTGCAGGATCCGATTAATGATAAAGATGTTTGTGGAGGCCCAAGTTCGTGGGCCTAGTGATCCGGATTAGGGATGTTGTAAAGGAAAGTTAGAGTTAGCACGCCGTGTCTGGGTAGGACCCGGGTGTGCCTTGTAGAAAAAGCTAGGGGGTACGGGTGTTATATAAACCGACCCCCGGGTATAGATTGAGACAGAGATTTGAGAACCTTAGCAATATCGAGTGGTATCGAGTATCCAGTGTAAACCCTAATCGAGTTATTATATCGAGAATAGAGATCCGGCGACTTCGATTGCCGGCTTTCATATCAAGTTGTATCATGTCTTCCTTTGAGCTAAACCCTCTCCCGAACGCCTGTGTCGACTTGCCCCAAGATCAGTTACCCCTGGTAACATCTGCCGTGATTATCCCACGACAGTTGGCGCCCACCGTGGGGCCTGCGTCCAAAGGCGTCTACATCACGGGAGAAGCTCGGAAGGGCATGGAGGATCTTGTCATTGGCGAAATCTACATCGACCACGAAGAAGAAAAGTTGATGGACGATCCCGGCTGGGGGCCAGAACCGGATCACCTCGAGTCCGGATTTATATTGACGGTCGGCCGGATCAATATCTTCGTCGACACGGTATGAACGACTAACTTAAAAGGACAATATCATGTGCATACTACAGGGACTTCTAGCAGGAACAAAGAGACATCAAAGCAGGCGGCAAATCCGGTTTCATCGGCCGCGCCGGGATACCTTAGATGGGCAGAACAAGAGATAACGTGGAGTAGAAGAGATCATCCGGAAAAGGTGGAGCGTCCAGGAGTCTTGGCGTTGGTGGTCGCTCCACATGTTAATGGTTACGAGCTGAAGAAGGTCCTGATGGACGGTGGAAGTAGCATCAACATCCTTTACTGGGAGACCTTCTTACGGATGAGTCTCAAAGAGTCCCAGCTGCAGAAAAGTTCAACAATCTTTCACGGGATCGTACCGGGTCACTCGGCGAGCCCCGAGGGAAGGATCACCTTGGAAGTTGCTTTTGGGGAATCGACGGATAATTATCGAGTGGAGTGGCTCACGTTCGAGGTGGTCAAGTTGCGCAGTCCTTACCACGCGCTGTTGGGGAGACCGGCTTACGCCCAATTCATGGCTAGGCCGTGCTACGTGTATTTGCAGCTGAAAATCCCGGGTCCTAAACGGACCATCACTATACATGGGAACCGGGATATAGCGGCCGAGTGTGACGAAGGAGATTCAGTTATGGCCGAGCAGGCATGCCGGAAGGAAGAACTCGAATATTACCGATCTCAAGTAAACCCGGACGATAGAACAGCCTTGAAAAAGCCGAATACTGAGGATGAGAGAGCAAAATTCAAGGCAGCACAAGACACCAAGAAGATAGATTTTGTCGAAGGGGACTCTACTAAGCAGTTTACCATAGGGTCTAACCTGGGAAAAGAGCAGGAGGGAGCGCTCGTGGAGTTCATTCGCTCGAATGCAGATGTGTTTGCCTGGACACCCAGCGACATGCCGGGTATCCCTACAGAATTGGCTGAGCACAGTTTGCATGTGGATCCCAAGTCTAGGCCCGTGAAACAAGGTTTGAGGAAAATGAATGAGGAAAGAAGGAAAGCTATAGGCGAAGAAATCGCTCGGCTACTGGCAGCCGGCTTTATCATGGAAGTATTTCACCCGGATTGGTTGGCTAACCCGGTTCTGGTGATGAAAAAGACCAACGAGTGGAGGATGTGCATTGACTTCACTAGTCTTAACAAGCATTGCCCAAAGGATCCGTTTGCGCTCCCAAGGATAGATCAGATTATAGACGCAGTAGCTGGAAGCGATCTGTTATGCTTCCTGGATGCATATTCCGGGTATCATCAGATTAAGCTCAAAAGGGAGGATTGGGAGAAAACATCATTCATAACCCCGTTTGGGGCCTTTTGTTATAAAACTATGACATTCGGGCTGAAGAACGCTGGCGCAACTTACCAACGGTGTATTCAAAAGTGCTTCGAGGACCAAATCGGACGTAACGTCCATGCTTATGTGGATGACGTGGTCATCAAGACCAGGAAGGCGGAGACATTTATCGATGATCTAAAGGAGACATTCAAAAACCTGAGGAGGTACCAGATGAAACTTAATCCAACGAAGTGCGTGTTCGGAGTTCCGGCTGGGAAATTACTCGGCTTCATAGTTTCCGAGAGAGGAATTGAGGCAAATCCAGATAAAATCAAGGCAATCCAGAGTTTGAAAAAGCCGGAGAACTTGAAGCATGTTCAAAAGCTCACGGGCTGTGTAGCAGCCTTGAGTCGGTTTATATCTAGACTCGGAGAAAAAGCAATACCCTTGTATCGGCTCTTGCGAAAATCGGATAAGTTCGTATGGGACGAAGAGGCAGATGAAGCGTTTGAAGCACTAAAGAAGCAATTATCTGAAGCACCAGTACTAGCGGCGCCGGGTCCTAAAGAGCCTATGTTGCTATACGTGGCAGCTGGCCCCCGAGCCGTTAGCGCAGTGGTTGTCGTGGAACGCAAAGAGGACGGGAAAGGTTACCCGGTTCAGAGGCCGGTTTATTACGTCAGTGAAGTATTATCAGAAGCAAAGCAGCGCTATCCACATTGGCAAAAGTTGGTGTTCGGAGTCTTCATGGCCAGCAGGAAGTTGAAGCCATATTTCCAAGAACATCCTATAACGGTGGTCAGCTCAATACCAATGTCGGATATTATTAGAAACTCGGACGCGACGGGAAGAATAGCCAAGTGGGCAATAGAGATGGGGGATTATCACATAAACTACGAACCCAGGTCAGCAATCAAGTCCCAAGCTTTAATTGATTTCGTTAACGACTGGACACATACAGGTATGGCTACCACAGTTCCAAAATCCGAGTCATGGACCATGCACTTCGATGGGTCAAAGCAATATGAGGGATCAGGAGCTGGAGTAGTGCTGACATCGCCCAAGGGAGACAAATTGAGTTACGTACTGCAAATTCACTTTGATTGCTCAAACAACGTGGCCGAGTATGAGGCCCTGTTGCATGGTTTAAAGGTGGCCAAGGAAATGAACATTAAAAGAATACGATGCTTCGGAGATTCGGATCTTGTGGTACAACAGGTATCGGGAACTTGGGACAGAAAGGATGCAACTATGGCAGCATACCGCAGGGAAGTCGACAGGGTTGCCGGGTGCTTTTCCGGGTATGAGGTGGAGCACATAGACAGAAGAAAAAACGAGGCAGCAGACGCACTCGCCAGACTCGGCTCGCGTAGGGAGCCGGTTCCACCTAATGTGTTCTTGGACGAGTTGTGGCGACCATCAGTTAAAACCGAGTCTGAGGAAGAACTGGCAAATCAAGACCCGGATTTGGAATACGTGGCCACGGTACACGCCATCCCCGAGTGGACAGAGCCATACCTGGCCTACTTATCGCGGGGCGAGTTACCAGAACAGGAGGTATTAGCAAGACAAATCCTGAGGCGAGCAAAGGGGTATTCTATCATCAACGGAGAATTATACAAGAGAAGCGCAACAGGAGTCTTCTTGCGCTGCGTAGCGCCAGAAGAAGGCCGACAGATTCTCAAGGAAATACACGAAGGCGACTGTGGGCATCATGCATCTACAAGGTCTCTGGTGGCCAAAGCTTATCGACACGGATTTTTCTGGCTTACGGCTCTATCGGATGCAGAACGTTTGGTAGCAAGATGTGACGGATGTCAAAGGTACGCTCGCCAAACACACGTACCGGCTATGGAATTACGGACCATCCCATTAACTTGGCCGTTCGCCGTTTGGGGTATGGACATGGTTGGCCCCTTCCATATGTCACCATGCAAGAAGACGCATCTTTTGGTGGCCATTGACAAGTTTACCAAGTGGGTTGAGGTTATGCCAGTTACTAATTGCGAAGCGGCTACAGCAGTCAAGTTCCTGAAAAGGATTATCTACCGGTTTGGGTATCCCCACAGCATAATCACCGACAACGGAACTAACATGTCTCTTGGCGAGATGGAGAAATTCTGTGGCAACAATGGAATCCGGCTTGATGTTGCATCAGTGGCTCACCCGCAGGCCAATGGACAAGTGGAGAGGGCAAACCAAGAATTGCTTCGCGGATTAAAACCACGATTGCGAGTCCCCTGTATCAGGGCAGCTGGTGCATGGGTCGAAGAACTTCCTTCTGTGGTTTGGGGTATCAACACTACACCTAACAGATCCACTCAGATGACACCCTTCTTCATGGTCTATGGGGCGGAAGCAGTGTTACCAAGTGATATTATTCACGATTCGCCCAGAGTATCAGCTTACGTCGAAGTGGAGAACGAAAAAACCCGGCAGGACGCCGTAGATATGTTAGAAGAACAAAGAGAACAAGCCCTGGAAAGATCAGCCATATATCAGCAAGATCTACGGAGGTATCATAGCCGGCGTGTGAAGACCCGGGTATTCCAGGAAGGAGACTTGGTTCTGCGTCTGGTACAGTCAAACGAAGGAAAACACAAATTATCACCACCATGGGAAGGACCATTTATCGTAAGCCGGAGCCTACATAACGGATCATATTATTTGATAGATGCAAGGGAAGAGTCGGCTACAGTCAATGACACCGCACACACCACTTCATCTATGCAAGAAAGAGATAGACCATGGAACGTGGCTCAGCTGCGTCCGTATTATACTTAGTAAAGACTATATTGGCAAGTGGAATTGCACGATGTAATAGGCAGCAGGTTTTCTGACGTACTCTTTTCCTATCCAGGGTACCTCTGGGGACTGGACGGGTTTTTAATGAGGCGGCTTGCTGACCTACATTTTTCATATCAAGTAAAGAGATGGTTATCAAGAAAAGAGATAGTTGTTATCAGTTTTTCATATCAAGTAAAGAGATGGTTATCAAGAAAAGAGATGGTTGTTATCAGGTTATGTATTCTCAGTACGATGCGTATATCTAGGTCTTGGGGGCTGATCGCTTAAATAGCACAGTTACAAACTCAAAGACCCGGCCACGATGCCTATGAGTTATAAGGGCCGATTACTCGCAAACGAGCACGGCTACAATCTTATAACCGGACAAAGAAGTCCAAATTTCTTGGCTACTCTTACTTAAGCTCGATGTGACTCGCATTAAAGTGGCATGATTTGTTCGCTTACGATGGCAGTTAGTCATGAAACCCGACGGGGATTGGCTGGCTACGTCTTCGTATTGATGTAACAACATGGTATCCACGCGAAAGCCGGCTTACAGTACAAGACAGTCAAAAGGGTCATCTAAACCACAAGTTATGCAGAGTATAAGGCTGAATAGCTGGAAACTCAATGACTATTAAGCATAACTTCAAATCCGATGTGAAACAACTCATGGATCTTTGTGAAAATAGCAATAAGTACTTTGTTGCCTTTTCAAGATCAAGTGTCCTAGGCTCGGCAATCCGGGCCCGGTAGCTTGAAGTCTTGAAAAGAACTGGCTTACTTGTATAAGTTGCAAAAATCCAAATATCCGAGTCTTGGGGGCTTGGGGACTTCGAAGCAAAATACGCTTGTCAATACCCATGAGACCCGGAAATTGAGTTTTCACAAAAGGAGCAATAAATAAAACCAGATATCGAGAATAGATGAGCTTAAACTTACAAAGGTTGGAACAGGCATCGAGTATATCAAGGCCTTAGTGTGCATTACAAAATACTGGTGAAAAAAATATCAAAGGTGCACAGGCGCACCACCTAAAAAATGACTGTTTCAAAAAGTATGTCGACCGACTGACGCTTAAGAAGAGGCATCGGAAACCATATATCACTCGGCGCTCATCTTGGCCTTACCCTTGCCATCATTGGTGGCAGCAGCAACACCCGGATCGGCGGCGCCAGCTCCCGCAGGAGGCGGAACGACTGATGTTGAGGCAGCAGGAACAGAGCCGGCTTCAGCTTGTTTCTTGGCAGCCTCCGCCCTTATCGCAGCAGCTTCCTCCTTCCACCGAGCCATCATGTCATATGGTTCGGGAAGATCTGACTTAATTGCCACACCAGCAGCATCATAAGCAGGGACAAGAGTATTGACGTCCAGTTCATCAGCGATCACGCTAGCCGGGTAACGGACCTCCTTCTGCACAGCCTGAAAATCCTCCCGCGAGAATTTTGAACCATCAAGCTTGAATTCGGGGAAGCCGCCCATGAGCTTTGCCAGATCGAGCTTGGGGAAGTAAGCCTTGGCGAGTGATAGCCCCCGGGTCATTCCAACCCGGCAGGACGAGCGCTTCCAGTGCCAAATCCACTCAGGAATCGTGGAAAAGGCGTCCAGCATCCTCTTCAGGTCAACATGTCCTCTACCTGGCCACCGTAACTCTTCCAAAATCCACCTGGTTCCGGCACACAGCTGCCGGATAACATTCTTCATGGTCTTCAGCTTGGCAATATCATCCTCATCCGGCATGGTTTCATCCGGGCCTGGAGTAAAATGAATATATCAGCTAAGCATTTTTTTGCTGTTGGTCAAAAGGATAAACTCGGAGAAGGAAGCATACCAAGCAAAGAACGATAAGTATCAGAAATTTCGACAGAAAGGCTTGTCAGGTCGTCTTCGGCTCGGTAAGCCCTTCTTCGGTACTTCTTCATTAATTGCCTATTCCTTCTGGCTTCAGTCTCGGCCGCTTCGCGTAAAGATATTTCTTTTTCAATGAGCTTGGTGGCGTTTGCAAGTTTCTCCTCATATTGAGTCACGAAAGACTGCATGGATGTTAAAAAGTGTTAGTCAGATAGAAGAGCACGGTTATCAGTCAATGGTATAATAAAGCCCCGAGCAAGTCATGAATGAACTCACTCGGAACTTGGGGACTGTACAAAGGTACAAGCAACATTAGTTCAACTTACCTCATGTTTGGTTATTAAGGCTCCCAGGATGTTTTCCTCGTTAGCTCGTAAGGTGCGCAGGGTTTCCAGCATCTGGGCAAACGTTAACTCATCGGAATGAGTCCGGGAAGAGCCGGCAGCTTGGTCATCAGGCAGGGGGGTTTTCCTTGCATTTGGAGTGGAGACCCGGACAGTCTGAGTGTCCGGGTTGGGAGGGCTCATCTTCGTATCTAGAATTTCTATCTCTTCGTCTACTGGTTCCGATAAGGAAGGAGATCCGACGGTTTGGGAAAGTGAATTGTTCAGAGGGCCTTGTTCCCGGTTAGTGGCTGCATCACCTCCGGTTGCGGCGTCTGCGTCGTCAGTCGGCTTCTCCACCTGAATGTTAGCCGTTTCTGTGTTTTCCGGGTCACTGACGGTGACCTGAGCACTGAAAGAAAGATGAAAAAAGGCAGTTATTGATGATGACGGTGGCTCGGATGAAAGTTCGCTAGAGGCAAAAAGAAATAGTAAGGCAAAAACTTACCCGGCATTTACGGTGTAATCCGATGGGAGCTCGCCACTTGAAGTAGATGAGGTGTTCGCAGGAACCACTAATGGAACCCAGAATTGCCCGGCACGTGGGTGGTTAGGAGAAGGGTGGCGCTGAGGAGAGTTGGAAGAACGAGATGGAGGAGCACTGCCACGAGGGACTAAAGGGGTGGAGATGCCCGGGTTAAGGGGATCTTCGCCCGGGGAGCTCCGAGTTACCCTGCGCTTGGTGGGGAAAGGTTCCTTCAAGCATGGCGAATTTGATAATTGATGGTTAAGTCTTCGCATGGCGTCAAAGGAGTAAGATTCGGAAGATAGTGAGGAAAAAGGAACCTTGGATACTGTCCCCCTGCTTTTCCTCTTGGCTCCGGCTGTTGCCTCTGGGTCAGACTCGGTTCTCTCCGGGTCATCCTCGTTGTTTCCACCCTCGTCCTCCAGCCCTGCGAGCCAGATGTGTATTCATTGGGAAAAAGACAGACGAAAGGAAAGTAATACAAGCAAAAGTATGCAGATCCTGGGTAAGTACCTTCGCTGTCGTCAGTCGTCTCGTCCTCCTCTTCCGGGTCTCTGGAGGGGGGAGTGGGTCCACTCTCCAGAAGGGGTCATCAGCCTAAGGTAAAAAGATAAGGTTAATGTTTAGAAGCAGTATCGAGTTGAAATGTGGAGACAAGTTATGAGTGCCGGGTATTACCGTTGGAGCTGGATTTTCCCGAGTAAACGGAGGTAACCCGGAGATGCCCTTTATCACATCCAGCTTCTCTGCCAAGAGGCTCTTGATGGTCTTGATAGTGTCACCAGTCGCAAAGCTTTTGGAGGAATAGCGAAGTGCATCTGTAGTGTGACCCGAATACTCGCACATCAATTTGGTGCGGATGGAATTAGGTTGGATTCGGAAGTCGACCCATGTCTTTATCAAATTGAGCCCTAGGAGGCCTTGGGCCGAGAGAATGGCTATTTTGGCTAGTGCAGGAAGGATTGCTTCCCTGTCCGAGTCTGGTGCGAAGGCACTGAAAGACTCGGAGGGTTTGAGGGGGGTCTCTGAGTAACCCGGCAGCTTCTTCTCGTTGTCGGGGGAGGTATCGCGACAGTAAAAAAAGGATAATTGCCAATGTCTGGCACAGGGTTGCAGGTTGAGGGTTGGCATTAAAGAATTCCTACGGCGTTGGATGGATACCCCGCCGCAAGTGAGAAGCGCCCCGTCGCCGCTTTCGCGGCACGGTTTGCATTGGAATAACTCAGTGAAAAGAGTCAGGTTTGGTGGCATGCACAAATACGATTCGGATAGAACTATGAAGTGGGTGATGTTCAACATAGAGTTAGGCCCTATGTCGAACACCCGGAGTCCGTAGTGATCTAAGACCTCCCTAAAGAAAGGGTGACCCGGAGGGCGAAATCCTCGGGTCACGTGCTCTACAAAGCAGATTACCTCGTCTTCTGCGGGAGTGGGATGAGTTTCGTTACCTGGCACCCTCCAGCGGATATCTTTCTGAGAGGGGAGGGTGCCTAACTCGGTTAGTTCGTCCAACTTGGCCTTAGTGGTTGTGGAGCGCCCCCAATTGGCGGATATGGCTTGGGTGGTCCTTGCTTGAGCCGGATGTTTTCCTTGTCGCTTGGGAGCCATTGGGTCAGCCTGCGAAACACAAAAAGAAAAGGATGTATGAAATAAGACCCGGGAAAGTTGAAATATCCGAGTATAAGGTATCAAGAGGGTACGAAGTTGAGAACTGTCCGGGTATTGAGCACACTTGTGGAAATTGTTGGTCACTTACGTAGGAAAAGGTATTTGGGGATGACGGATGGTTGCCCATATTTATACCGCAAATGAAATAGCTGGAAAAGAAGGGTTTTTTCCGGGTGTTAATGCAGTAAGCGGAAAACAGCGGAGGAACGGATCTAGATGGAGAGGTTCGCGGATGGCTTTTAAGTAAAATTGGTGATCAGTGATGGTTGGAAGATCATTTGTGGCTATCAGGCAGGCAATTAAAGGGGTTGGCGAGCATTGGATCGATCTAATCTGGTGCAATCGGACAAGTAATTCGCGGGATGACCTAGATCTGACCTTGGATGGATTAAAATCTGCGGGGCTGAATTAATTGATTGCGAAGAGCTTACCGAGAAGATTGCGGCTTAATGTGATGGCGACGAGCGGTGCGGCTCGGATGGGAGGAATGGAGATACAAAGGTGGTGCTTGACGGCGGCACGAGGCGATTCAAGGGCGCGGCCGCTGTTAATCTTGCGTCAGTAACAGGCGCGAGTTCCTCGCAATGGCGCTGCGAAGGTGTTAGGAGCAATGAGAGAGAGGAGAAGTTGTGGCGTGGTGATGGGCTTAGGGTTACCCTCTAAGCGCTATTTATAAGGCAAGGGAGAGCTTATCTTAACGGCTAGGAGCCGGGAATTGCGGAGTAATGGTTATCCACGAAGATTTCGCAAGATGTGCGTCAAGTGTTGGGCAAGGCATCGTGACAGAGGAAGGAAGGGGTTCGTCCGTAATGACAGGACTGGTTATCAAGCATGAGATCTTATCATTTCTTATTGTGGTTTGGATTTAGGAATTTGGACCCAAGTATATGGAGGAAAGGTCCGGGTTATTGTATGGCCACCATGGAGTGAGGCCTAGCTGAATATCATGATATCTTAACTCAGTTTTCGTACGCCCCTATGATCGGTATCATTGCAGGGAATAGCAAGCGCTTCAAGGAGATCCGTGAAGCCCAAGCTATTCTGGGGACTACTGATGGGGGGATACTAACCCGGTATGCCAGGCTCCGGGAAGTAACCCGGCCCAAAGGATGGTGTGCAGGATCCGATTAATGATAAAGATGTTTGTGGAGGCCCAAGTTCGTGGGCCTAGTGATCCGGATTAGGGATGTTGTAAAGGAAAGTTAGAGTTAGCACGCCGTGTCTGGGTAGGACCCGGGTGTGCCTTGTAGAAAAAGCTAGGGGGTACGGGTGTTATATAAACCGACCCCCGGGTATAGATTGAGACAGAGATTTGAGAACCTTAGCAATATCGAGTGGTATCGAGTATCCAGTGTAAACCCTAATCGAGTTATTATATCGAGAATAGAGATCCGGCGACTTCGATTGCCGGCTGTCATATCAAGTTGTATCATGTCTTCCTTTGAGCTAAACCCTCTCCCGAACGCCTGTGTCGACTTGCCCCAAGATCAGTTACCCCTGGTAACATCTGCCGTGATTATCCCACGACACAGATTGTTGACCACCCAGTGCACATGGATATTGAGAATCAGATAGCAGCTAATGCAGTTGATTGGGATATATGGGCCATGCCACCTGCTCAAGATATTGTAGACATGGAAATTCAAGCTGGAGAATTTCTTGAACTGAATGATCTTATGGGGCCAGCAATTGAAGGACAAGAATTGAACAATGAAGTGGCAGATATGGGTAGTGGCCTCACCTTAACTATCCAATCTGAGGAGGAAAATACAGTATCTGATAATTCAGTCCATGGGCCTCTCCAATTACAAAATGCTCTACTGGACCTTAATTTCCCTGCTCAAGAGATGGGCCCAATGATGGCCCAGGAGCAGCAGAATGAAGCCCCTGCTTTAGCTCTCTTTCCAGCCCAAGATGTTATTCAACCAGTGAACCAGGAGGAAGATTTTGATTTTCTAGCTATTCCTGTTACTGCAGACCAATATAATCTTTCAGATATGGCTAACCTGGTTTTAGATGCTGAAATTGCAATCAATCAGGTTCAGAGAGCCAATACCTATGATGCTATTATGGGTCAATCAGAAGCTAATAAAGAATGTTTTATTACTAAGACTCAGACAGTTAGCAAACTCCCATCTGAATCAGATATGCAGATTGTGGTCAGATGCCAGACCCCACCTGCAGTACAGGATGATATACCTATATCACAAGATGATCTGAATGCTCACATGGTTATTAAGGAAAAGGTAGCAACTCATCAAGTTATTATGCACAATAAAGAAGGCAGTGAAGAAGACTCAGGTACATCACAGTATGGAGCACCACCTGGATTTCCTATAGCTCAATATAAACAATCTAATTTAACTATGGAAGATTCAGAAAAGAAAGATCATATGTCTCAGATCATGCTTGAAACCTGCCTTTTTTCAGAAGCTAAAACTCTTGGAGAGGAAGGAGCTGCCCTTTGGAACAAACATTTTGCTCCAAAGGACCCACAAGATAAGATCACTCAGGTACCTATTGAATGGATGAATTTCTTCACAGCTGCTTTATTATCTCAAGATAAATTCAAATGGGCTAAGGATTTTCTAGCCACAAATCTTTGGAAATTTATTGTGGAAAGCACAGATCCCATTTCTCTTAGGCCTTTTGTTATACCTGATAAATGTCCTACCCCTGATAATAGTACATGCCATGATCTTTCTTTGGGACAGAAGCAGACTATAGGTACTCCTGAGGGTTCTGGATGTGCTGCAAAAGGAAATGCAACTACTTCTGCCCTTCATGCTAATAAGAAGAGAAAGGAAAAGGCACCACTTGTAGAGACTGAGGTAAGGAGAAGCACTAGACTACAGATTAACAACAATGGATTTCGAGCTAGGACATGCAAAAATAAACAATGTGTCAGCTGTACTGCCAAACCACCCATCATTCCAGCTAAAGTTGTAAGAAATCTTTCTGTCACTTTTTGCAAGGTGGACCCTGCATCTTGTTCAGAAGAGGAGCTGCAGAAGAGAGATAGGAAGAAGAAGAAATCTCAGACAGCTACTTCTTCATGTGATTTGGAGGATGAAGATCTTGCTTAAGGCATATCTGATATCATTTGAAGACTCTAGTCCACCTTTCATATCAATGCATGTCATGAGATGTACTTTTGCTGTCCTATATGACTTTGTTCACTTAGGATTCTTGAAACCTCAGTATTATGTAACAGACATATATCTATTTGTGGTAATGGTATTATCTAGCTATAAGTTTCTTTTGGTTGAGATACCAGTGGTTTTTGGGGTTGTTTTCTCAAGTGATTATCAGTATATATGGATAGAAACTGGATTATTCTGAATTGGAACATCAGGGGGATTAATGATCCCAAGAAATGGCTGGCACTTAACAACAAGATCCTTGAATCTGGTTGTCACATTATATGCCTACAAGAAACTAAGAGAGAAAATTTTGACAGTGCATATATCAGAAATTTCTGCCCCAAAAGATTCAACAAATTTGTATTCTACCCATCTGTGGGAAACTCAGGAGGCATTATTATTATCTGGAATGGAGCACAATTTGATGGACACCTTTTAGAAAGTAATCCACAGGCTATTTCAATAAAATTCACATCATCTCTTAACCACAAAGTATGGATTTTAACAAACATCTATGGGCCATGTGAACACTCTGCCAGAATTAACTTTATCAACTGGTTCCAGAACTTGGAATACTCTGAAGATTACAGCTGGTTGGTAGTTGGTGACTTCAACTATATCAGATTCCCTGAAAATAGAAGCAGACCTCAAGATATGTTTTTATTTAACGAAGCAATTAGTAAATTGGCTTTGGTGGATATCCCTATCAAAGGTAGAAAATACACTTGGAGCAATATGCAGGTGGCCCCCTTAATGGAAAAATTGGACTGGATCTTTTCTTCTGAAGAATGGACAATTGATTTTCCTGATACTATGGTTCTTCCATTGGCTAAACCTATATCTGATCACACTCCTCTTATGATTAAGATAGGTACTGATATTCCAAGATCTAAGATTTTTAGATTTGAGAATTATTGGATACATCATCAAGACTTCAAAAATACTGTCAGAAATATATGGGAACAAGGGGTCAATCTTGAGGATAGTGCTAAAACCATCACTGCTAAGTTCAAGAGACTAAGGAAAGGAATTAAGACATGGGCCAGGAACAAATCTAGACTGGCAGCAATGATTAAGAATTGCAATGAGCTTATTGGACTGTATGATATGATTGAAGAATTCAGAGAACTAACAGTATGGGAAAAGAATGGAAGAGACATCATTATAGAACACCTTTTTCTATTACTTAAAAGTCAAAAGGTTTATTGGAAACAAAGAGCTACTATTAGATGGGCAAATTTTGGAGAGGCCAACACAAATTTTTTTCATATTAAAGCCACAATTAAATATAGAAGAAATTTTATCTCTACCATTCAAGATGAAGCAGGTCTTATACATGAAGAGCATTCAGCTAAAGCAGCAGTTTTGGAGAGAGCTTTCAAGGATAGATTGGGTACAACCATTAATTGTAATGATGATTTTCAGTTGTTGTCTCTCATTAATAGAATTGAGGGACTGGATGAATTGGAAGAACCTTTTTCTAAGGAGGAAATTGATGAAGTTATCAAGCAACTTCCATCTGACAAGACTCCTGGGCCTGATGGTTTCAACACAAATTTTATCAAAGCTTGCTGGTCTATTATTGCTGATGATTTCCATAATCTGATTGAAGATTTTTTCCATGGGAGAGTTAACCTACAGAGCATCAACAGTTCTTACATTACACTTATTCCTAAGACAGACAATCCTACTCAAGCTTCTCACTACAGGCCCATCTCCTTATTAAACTGCTCTATCAAGATCATCACCAAACTCCTGGCTAATAGGCTACAGAAAACTATGCACAGACTCATACATGAAAATCAATATGGATTTCTTAAAGCTAAATCTATTCAAGACTGTATGCCATGGATATATGAATATACTCATAGATGCACTCAAATGTCACATGAGTCTATCATATTGAAACTGGACTTTGAGAAAGCCTTTGACTTATTAGACCATAAAGCTATTATTGATATCCTGAAGGCTAAGGGTTTTGGTTATAGATGGATCAGATGGATACAGATGATATACTCAACAGGTTTCTCTTCTGTTTTATTGAATGGGGTTCCTGGTAAACAATTCAGATGCAAGAGAGGGGTCAGACAAGGTGATCCTCTTTCACCATTGATTTTTGTGATTGATGTGGATCTATTGCAAGATGTGCTAAATGAAGCAATGAGAAGCCAACTTATTCACCCAGTATTCACATCCATGGCATGTCCAGATTTTCCACTACTTCAATATGCTGATGATACTATTATCATCATGAGAGCTGACTCCACTCAGGTGCAACACATTAAAACTTTGTTATATCATTTTGAATCTTTCACTGGTTTGAAGATAAATTATCAGAAATCAAGACTGATCCCCCTCAAAGCAAATATGGAGATATGCTACCACTTACAGAATATAATGGGATGTTCCATTGAGCACATGCCTATTAATTATCTTGGACTTCCCTTAACCATTGACAAACCTAAAGTGGAAGATTACTGGCCTCTGATTAAGAGAATTCAAGATAGACTCAATGGTTGCACCTCTTTCTTATCTTATGGTGAAAAATTGATTCTGATCAAAGCTGTTTTCACATCACTTCCTATGTTCTACATGAGCACTCTGCAACTACCTAAGACTGTCTTAGAACATATCAACAAGATTATTAAGCACTGCTTCTGGAGAAAATATGGTATGGAAGATAAAGGATCTGCACTCATTTCATGGGATAAAGTCATCAAACCTCAGAAACAAGGAGGACTGGGTATTATTAACCTTGGAATACAAAATAAAGCTCTGCTTTTGAAGAATATCCATAAATTCCTCAACCAGGAAAATTTGCCATGGATCAAGTTAATATATGAGAATCATTACACTAACAACATGATGGGTCATAGAAAGGTGGGATCCTTTTGGTGGAAAAGCATGGTTGACCTTATTCCTGCATATAAAGATATTGCAATTTGTAAGATTGGAGATGGCAGGACTATCTCTTTTTGGACTGATAAATGGTGTGACTCTCCATGCATTGTGGAGTTCCCACAACTCCATTCATTCTGCAATACAACAAGTCTCTCAGTTAAGGATTTTTTGAATACTACAGATATTTCTGAGCACTTCCAACTCCCATTGTCAAATCAAGCTCACCTACAACTCACTCAACTTCAGCAACTTATCCAAGGAATTCATCTCTCTGAAGACACTGACTTATGGACTTTACAAGGAAATAGGAAAACTTTCTTGGTATCTGCTGCCTATAAGAAACTCAGTATGGGTCCAACTGCACATGATCTTTTGCTTAGAACATGGAAAAATGCAACTATATTTAGACATAAGATCTTCTTCTGGCTGCTACTACATGACAGACTCAACTCCAGAAATCTCCTACAGAGAAAAAATATGCATCTTCAGAGTTATGATTGTGAATGTTGTCAAGAATACATGGAAGAAACCTTATTGCATCTATTCTTCGACTGTCCTTTTGCTATCAGTTGTTGGAATACATTTGGTATTAACAGAAAGAGGGGGATTTCTATATATGATGAAGTAAAGCTCCTTTCACATATCATACCCCAAGAATTTGCACTGGAAGTAATTATTATGGGATGTTGGAACATTTGGAGAATTAGAAATGACAAGATTTTCAATAATGTTATGCCCTCTCAGAATAGATGGAAGATCCAGTTGAGCCAAGACCTGCAGATTGTCAACATTCGGATGAAGCCTAGTTACTCTGTCTCCTTTAAGAACTGGATTGATTCAGTTCTGTTATCTTACAGTTAGTTTTTTATTTTCTGATGTTAGAGAAAACCGGAATCGGTTGATTTTTAGAGGTTTGGGATTTCTTTGTACATATTATTTATATTATTAATATATACCGTAGAACTCTTTGTTCTACGGTCCTTTGCCTCTAAAAAAAATTACAACAAAATAAAAATAAGAAATATCAGTGGATGAGCGACATTGGGTTAAAATAGAGAACATGATTTTTCTCCCGTTGCAACGCACGGGCATGTCTGCTAGTAATAATAAAGACAGGAAGGTTTCTTCCGGTCCAACCCGATGTTTTACCTTTTTTCCCTTCCATCAAAGTCGATGTATTTCTTTCGTCCGTCTTGGTTTCCGTCGTATGTTAATTTGGTTCCGTATGTCGCTGTAGGCAACCGACTCATGTGCGATTGATCGGTGGACAAGTCGTACTCGATTCTGTTACAATTAGTGCAATATGAATCGAGTCAGGATGCCATACGGTCCATTGATCTGCCTAGGCCTGTCCCAATTATGTCCGTATTTTAGGTGTGTATATAAGCAATCGATCGGTGGATCCTTTGACAGAAAAAACTGTCAAATAGAGAGGCGTGCGAGCCGGCAGTTTTTATCCCAGTGACCGAGACCTACTCTTGACGAAACAAACGATGCCGATGATGACCTACTACTGTCTCCGGTCGTCCTGCGCCCCCGTCGCAATGGTGTCCTACACCTGCAAGATGTTGCCACCTTGTCGACCTGGATGGTACCGGACCTCGCTTTGCCACGGGCCGTGACAACGTCCAAAACTCCAACTTGCTGGCGATCTCCACAGCCATGCGGCGAAGTCGTTTACCACATCTCGACAAGGACAGAGCTCGCGAGCAGCACGCATAGGTCCTCGGGGATCGTCTCTCGCCGCGATCTCCTATCATAGGGTTATAGCACCTGTGGGCCTTAGCTCACATCATTGCATGTCACGTGTCCGCCACCACGTCCACAACGGCGATAGGTGGTCGCCGCGTTGGTCAGAGAGGACCAAGCGCCATGGGAGGTATGGGTCAAGGAAGCTGCGACGTCACGTACGCTTGTCCGGGATTCCGTGTCGTTGCCGTCGCCACAGTTGCTGACGCTACCGCAACTCAGCTTTCCCACCAAGACAGCCATCGCGGCCACTGTAGCCCAGCAAACCGGCTACGCGGGAGATCGAGCGGCTGCTAGGCCTTGAGCGTTCGAAGCAACCTCATGCACAAGCTATTGATCTGGCAAGGAGGTGCTCAGCTAACGAAGAAAGGTTATCAAGATGCATGTGTGGGTCGTTTTTCCTGCAGCTCGTTCTCGGGCAGCCTGTTCCGATCCGCATTCCTTGATTGTCTGAATTTTTCTCAAAGATGGAGGGAGGTGAACAGGGACGGTGCACATGCTATCATTGTACGCATTCCGTCCTATGAGATGGAGCTGAACTAGAAAGGAGAGATAGTAATATGGTTGGAAGATTCGATGTGAATTCAGATCGTGGTTAATTGGATCTGAAAAACTGAAGATTTTACCTCACGAGTTCTGGTGAAGTATGATCATGTTGGGACGAGTTTCCTAGGATGATCGGCGGTGATGTTTGACTTGATGAGTTCATCTTCGCCACTTTTCAGTTTCTCTGAGCCGTTTGCAGCTATAGAGGTTATGTAAACAGAGTAGACTGTTTTTCTGGTCCGGGTGAGATCTTAGATGTCAGCCTATGGGATTGTAATGCTTCTGTCATGACTTAACATATATTCAATTACAAGTTAACCACTAGCAGTGCCTTCCGACGACCTAGGATATGACAAGACAGGGGGCCTTCGGAACCGAGCAGGATGGTGGCGCGTGTGTGTGCAGGCCGCATGTTTTCGGAGGCAAAGTGTCCACGTAATTGTTGGCGCGCGGTGTAATTTGAGGTAGGGCAGGAGAGGTTGACACTAAAAAGCATAAGGGAGTGGTGAGAAGGTCGGCTGCAATAGCAAGATGTAGAAAAAGCTGTGCGCCGGTGGACAGTGGAGGATATGAAGGAAGCGCGGGTAGACGGGGCAGTGCGCTACAAAACTTAGATGAAGGGTACGTATCAACCCGTAGCAACGCACGGGCAAATTTTTCTAGTAATACAAAATCACATTTGGTCTCTAATACGAAAGAGAAAACACGATGGCTAAATATGAGCTCTTTATAATTAGAATAAACAAGATTTAATTGGAATTAAATTAAGTATGAATATTATTTGAATTTTTATTTGTTCAAAACATTAATTCAAATTCATATTTGAAAAGATCATGTTTTCTGGTTTGAAAACATATTTTATATGTTCAAAAATAATTTAATTTGAGCAAGTTATGAATTTAGCAATTTTAAATGAATTAAACAAGGTTTAAATTAGTTAAGCAATTTTAATTATTCAAATCATGAAACAAAATTTATATTTGGTTAGGTGGTTTAAAATGGCATGGAAAACATATTTTATTTGTGTTATTTGAGTTAAGTTTGAATTAGTTATGGAATTACCGAAAATTAAGATTATTTGTTTGAATTTGAAATTTGAAAATATTTGCAATGCTCAAAACAGAAAACGATTGACTTAAATAGGTAGGGTATTTAATTTGGTATGGAATACATATTTAAAATGTTGAATTTGGATTTGTAATTAATTAGTTATGCAATTTTGAAGTGTAGGTATTAATCTGCCATTTTATTCCACAGCTAGGGACTTGGAAACGTAACTGCAGGGACCTATAAGAAATATACAAGGACCTGTGCGAGAAATGGAGGGCTGTGCTGGATCTGAAAAAAAAACAAAAAGATGTTTTGCCAACGCGCGTGGGGGAGTCGAACCCGCGACCCCGCGGTTGCGTGCACTGCGCGCTGGCCACTGCGGTGGTTGCTGGTCTCGTGACAGTACAGGGGGACTCGGGTGGATATGCTTCTGTTAGGGCGCGCAATCTGAACTTAACTGAATCTTTCTGTGGGTGCAGGTTCAGGTGCGGACTGAAATCGACGGAGCGATGGCCGCTGGTGCTCGACGCTGCTGTGTGTGCGTGCGGCGCTCGTGCGGTGGCCGGTGTGCGGTGCGGATGCACGCGTGCGTGCTCGGTGTGCGAGGCAGAGAGGGGAAGGAGGCGAGGGCAAGGAGGGCAACGCTCACCTCCCGGTCGAACAGAGGAGCGGTCGCAGCGGTGGGGGGCGACGGTGGCGGGAACACGGGATGGCGGTGGAGCTCCTGGTGCTCCCGGCGCAAACCGAGGCCACGGCGAGGATGAGGGGATTGGCGGGAGGGCACCGTGGCGGCGGTCACCGGAGAGGGAAGGCGGCGGTGGTGGAGGACCTCGGTGGTGTTCGTTCAGAACAGAGAAGAGAAAGGGCAGAAAAGAGAGGGGATTGGCGGCGCTCGAGGGAGGGAAGGTGGAGGAGGCTAGGGTACAGAGGAGGGGGGAGCTCGAGGTCAGGTTATAGGAGGAGGGGTTGAGCTCGGGACCGTTTGATCCTGCACCTGTCCGACGTGGGAAATGGAGATGGTTGCCGTACACGAGGTGGAAGACAACGAGGGGGTACCAGGCTTTGTGAAAGATGGGCTGGCCCAAATGGGCTGGATGCTCTATTCCCCCTCTCCTTTTCTCTTTTATTCTTTTTCTGACTATTTTTTTTTGCTGCAAAGGAAATAGAGAGAAAAAGGAGAGGTTTGTGCTAGGGAAAAAAATTAGGGAAAATTTGTAATGATTTATTTTTGTAACAACACCTTAAGATAAACTTTTGTTTTCCAATTATTTTAATTTATGGTGTTGTTTGGAAACAAATGATTTTAAGTGAATTTTTTGATATTAATGAATAAGTGAAACTTAATCAATGTAAAGTGCTTAATTTCAAGTTTTAATGGAATAATTTATTTGTTTGTTTTGTAGTTTTTATTTGAAACATGTAACATAACAAGTATGAACCAGAAATTGAATTTTTTGTTTGGAATTCAAATAGAAAACAAATGGAAACAAATGAGATCAAATGCAAAAACAAATGCAAACAAAAAGCAATGAATATGATGACATGATGCAAAGCAATAACTTAACAAGAAATAAAACATTCTAGGGGGGAGATTTTCATACTTGGGATGTTACAAAACGCCCCCCCTTGAAGGAATCGCGCCCCGAGATTCCTACTGAGAAGAGAAAAGGTCCGGATACTTCTTGCGAAGATCCTCTTCGGTCTCCCACGTTGCCTCTTTATCGGAATGATGCGACCATTGCACTTTCATGAACTTGGTGCTCTTGTTGCGAGTCTTACGCTCGGTCTCATCGAGAATACAAACAGGGTGCTCCTCATAAGATAGATCTTCTTGCAGTTCAATGGAATCATGATCGACTGCACGATCTGGATCTTTGAAACACCTCTTGAGCTGTGACACGTGAAACACATCGTGCACCTTGGATAGTTTTTCTGGAAGTTCAAGACGATAGGCATTTTCCGCACGCCTTGAGAGAATGTTGGAAGGACCAATGTATCTCGGTGCTAGCTTTCCTTTGACACCAAAACGATGAGTGCCTCTGAGGGGAGTTACACGGAGATATGCCTTGTCACCAGGTGCATAGATCATATCCCTATGCTTGCTGTCATAGTAGCTTTTCTGACGAGACTGAGCAATCCTGAGATTGTCACGAATGATGCGAACTTTACCTTCGGCTTCCTTAACAATGTCAGGGCCTAAGAGTGAATGTTCACCAGCTCCAGACCAATTGATTGGACTCCTGCATCTGCGGCCATAGAGAGCTTCAAATGGTGCCATGCCTAGGCTTGCCTGGAAGCTGTTGTTGTAGGAGAATTCAGCATATGGAAGACAATCCTCCCATTTCATGCCAAAGGAGAGACCACATGCTCTGAGCATATCCTCGAGAATCTGATTGACTCTTTCGACTTGCCCTTGAGACTGAGGATGGTAAGTTGTGCTGAACAGAAGTTTGGTGCCCAATGCTTCTTGAAAACTCTTCCAGAAATGAGAAGTGAATATGCTTCCACGGTCTGAGCTTATTTCCAATGGAACACCATGAAGAGGAACAATCCTTGTTGTGTAGAGCTCTGCTAACTGGCTAGCTAAGATTGTCTCTTTGACAGCAAAGAAGTGAGCTACCTTAGTGAGACGATCAATAACAACGAAGATTGCATCGTTGCCCTTCTTGGACTTTGGAAAACCAGTGACGAAGTCCATTTCAATCATGTCCCACTTCCACTCAGGGATTTTCAGAGGTTGGAGAAGACCGGCTGTTTTCTGATGAACTGCCTTGACACGTTGACAAGCGTCGCATTCAGAAACGTATTGAGCAATTTCACGTTTCATGCCAGACCACCAATACAGTGTCTTGAGATCCTGGTACATCTTTGTACTTCCAGGGTGTATGGAGAGAGGAGTTTCATGAGCCTCCTTGAGAATAACATCTTTGAGACTTTGAACTTGAGGAACCGCAATGCGTCCTTCGAAGAACACAGTTCCCTTGTCATCAACTGAGAAGCACTCATACTTCACATTGCCTGCTTTGATGTTATTTGCGATCTTCTTGATCTCAGCATCACGAAGTTGTTCAGAACGAATCTTGTCCTCGAGAGTTGGACTGGCTGTCAAGTTCGCAAGATAACCTTGAGGAACAAGACCAAGGTTCAGCTTCTGGAATTCTTCATGAAGAGGAGGTTGGCTTTCCATGATCATGAGATTATTGCAATACGACTTGCGACTGACAGCATTGGCCATAACATTAGCCTTGCCTGGAGTGTAAGAAATGGTAAGATCGAAGTCTTTGATCTTTTCAATCCATCTCATTTGCCTAAGGTTTAGATCCGGTTGAGTGAAGATGTATTTCAAACTCTTATGATCGGAAAAGATTTCAGTGCGATTACCCAACAAGTATTGCCTCCATTTCTTGAGGGCAAACACAACTGCTACAAGTTCAAGGTCATGTGTGGGAAAATTGAGCTCATGTGCATTCAATTGACGTGAAGCATAAGCCACAACTTGACGTTCTTGCATAAGAACTGCTCCTAGACCTTGGAGAGAAGCATCACAGAATATCTGGAAAGGTTTGGTAGTATCTGGGCCAACCAGAACTGGTGTAGAAGTGAGTTTGTCTTGAGGAGATTGAAACTTTCATCACATTGTGGAGACCAAACGAACTTCTTGTCCTTCTTTGTGAGGTCAGTGAGAGGTTTGGCAATCTTGGAGAAGTTTTGGACGAAACGACGGCAATAGCTAGCCAAGCCAAGAAAACTTCTGACTTGCTTCACCGTCTTAGGAGGTTTCCAATCAACAATTGCCTTAACCTTTTCTGGATCAATAGCTATGCCCTTGGCAGAGATGACATGACCAAGATAAGCAACTTCTGGAATCCAGAACTCACATTTGGAGAACTTGGCATATAGACGATGCTCGCGAAGTTTCATGAGAGTGAGACGGAGATGTTCTCCATGCTCTTCCTCGGATTTTGAGTAGACAAGAATATCATCAAGATATACCACAACGAACTTGTCGAGGTATTCGTGGAAGACATAATTCATGAGTCGAGAGAAGGTCGCCGGTGCATTGGTGAGACTAAAGGACATGACGGTGTATTCATACAGATCGTAGCGAGTGGTGAAAGCTGTCTTTGGAATATCTTCCTTTCTGATCTTTATTTGATGGTAACCCATTCTCAAGTCCAGCTTGGAGAATATTGAGGCTCCAGCAAGTTGATCAAAAAGATCATCGATACGAGGAATTGGATACTTGTTTTTGATGGTTTTCTCGTTAAGAGGACGATAGTCAACAACGAGTCTCTTTGTTTGATCCTTCTTCGCAACGAACAGAGTTGGGCAACCCCAAGCCGAGGAACTAGGTTGAATGTAACCTTTCTCCATGTACATATCGATTTGCTCCTTCAACAACTTCAGTTCAGGAGGAGCTATCTTGTATGGATGCTTAGAGATTGGAGCAGTGCCTGGTTCCAGCTCGATCACGAACTCAACAGCTCTGCCAGGAGGCATTCCTGGCAATTCTTCTGGAAAGACATCGGGGAATTCGCAAACCACCGGAATAGTTTCAATAGATGGTAGAGGATTTGTATTGAGGGTGTAGAGTTGAGCAACTGGATTTTCAGCATGGAAGTAGACTATCTGGCCAGAAGGGTGTGTGATTTTGACAGACTTAGCAGGACAATCAATGACTGCTTTGTTGGCTACCAGCCAATCCATCCCAAGAATGAAATCAATATCAGAAGAGTGGAGAGCTATCAGAGATGCCTGGAATGGAAGGTTTCAAATTGTGATCTCGATGTTCTGGCTAACTTTATTGCTTTGCCAGTTAGATCCCGGTGATTTCACTAGGAGAGGGATAGACAACTGTTCGAAGTTGATTCCACTGTTGTTTGCAAAGCATTGAGATATGAAAGAGTTTGAAGCACCAGAATCGAACAAGACTTTAGCACGAAACGAGTTCACAAGAAGTGTGCCCATTACAACCTCTGGAGATTCTTCTGCTCCCTGGGCCTTGACATGGTTCACCTTAACGGTTCTCACGCCAAGGTCGTTGCTGTTGTAGCAACCCAACGGAGGACCAGGTATTCTTGTCGGGGTCAACCTGTGGCGAGGTGGAGGTGGAAGGAGGTGCCTTTGCGGACACTTATCGGAATAGTGGCCCGGCTGTCCACACTTGTAGCATGTAACAACAGAACGAGGAGTTGTTGGACCTGGCTGAGATGGAGCACCTCCTGAAGATACCACTGGGATGGGAGGGCGGGCAAGAAATTCTGCCGGGCTTGGCAAACAGATGGGCGGTGTTGGAGTGGTATATGGAACCCAAACTCTTCGTTTTTGTGGAGGCATGATAGCTTTTGAGAGATTAGCCTGTTCACGAGAGTGCTTACGAGATTCCTCAACCAACTTGCGCTCATGCTCTTCATTTAGAGCGATGTTGATGAGGTCCTCAAAATTCTTGGCCTTGACGTTGGTGAGAGCATACTTGCGTTCCGGGTTGAGACCCCTGCGGAACTTTGCCATCTTTCTCGCTTCCGTGAAGATTTCATCTCCGGCGTAGCGAGCCAGACGATTGAACTCTCTTTGGTATTCGAGAACGTCCAAACTGCCTTGTGTGAAAGAATAGAATTCCTCACGCATTTTCTCCATGAGTCCATCGGGAATGTGATGGCGCACGAAGGCTTGCTTGAAATCCTCCCATGTGATTGCCACACTAGGACCTCTCATTTCTTGGAAATTCTCCCACCAAGACATGGATTGTCCACGGAGAAGGTAGGTCACGTAAGGAACACGGTCCTCGTCAGCCACATGAGCTACCATAAGAGTACGGTTCATTTCACGGAGCCAGTCATCAGCATCCAATGGCTCGGAGGAGGTATCAAACGTGCGCGGGTTGAGCTCAAGGAACTCCCGAATAGACACCCGGGTGTTGCCATTACTCCCAAGGTCTTGGTTCTGCTGCATCTGCTTTATAACTTGTGTCATCTGAGACAGCACTTTCCCCATCTCGGGTGGCAGTGTGTGTTCTTCGTCACCACTTTCCATCCTGAAGAAGATACCAAGATTAACACACTAACCGGATAACAAAATCCAATATAAGTGCTTAAAAGGATTACTTCAGACAGTAAGTCGACAGCATAGAACAAGGATGGAGGTTAACAACGGATCAACAGATAAGTTGTTACAATGGAAGAGAAGATTTGTGAAGGATGATATCGAAGCAACAACTAGGAAACAGGAGGCCACAAACACCTGAGGTACTACGGAGAAACCCATCCTGGCTTCTAAAGTATCATTATCTACTACTTAAGGAATAGAGGATCCACTTCCGGGGCTTACACGCCTCCGTTCTCAATCGTGAGTAGGCAACATGATAAATCATGTCACAACCACCTCCATTCCTATGGTCTAGTAGATATAACCATCCTAGAGAAACCAGGATTCGTGAAGACCTAACTTGAAAGTTTAGATGAGAAGAGAAAACAACGTTGCACTTCCTTACCAGAAAAGGGAGGGTGGGTGGGGAAAGAAATAAAATGGCAGAATTCCTACTCTCACGTTTCATTTTTCCTATATAGCTACAAAATAGTTTCTAGACTCAACTGCGACCAGTAAAAGGGATCCTATAGGCAGACAGGCTCTGATACCATTTGTCGCACCCGGACTTCTAGAGGATACTCGCAGTTCCGTTGAACAGTAGTTGATTGGATTACGGGGCTTACCGGCACCCGCATCTCTTACGAGTAGGCCAACACACGTATGTGTGACAACCAACCCCTATCTGTTCAGCGTCTACGTAAACCATCCCATAGAAATCAGGATACTACCATTGACGTACTTCATAGCATACACACATGGTACATCAACGGCGTTGAACAAAGTGATAACACAACATATCTCTAAGACACAAAAGATGGAAATAAGTTGCAAATGGCTCTCACTAGAGCAGAGATAGCAAATACAATCATCCAGAGGACACATGTCCCAACATATCATCATTACAACACAGCGGAAGCATTCAAAAGGTCTGAGTACAGACAAAATCCAAATAGGCCTAAGAGGCCGGCAAGGAAAGGAAAACGGAGCCCATCCACGAAGTCTCGGATCCTGCCCGGGTCCGCTATCTACTCGTCAACAGCCTCGTCGTGCTCCACGTAGTAGCCACCATGGGGATCCTCGGAATCGTAGTCTGCGGAAACCACAGCCCCAAAGGGGTCAGTACATAAACGTACTGGCAAGCAAGACTCACAGTTCACCAAAGTGTAACCCGTCAACACCAAGCACAGATGCTTTGGGTTCAACGGAAGGAAGGGTGATATAAAAGATGCGGCAGCGGGCTGCACTAACCAACTACAGAAACATACTATGACTTCCGGCTAACAGAAAGGAGATAAGATAGCGTATCGTAACCAACTACAACTAACTCCAAACAAACCCGTCCTGGATCTCGCCCCTTATCCAAAGAAGCAATCCGAGGATAACTCACACAGTTGGATTAATGATGGATCAGGTTATTGTGTCGATAACCTATTACTAGTCAAGTTATTATAGTTAGGTGTAAGTTGTCTGAGTACTTGTTAGCCAGTACTTTCACCAAGTCGTCACATAACAGCGGACAGCACGGCTTCTCGAGAAGATTCATCCCTGCAGGGTGTGCTCCAGTACCCGTACACACTCAAGCCACCAACTAAAACTCAGGTTGGCTTGACACGACTCGAACCATCTCTACAACCTGTCCTAGGAGCCACGGAGCTATAAGGTCCCGGCCAGTCCGACCTAACCTAAGCGCAAGGGTGAAAACCACACCCCCCGGCACCACAGGCCTCGCCCTATATGCATCATCATCATCATAATCATCAGCAACAGTAACCATGGGATCGACCCATTCATGCTTATGCGCAAATGGAACACCCGAACTAAGTGTGGCTCTTCGGACAAACTGCAGATCAGGTCAAAGTCGAGGGGGGTTCCATACTACCACTCGGATGCGGTGAGCACGCTCATCATGGATCAGTAGACAAGACCCTCTTCCTAATTAGGGTCGACACTAGCAGGCCTCAAAACCACGCCGGGCCTCCTACCGGTGCCTTATCATCAAATTATTATTACCCATAACATTAACAGGTTGATTGTTTAACATCGAGCCCCAGAACATAATAAAATATGATAACAGAAAGTAACTGGCAGCAGACTCGAGCAAAAACAACCCTAAGCATGCTAGTAAGACACGGGCAACAAGCAACGGGGTTATAGGTGTGGAGGTGAGGCAATATCAGGGTTTAAGGATACATGTGATAGGTTCGGAACACAAGCAACGATACATAGGGATAGCAGAATAGACAACGGAAAGTATCGGTATCCAATGTTGAAAGGAACACGATGGTTCATGTGAGTGAATACTTGCCTGCAAACTCAGTAGCCTGGTACTGAGCTAAGTCCTCAGAAAGGGGTGTCGTAAGGATCGTCTGTCTCAACGTCGTCGTCTATCCGAGAAGAAGCAAACAAACAACGCAGAGAGACAAACAATCAATAACATGGCATAATGCACAATCATGGGATGATGCATGTCAATTTAATTGATGCATCAGAAATAACTGGTTGACATGGTAACAATATTAAATGGACCCCTATGCAATTGGGGTTGCATATGGAAAGCCCATGAATTTAGGTTGAAATAATTGTTTTACAACTAATCAATAGGTGAAAGTGGATTAGCATGATGCATGGATGAGGAAAACAGAAAAATAACAACAATAGAATCAATTGGAAATAAGGTTTACCAATTTTGGAAATTTATTTATTAAGTTATGGAATTTTGGTTCCTTAAAGGTGTTACACAAGCATTTGTTGTTTTCATCAAGTTTAATTGTTCAAAACAGATAACAAAGTTCATATTTGAATAGAACACCAAATTTTAGGTGGAATACATGTTTCAATTATTGAAATAGGAATTAGAATGAATTAATTATGAATTAAACAAGTTTAGACAAGATTTAATTGGAATTAAATTAAGTATGAATATTATTTGAATTTTTATTTGTTCAAAACATTAATTCAAATTCATATGAAAAGATCATGTTTTTCTGGTTTGAAAAATATTTTATATGTTCAAAAATAATTTAATTTGAGCAAGTTATGAATTTAGCAGTTTTAAATGAATTAAACAAGGTTTAAATTAGTTAAGCAATTTTAATTATTCAAATCATGAAACAAAATTTATATTTGGTTAGGTGGTTTAAAATGGCATGGAAAACATATTTTATTTGTGTTATTTGAGTTAAGTTTGAATTAGTTATGGAATTACCCAAAATTAAGATTATTTGTTTGAATTTGAAATTTGAAAATATTTGCAATGCTCAAAACAGAAAACGATTGACTTAAATAGGTAGGGTATTTAATTTGGTATGGAATACATATTTAAAATGTTGAATTTGGAGTTGTAATTAATTAGTTATGCAATTTTGAAGTGTAGGTATTAATCTGCCATTTTATTCCACAGCTAGGGACTTGGAAACATAACTGCAGGGACCTAGAAGAAATATACAAGGACCTGTGCGAGAAATGGAGGGCTGTGCTGGATCTGAAAAAAAAAACAAAAAGATGTTTTGCCAACGCGCGGGGGGAGTCGAACCCGCGACCCCGCGGTTGCGTGCACTGCGCGCTGGCCACTGCGGTGGTTGCTGGTCTCGTGACAGTACAGGGGGACTCGGGTGGATATGCTTCTGTTAGGTCGCGCAATCTGAACTTAACTGAATCTTTCTGTGGGTGCAGGTTCAGGTGCGGACTGAAATCGACGGAGCGATGGCCGCTGGTGCTCGACGCTGCTGTGTGTGCGTGCGGCGCTCGTGCGGTGGCCGGTGTGCGGTGCGGATGCACGCGTGCGTGCTCGGTGTGCGAGGCAGAGAGGGGAAGGAGGCGAGGGCAAGGAGGGCAACGCTCACCACCCGGTCGAACAGAGGAGCGGTCGCAGCGGTGGGGGGCGACGGTGGCGGGAACACGGGATGGCGGCGGAGCTCCCGGTGCTCCCGGTGGAAACCGAGGCCACGGCGAGGATGAGGGGAGCGGGGCGGTTCCGTTCCCGGCCCAAGCACGGCCGGGAGGGCACCGTGGCGGCGGTCACCGGAGAGGGAAGGCGGCGGTGGTGGAGGACCTCGGTGGTGTTCGTTCAGAACAGAGAAGAGAAAGGGCAGAAAAGAGAGGGGATTGGCGGCGCTCGAGGGAGGGAAGGTGGAGGAGGCTAGGGTACAGAGGAGGGGGGAGCTCGAGGTCAGGTTATAGGAGGAGGGGTTGAGCTCGGGACCGTTTGATCCTGCACCTGTCCGACGTGGGCAATGGAGATGGTTGCCGTACACGAGGTGGAAGACAACGAGGGGGTACCAGGCTTTGTGAAAGATGGGCTGGCCCAAATGGGCTGGATGCTCTATTCCCCCTCTCCTTTTCTCTTTTATTCTTTTTCTGACTATTATTTTTTTTTTGCTGCAAAGGAAATAGAGAGAAAAAGGAGAGGTTTGTGCTAGGGAAAAAAATTAGGGAAAATTTGTAATGATTTATTTTTGTAACAACACCTTAAGATAAACTTTTGTTTTCCAATTATTTTAATTTATGGTGTTGTTTGGAAACAAATGATTTTAAGTGAATTTTTTGATATTAATGAATAAGTGAAACTTAATCAATGTAAAGTGCTTAATTTCAAGTTTTAATGGAACAATTTATTTGTTTGTTTTGTAGTTTTTATTTGAAACATGTAACATAACAAGTATGAACCAGAAATTGAATTTTTTGTTTGGAATTCAAATAGAAAACAAATGGAAACAAATGAGATCAAATGCAAAACAAATGCAAACAAAAAGCAATGAATATGATGACATGATGCAAAGCAATAACTTAACAAGAAATAAAACATTCTAGGGGGGAGATTTTCATACTTGGGATGTTACACCACGGAACCTTGACAAAGGAATAGTTCTTAAGTAACTTTTTTTCTGGATTTCGAGAAACTACCGAGCCAGTTGTTTCCTTAAGTGGACGTTGGTAAATTGATTTCCCTACCTTCCCCACAATTTCCTCAATTCACAATGAGTACTTAAACTTCAAGCTTAACTTGCTTAGCCCTTGCTCTTAAACATCTACAGTTCATGTTCTGTTAGATCATAGGTATATAAACACAGATGAGTTCTTGTAGACCAGTGGTGGATGTTGGCAAGACAAGGCTACTAACATCAATACTTGCAAGGTACCTCTTGTGATTTTATCTATGTAAATAATTCATTTTTTCTTCCTACTTAGCTTATGCATTCTATACTTGGCTGGTTTCAAGGTGTGGTTATGTAGGACACTTTCCATGGAAAAGTCAGTGAATGTCCAGTTGTGGAAGGTGTCAAATTAGTTAGTGATGGCTACACTCACTGCTAAAGTATATTACCAGGGGTTGGGAGAATATTTATTGGCTTGTTTTTTCTTTTCCATTTGTTTTCAAATATTCAACTAGGGTCTCATCAAGGTGCATAAAACGGTGAGGACATGAGAGCCGAATTATGCACTTCTAAATACCAACATATGGTTTTAGAAAGTGACCAAGAATGGCATAATACATTTTTATTGTATTGTAGTCTGCAGGTCATCAGTAAGCAATTTTATTGTCCATATGGCTGCTTACCTGCGTTTTCAGAATGTAAAAGCATATAGTGTTAAAAACCAAGTGGCCGATGGTTGTAAGTACACATTATACATGCGGTTTCATTGTTTCTATACTTGACGAGACAATTGATGACAGTTTCTCTAGGGAAAACTCGGAATGATACATTTTTTTACTTACATAATCTACAAGCAGCAAGTTTGTTCCTGTTTCTTACAATAGATTATTAATAGTAAGTTGTGTTGTTTACACTCTTTCTCCCAATACCAAGTTGGTATATATTCTTTTTATTTAGAAAAATGTTGCTTTGAACCTTAGTTCCAAGGGTTAATCTTGGTATTTTTAAGACAAAGAATGGTGTGGCAGAATATGTTTGAATTTAAATTATGAAAATTACTGTTTTCCTTTACTAGCGAAAATGCCCGTGCGTTGCACCGGGAGATGAAAAATTAGCTTAGAGACTTCTTGGTTTTTCTCACAAACCGGCCGATTAGACGGATGCGTAAAATGTATTGGTCAGGAGCGAAAAACTTTCTTGGTTCTATGTTTTAGTATTTGTGTTGGTCTAGCTTTGCTTGGAAACCTTATAAAAATATCACGGACCGCAAGATGCACTCAATGAAACCGTCAAGAATAGAGATACACTATCGCGACGGCGTCGACATGATCCTTGGAGGAATCTCATGGGCACTATGTGCTCCCGCTTTTTTCCTACTGTTCCCACCCTATTTCTCCATTGTCGTTATGTGCCAATCATCCAAAAATATGCTTTCCCAATGCCATTGCTGCACTCTCTTCTTGCCGATAAGCAATAAACATGACATGCACTGCAATTGAAGATAGAAAGAAGTCAATTTATTGCCGAGAAACATTGGCACAACCTCTAACCCTAGTTCGCCATTCATATTAATATTTTTTCTATTTGATGTACTTGTTAATTTTTTTAATTTAATATACTGCTTCTAGTTTTAATATAATATTATAGAATAAGAAGTATAATGATCTATCTATTTTTATCTCCATGTGTAGATTATGTACCGTGCAAATTTTGTAGCCATCTACTTTTTTTTATTCTAGCAAATGTATCTTTGCTTTGCAATGAAAGAAACAAATCTTTGCACACAACCATATAATCCGTGGGTGGTGCTCTTTTTAATCAATTATGGTATCACTCGAATATTTGGAGCACATTTTTTATTAAATGCCCATGAGTTACAACTGCTCTAAAATAAATTAATATGTTCTCACAAACTTGGGAATCAATGTGATGTAATTTATACAACTGATTTTGAGTTTCACTTTTCAGTTTAGATCTTGTTCCCCCGATCCACTTTAGATCGTGTTCCATGTTCCACTCAGGAGCCCAAAACTGCGTCCAACCGATAAAATCGCAATATATTAGCATAGAAACATTGCTACGTGATGTTGCATCGGAATTCTGAATCTCTAGAACAACAAGCTTCGTTAGCATTTAAATGACCATGGTCCATCACCCTTGCCTTGCAGTTTTCAGAGCAGAACACCTGTGCAAAAACTTCAGAACAAACACGTGCGCAAAATCTTCAGAACATATACCCAACTGATTCCTAGAAAATCTGCATCTACATCTCCAAGTTGTCGCATCTACTCTTGTACGCGCCCAGCAGCGCAGCCGCTCGCACGATGCTCCTGGGCAACCTGTTCCTCATCACCTTCCCGGCAAAGGATAAGGTCTGCCACTCGCGCCTTCTCTTACCTCACATATTTCCATGATTAGACGACCGCTAGTATCTAGCAACACCATATGCACTGTGAAAATACGTATGCAGGGATTTTTCTCTCTCTCTATGTTGAGTGCTAAAATCTGGCCACGCTTCTCGTTGCTCTAGCATGGAAGGAATTGAGGGGCTTCTCCCACCGCGACGCTGACAACCCCAGCAGCCCCAACCTCGGCCCCATTGCCACTTCGGCTGCTCTCTTCAGCGGACGAGCTCACATCTGGTCGCGTCCAGCAGATGAGGATCTGAGCTCCTGCTACTGGAGGCGACACGCCGGATCGACAGCCTGCTGTTGCGCTGTCGTGGGGAGATGCAGTGGATCCTACCCGCTCCTCTCTTAAAAACGGAGGCGGGAATGGAGGCGCGGAAGGTGCTTGTGTATCCCGGCATGGTCCGGCGGCGACGACATGGTTGGATAATGCCCAATCAACCGCTAGCGGCGGGAAAGGGTCAAGATATGAGGAGATGGTAGAGAGAGAAAGGAGGCGGCACATATCAAACCTTGCGGAAGGCCCGGACTTATGTTGCCCCATCGCTGTGCAATACAGCCGTCGCCGCCGTTTTGCCGGCGTGCCGTCCTTGATCTCCCGCCGGCCACAGCCACGGCCGGATGCTCGCGTCCCCAGGCTGGTCTCGAACCAACTGACCCCGACTTGAGCTTCGGCATGGCCGCGACGGCGGCAGAGGTAGGATTCGGCAGCTCTCGCAGCGGCGACACGGGGATGATATTGTAAGACTGGCGGAGAAAGAAGATGGATGCGGCCAAACAATGGTCAAAGCAATTTGTTTAGCCGAACCGTTTTTCAGTAAAGCGGTGGCATTGATTGTAATTTCGATTGAAATATAGGGACAATTATAAAATGGACGAAAAATCCGCAAGAAGCCTTAGTGCTTTTATTAGTAGGTAAAGATAAAGATTTCCCCATGTGTGATCTTACATTTGGATCGATGAGTGACTATGGTGTAATTTTCATCATCTTTGTATCCCCAGTTTTTCTCGTGCGTCCTGTTGGGATCATTGCCGAGAGAAATATCATTTGTTAGTATTGTTAACAAGGGATCACGATTAAATTTCTTATATTTTTGTAGGCCGCAATATGCTCGAAATGTGTTTATTTCCAACTTTGTTATGCTGCAATCGCTTAGAAATCCGTGTATTCCAGTGTAGGCTAAATAGAGGCCAGCCACAATATAAATGGTGAAACATTTTTTACCTCCAGTGTTTCAGACTGTATTTTTTCGGATACACATCTGATGTTAAGGAGTTCTATACTCATGTGTTTGCGTGTGTTTCTAAACTGAATCCATGCTTCTTGCAGGGATGGACTTCACCGATCTGAAGCCCAAGTCGAGGTGCCTGAGCAAGATAATCATGGTTGTGCTCCTTACAGCCATGTGTGTCGTCTTGCTCACCATGCCATAGGAGGATTTCTACTGTGGTAAACCTTCCTATATCTCCTCAAGCATGCTTATTTGGAGATGTTCATTTTCATGTCACTGGATTGCAATGAAAGATGTTGTATTGCATACCTAAGTATCACAACTACGACGTGACAAATATCCTACAATCTTCCAAGCAGATCTGATGTGTGTGTTTGCCGATCCTGGACATAACCTGACTGGTATTAAGCAATAGAGTAGAAATGGATGTGTTTGTAGAAGCTGGATATCTTGTCATTCTGTCAACTCTAGATCATGTTTAAAGCAAACTTCCTCTATTTTTGTGGTCCATATAAGGTACTACATGGGGTTTTTTGTGATTCCAATAATATAGTACTATCATTTTGAAATTTTTGTTTAAATTGATGATATTTTAATCAACTATGTCTCTTTTCCATATATAACAACAATGTATTTGGAACCCGTAAATACAAGATATTGCGACGTCTAAATCGAAGTGATGCCAAACGATCTGTATATAATATTATTGTTTTATTTTGTATATTCATATGAAATCTCTAATTTATTAGCTCATCAAATTTTAGTCTGCAAAAGTAAGTTGTGGACAAAAAAGGGCATGGTTTTTTTTATTAAAAACAGAGAGTTGTGCTATGAAATAAAACATTGAATGAAGTTAATCTTGATGAAAAAATGAGACCGAGCAGGGATGCAAATTCACTTATCGATTGATTAACTGTGGGTTTCCATTTTTCTTTTTTTATGTTGTCCCCTCTCATAAGGTAGACCAACATTTTCCGAAGCATCTTATGAAGAGTATCAACTGTTTTCCGACTTGGTGCATTCTGTCTCAAGGGACGCTGAGCATGACATATGGAATTACTATTGGGGATCTAGCTTTTCAATAGCTAAAGCTTACAAATTCCTTATGGAGGAAAAATTTCCCTCCTCAATTCCTCTGTTGTTCAAATGGCTCTAGAAGTCATGTTGTCAATAAAAGCATAGAATTTTCTTTTGGCTTGGACATGCATAATTCCTGGGACCTTCTGCAGAGAAAGCATTTTTCATCGAGGATTACACGTGTGTGCTTTGCAATGATGACTACCTGGAAATGAGAGACCATCTTTTCTTCCACTGCTCCTTTGCAAAGACGTGCTGGAGTTATATTTTTTCCTTCTCTGAATTTTCAGTCATCATTCTCTCACTTGGACTGTATTTTACAGAGATTCACAAACTTTTCTTCATAAAAATAATCATTCTCAGCTCATGGAAATTTGGATGAACATGAATGATTTTATATTCAAAGGTCTAAAGCCCGACCTATATATATATATGCTGAGCCTTTAAGACAGAATTGGGATGATTGAAGCTTAGAGTAACCAGGAAGAACTATGAGCTTTTTTCGGTCTGGATAGATAGTTTCATTTGAGCTACTGCGATTTATTTGTCTCTTCCTTTACAAAACTCTTGTACTATAAAATTTCTGAAAATCAATAAAATATACAGCAAAGACTGATGTTTTCGTCAAAAAATAGTAAGGTAGACCAAGTTATATGGTTTTCAGCATATCCTACATATACCGTAATTCTATAATAGCCTAGGTTGCAATGCATTGGCTTCTTGGTTGTTCTATATACATGCTTATCCAAAGTATTTTTTCCCTTTCTTTATATGTGCCATCACTTGTATGTTAGCTTTCAACATTACCTATCCTTTCCTAAACTAATGACTCGGGTCCAGAAAGGAAAATGCAAACTTTCAACAAGCTTATCATGTTTTTTTCGAAATGGGGAAAACCGCAGCCTATGCATCGAGTGATGCACACGGATTTTATTATTTATTAAGTTTCGAAATGTCTTAAACGTTTACAGAACTTCAGAAACTCACAAAGAGACAGGCCTCCCACATGTGAGAAAGCATAGAAAACGAACTACAAAACCCTATTAATATGATGGGAGAAAAAATCTTGTGCCACCGCAATAAGCCTCTTGCATCCATCCACCATAAGCTCTCTCTGATCCGAAGGGAGTAAGAAAGCCCATAGTTGAATCCAATGCACCGCCATATAGATGACCTGTAAGACATGAAAGTCTTCCTTCCTGTTAAACACAAGATTATTCCTACAATTCCAAATAGACTAACAAAAAGCCGAGACGCCTATACGAATTCTATTCTTGGTCTTTTTGTCCATCCCATTTAACTAATTACCAAACATATTAGAAACATTGGAGGGAGGAGATATATTGTAGGTACAAAAAACTACACGCCAAACAAGTTTAGCAAAAGGACAAGAGATGAAGAGGTAATTAACTGACTCCGCATTCCCACAAAAGGAACAATGTGTATCACCTTTCCAATTCCGTCTAGCTAAATTATCTTTAGTGAGCAAAACCTTTTTATCTAGGAGCCACATAAAAATCTTGATCTTAAGAGGAATCTTCAACTTCCACAAATAAGATTTAAGGAAAATTGTATGTCCATTCATAAGATCCTCATACATAGATTTAATAGAGAAAACACCATCTTGAGTCAAATTCCAATGAAAACTATCAGGAGAATTATTTAGGGAAACATTCATTAAACGTAAACATAGATGAGGCCACATCTCCCACGAAGTCCCTACAAGTTGTCTCCTAAAAGCTATGTTAATAGGTGGAGCGTTGTGAAACACATCATGCACCGAAACATTTTTATGTTGCACAATATTATAGAGAATGGGGTATTGATCACGAAGTGGGGATGTACCAAGCCAAGTATCCTCCCAAAACCTCGTAATCTCACCATTACCCACTGTGAAAGATCCTCTATGAAATAAATCATTCTTAACTGTCATTAGGCCCTTCCAGAAGGGAGAGTCAGTAGGTTGTGCCTCAGCATGAGCTAAAGACTTACTATGAGGGTATTTATTTTGTAGCAATTCATGCCAAACCCCCTCCTCATTTAGGAGTTTAAACAACCACTTGCTAAGCAAACATTTATTTTGTAACTCTAGCACTTCCACTGCTAACCCCCTAGTCCTTAGGCCTGCAGATAATACTCCATTTAGTAAATCTATATTTGCGTTTATTCTCATCACTTTTCCAGAAGAAGAGAGATCTATAAAAATCACGTCTCTTACGGAAACCCATTGGAATTTCCATAAAAGAGAGCATAAACATGGGTAAACTTGTTAATACTGAATTAACAAGAACTAACCGATCCCCATAAGATAATAACTTCCCTTTCCAGCATCCAAGTTTTTCCTCGAAACGACATTCAACTGGGTGCCACTCAGAGTTTCTAAGTTTTGTGTGATGAATAGGAATGCCCAAATATTTGAAGGGGAAAGAACCAGACTCACAACCGAATATTTGCTTATACTGATTCTCAGCATCCTTGGCCTTTCCAAAACAAAAAAAACTCACTCTTGTGAAAGTTAATTTTGAGACCAGATAGTTGCTCAAAGATGCACAAAATCAACTTCAAATTGACTGCCTTCTGAAGATCATACTCCATAAATAATATAGTATCATCAGCATACTGCAAGATAGACGATCCTCCCTCTACTAAATGGGGAATGAGACCACTAATCTGTCCATCCTCCTTCGCTCGAGCGATAAGGATAGCTAGCATGTCTGCAACTATATTAAACAAAATAGGAGACAAAGGATCTCCCTGACGAAGGCCTTTTTTTGTTTGAAAATAATGACCAACACCATCATTAACTCGAATAGCTACACTTCCTCCTTGAACTAATTGTATAATCAACTTACACCATTCATGTGCAAATCATTTCATAGGCAATACTTGTTGGAGGAAAGTCCATTTAACTTTATCATAAGCCTTCTCAAAATCAATTTTAAAAATAACACCATCCATTTGCTTCTTCTTGAGTTCATGGATGGTTTCGTGAAGGACGACAACACCTTCCAGGATGTGTCTCCCGGACATAAATGCCGACTGAGAAGGCCTAACCACTTTTTTCACAATTTGGGTAATACGATTAGTACCCACCTTTGTGAAAAATCTTAAAACTGACATTGAGAAGGAAAATGGGTCTATATTGCTAAATTTGCACCGCATTATCCTTTTTGGGAAGCAAGGTAATGACACCAAAGTTCAGTTTAAATAATTGTAGATTACCCTCTTTCAGCTGTCTAAACATAGCCATCAGATCATGCTTAATAACCTCCCAGAAAGTCTTATAAAACTCCATCAGGAACCCATCCGGCCTAGGATATTTATTTAATTCCATCTGGGAAAGGGCCTCATACACTTCTTTCACTAAGAAATCAGAAGTAAGAATATCGTTCTTTTCTTGAGATAATTGTGGTATATCGTGAATAACTGATTCATCCATAGAGATCGCATTGGGAAACGAATCCCCAAACAGTTTTTTGTTGTACTCGGTAATAAAGGTTTTTAAGTTTTCATCACCTACTATAGTTTCTTCGTCCTTCTCAAGCTGAAAAATAATTTTCTTCCTGTGTTTTCCATTAGAAATAAGATGAAAAATATTTAGTATTAGCACCACCCTCATGAATTTATTTAACCTTTACTCTCTAAGCCCACTTAATTTCTTCTTACCTTTGAAGACAACAAATTTGATCATTTGCGTCTCTCAAAGTACCTCTCCCCTACACCGAGAGTGGACAACTCTCAGCTTTTATATCAAGCTCATCAATAATCTTAAGAAGCTTCTCTTTTTGTTGCCTATATTTACCACTCTGGTTCTTAGCCCATTCTTTCAGAAAACGCCTTAGGTGTCTAATATTATTCTGTCATATCTCAATGGCCGAGTTCCCCTTGACACTAGCAGACCACTCAGTTGCAATCATCTCATAAAAACTTTCCATTTGTAGCCACGAAAGTTCAAATGAAAAGCGAACTTTATTACCCACATGCGCACGGGCCCCAAAATCCACAAAGAGAGGGGTGTGGTCCGATCCTATTCGAGTCAAGGCCTGGATAGTAGCCATAGGACATTTAAGTTCCCATTCTACCGATGATAAGAACCTATCTAATTTTTCATAAGTTGGCGAATCTCCCCTACTCTCCCAAGTGTATTGTCTACCCGATAGCTCAATTTCCTTCAGGTCTAAATTATGAATTATAGTATTACACAAGACAGGCCATCTCGGATTAAAATTTTCTTTATTCTTATCTTCAGGCTTCCATAGAATGTTGAAATCCCCACCCACCATCAACGGTAGTGTTTCATTTTCACGGATACGAACGAGCTCTAAGAAGAATTGCGGTTTGAATTCATCCTGCGCAGCGCCAAAAACAGAGACTAGCACCCATTGGAAACCATCACTCTTATATTTGACATACAATTTGATACAAAACTCTCCAACATCCACATTTTAACCTGAATAGATGCAGCGTTTGTTCCTATAAGCATACCCCCTGATCGACCTCTTGGAGGTAAACAAAACCGCAAAGTCCAAGCCTTGAAGCTAAATATTTAAGAAAAGGGGATGCAAAATTTTCTCTTCCCGTTTTCGACAAAGCGAGAAAATCTAAATGCCTATCACGAATACTCTCTTTAATAAACAGATGTTTACCAGGGGCACGAAAACCCTCACTATTCCAAAACATACCACATAAATTATGCATCTTGAATATGTTTTGTACAATTAATGCGCACACTTCTTCTTTTAGTAGTCAAGGAATAATCTTTCTTTTTCCTTGTCCTCTTAGTTTTTTCCGAATTGACCACTAAATCAATTCCAGAAACAAAAATCATTGCTAAGCTCCTCTTCAACAAGATCCTTAGATAAACTAGCGGCTTTATTAAGAATTAAACTATTAGGTTTGAATGAATATTTCTCATCCAAATTATTTCGCAACATCGAGATAGACCTACTCAAATCAGACTCCTTAATCAACTTAGCAGACTCAACAACTTTATCCATAGAAGATCCCAAAGAAATCCCAAACTAGTAGCTCTAGCCTCAATCTCAGAATCAGAGAAAGCAAGAATAGACAAATTTGTATTAAAATTCGTAACTGGACAAGAATCCCTCCTGGCTGCCAGCCGCATAGCTCGCTCCATCTGGGAATCGTCTGCATTGTGCTGAGCACGAATACGACCGCTCGAACGCACACCCGAAGTAGCTGCATCCAAGATTCCTCCAAAGTCCATGATCTGCTTCCGAGAAATCTCCATGTCCGATCCTCCTCCCGAGAAGACAGGAAAAGAGGGCATGGGAGAAGAGAAAACCGGGGCTCTGACCGCAACATCCACATGCAGAACCGAGACAGCAACACCATCCGCGCACAAAGAAGAACCATGCGCTTCCGAATCAATGCAATCCACAACCCCTGTTACCTCCAAAGAAAACGAGTAGCTCCCTTTGACACCGGCCATCACGTCCATCGTGTCTTCTCTCAGGTGCCCAACCAGCCGAGTGTGGGATAGAAGTTGCGTTGCTGCAACGTCTGCAGTGCAAGTGCCCAGCCCGCAATACACATCCACCTCCGAAAAAACACTTCATGCTGCCGCAGCGGCAGAAAAAACCGTGTGTTTCTCTGTCGCGACGGCGGAGAACACCGCCTCCTTTTTCTTATCGACAGTCCCCGCTACCAAGTCCACCGCAGCACAAAGAGCCGGCGTCTACACACCAACTAACCCCTGCTCAAGATGTTTCTTCGGAGCTGAGCTATGTCCAACAACTGGAGAGGAGAACAACCCAGCTATATCCTGGCGAGAAAGATCAAAAGACCTTCGAACAAGAGGATAGAAAATAACACCATGTGACACCGAAGAAACAAGTGTTTTTTCACTCTCCTCTCCAAAAGGCGCAGTAGAGTCCGAATCCTTTGTGACCGTATTAGCATCCTCTGGAGTTTTGCCCGTCAATTTATCCACAACACTTTTAAAACCCATCTCCAACCTCATCGTCATCACTCTCCTCATAATCCCCTCCATTGTCCACCATATCACTATCCAAAGTCGGTGGTTGTTCCAAACCTTCAACCTCAAAAGAAAGTCTATAGAACCCATCTCTGATGTACATCTAGAAACGTTTAGGAATCTTCTAGCGATTTATGTACCCAATTCTAATACGAACAATCCCATGCTTACGAGTAAAAGTCATATCAATATCTAAAGTCATACCAAACATATCACCCACATCCCAAAGAGCCAAATAATCACCTATATGAGGACTAGGAATCCCATCCACTCTCAGCCAAACCTCAGGTAGAGTATCTGCCGGCTGAGGCGTCTGAGCCCAACTGTCAATAGTGATCTCACAAGAACTATTGGGTACAATACATCTGCCAAAGACCTTGAGTCTCTCCAGCTGAAAAATGTTTGAACTGCTATCTGTTTGTTTGTACTGAATAGTGTTCAAGTGTAATGAATTTTGTTAAACAAAGACCTTGTAAGCCACTTGTCAGCGCTATGGAGAGAGCAAGTTGAGGTGGAACCATCTGCCAGCCAAATAGAATGCGAAGAGGCCACGCACGCACACCTCTACCCTCTTAATTGCACCCACCCACTCACTCTCTCACACACGCACCCGTTACTCCTCAGTCACTTCACTTCTCTGTCCCCTCCTCACTCTCTTCACGGTAGAAACCAAGAACCAACCGCCGGATCGAGTTGCCAAGAATTGCATCTAGGTAATGTGCATGTGTATTATCCTTCATTTGCTTGATGTTCGTCCGTTTTCTTCTTCTCTGAAGGATGCTCTTCTCTTTCTGTTTGACATTCAAAATCTAAGGGTTTTTTGTGTTTGTCTTAAACTGCTCTTCTTATTATTAGATAGTAGATCGATGGACCCCAATGTGGAGGTGGTCGACCTGTCTGATGATAGTACTGACCTGTCCTGTGAGAGATGTCAGATGGAGGAGGACATGATAATGACCATCAAAGGTACTGTAGGGCCATCTTGTGTTGCATGTCTGCATGTTATTTGTAGAGACTGCGAAATAGAACATTGATGTACTGTTATTGAATGCATTGATGTAGGGACAAAGTGGTCTGCAGAGGACATATATGATGCTTACTGTGTGTACCCAATAGAGTTGTTTTGCTTCCAGAGCAAGTAGTTCTTCTAGAGGACATTTGTGACCTTCAAAAACCAAGAATTCCAATCTATGTTTGCACCATTAGAGAGGGACATGTTATAGCAGAGAATAAAGGCAAAATGGTATGTTATTCAGTGAATTTTCTTGGATTACCACCCGCAATGGCCGGTTTCCTCTCCGATCGTGCAATCCATGTACCCTAGCTAAACCCCACCCGCCATTGCCACGTGCGCAGAGAAGAAGAGACAGAGAAGAAAGGACAGAGGAGGGCATGCGCACCGTCATCGGGAGGCTCCATCTCGTACCGCAGGACTGGTTCCATGTCCACCATTGAGGGAGACGGCGACGGCTAGGAGCGGCGACGGCGAGGACTAGGCGAGGAAAGTGGCGACAAGGTCGGGCGTACGAACGGAAGTGGCGACAAATTGGGGGAGGAAACCCTGTCGGGCCAAATCCACGCAATAACTGCCAGGGACTTGGACATAAATATGCAAGAAAATGGGGCACCTGGCATTAAATCCTCCTTCCCTAACCAATATGTGAGTGTCACATCTTCGCAGGGGGTTTTCAGCACAATAACAACCGACCTGGCAGCTTTATGTGGCGTGATTATGACAGTTTTGTATGTTTTTCTCCCACCTGACAAGTTCATGTATGGGTTAGTGCATTTTTGCAAGTTTTTTTATGTATTTTCCCCCGCCTCTCAAGTTCATGTACGTAGGGTGCTAATATCTCAACTTTGTTCGATCGATCGATTACTATTAAGTTTAGCTCTACAGGTGGGCCGTGAACATGATCAGAATTAGCATAACGACCTTTTTGTTCTCAAAGGAGAGGCGCCTCGTGGCCCAACGCACAGATGCTCCTCTCGTCCCGTGACATCACCTAGCTAGCCATCCACTTGTCACACCGTCCCCATTTCATAATATACCGTTAATGATTCATCCAAACCAAACCTTCGCGTATTTTTTCTCCCACGCATCCCGTGGTGTGGACTGGAAAACAAGTTCCACGCCCTTTGCTCTTCTTCATTCTTCTTTATCAAAATGCACCCGCGCGTGAAATATGTCAGAGTTTCGCGTGGGAGAAGCTCACGCATACGCGCCAAAATCGAGCGCGACGTGAAAATTTTCCGCACACGGTGCATACTCGCGCGATTTCAACCGCCCACTGAAACCTCCGCCTTCTCTTCTTCCCCCGACTCTTGAGTACCTCGTCGCGATCTGTCGCTCCGGCCGTGCCTACTCCCCCCTTGCCATGCCGCCATGCCGGAGTAACACGAGCTTCCATGTCGTCCGCTCCCGCCCCTCCAGTGCCTACTACGCTGAGATCCGCTCCAGCAAGATGCTACTCTCGCTCGGGACATTCGACATCGCGCACGAGGGCTCCCACGCGTACGAGGCGGCGGCGTGACGGCTCAGACGACCGTGGAGCGATATGAACTTCTAGGATGTCTGGACACACCAGCAGGCACATGACTTCGCGCCGCCGTCACGCCTCGCCACCATCGAAGACAGCCGTCGCCACCATCAGCAGGAGCATTAGCTCCTCGTCGCCGAGGTGGATGAGCGTGCCATGGAAGCGTGGCGGGCGCAGTTCCCCTAGGACGTCGCTGACGAGAACGCCTTTTGGGTGTAGAGTGTCGATGTTTTGGGGTTTAGTAGGAAACGATGACCTCGTTGGAGGCATCGGGTGCTTGTTATATAGGAAGGAAAAATCCTCCTTCGTGATGTACAAGAGAGGGCCCAATACAGTGGAGTACTACTCCATAACGTATGGGCCAAGATACAAAGATATTCAACACCCTCCCTTAATCTAAAATTGTACAAAGATTTACATTACATTTAAACTCATCTAGACCCCTAACAGGAAGAGCCTTTGTGAAACCATCAGTTACTTGATCCTTACTAGAAATAAAATTTAGCTCTAGCTGTTTGTTTGCAACTCTTTCTCTTACAAAATGATAGTCTATCTCTATGTGTTTCGTCCGAGCATGAAAGACAGGTTTGGATGATAAGTACGTGGCACCTAGATTGTCACACCAAAGACATGGTTTCTGCATCATCTTAACTCTAAGATAATGAAGAAGTATCTCAACCCATATTAACTCTGTAGTAGTATTTGCTAGGGATTTATACTCAGCTTCTGTACTAGAACGAGATACCGTTGCTTGTTTGCGGGCACTCCAAGAAATCAAGTTAGATCCAAAGAAGATAGCAAATCCTCCAGTAGATCTTCTATCATCAAGACAGCTAGCCCAATCTGCATCTGAGAAGGCACTCAGTAATGTGGATGGTGAATGCATTAGAGTAATACCAACATTTACAGTACTCTGAATATATCTCAAACTCCTTTTAGCAGCTATCCAACGAGTTGTTGTGGGAGCATGAAGGTATTGATAGACTTTGTTCACAGCAAAAGATATGTCTAGATGTGTGAGAGTTAAATACTGAAGTGCACCAACTATAATTTTGTATTATGTACTATCATCGGGACCAAGTGGAGTGCCTTCATGCAAAGATAGAGTTTCTGTAGAGGACAAAGGCGTGGGGGCTGGCTTGCAACCAATCATACCAACCCGAGCTAATAAATCATTTGCATATTTTTCTTGTATCAAACGCAAACCACTTTGAGTCCTCTTAACTTCAATGTCTTGGAAATAATGTAGTTCACCAAGGTCTTTGATAGCAAAGTGAGCATTAAGATATTGTAATAGTCAGAAATTGCTTCATTGGAGGAACTTGCTACTATGATATCATCAACATAAATTAATATAAACATGCTAACTCCATACTTTTGATATAGAAACAATGAAGTGACATCTTTAGATGAAATAAAACCAAGATCATGCAACTTGGAACTAAGCTGAGAGTACTAAACCCTTGGAGCCTGTTTGAGACCAAGAGAGTTTTATCAAGTTTGAAAATATGATGAGGATTCTCATGATTTTTAAAACATGGGGGTTGTTTCATGTAAACCTTTTCTTCCAGAACACCATGTAAAAACTCGTTCTTGACATCTAGCTGCCGCAAATTCCATCCTCGAGACACTGCAACTCTTAAGAAAAGTCTAATGGTTGTAGCTTTAACAACTAGACTGAATGTGTCCTCATAATCCATACCATACATTTGTTTGGACCCTTTTGCAACAAGTCGTGCTTTGTTGTGCCATCATCATGTTTCTTAATCATGTATATCCACTTACAGTCAATCAAATTTTTGTTAGAGCTAGGAGGAACAAGATGACAAGTTTTGTTTTGAAGGAAAGCACCATACTTATCCTCCATTGCTTTGCACCAGTTAGGATCATCAAGTGCTTCAGAGAGAGATGTGGGATCTCCTGTTGAAGCAAGCATACCAGTTTTAACAGTACCGTATATATATATATATATGTATATATATATATATATATATATATTCGTTTTTCTATCATACCTGACAGTCCCATCGGTGTAATTATTTGCTTTTCTGATGCCTTTTTGAAGACGTGTACGTGCTGCAGCAAGGAGCACAGGAGGCGCTGCAGGCGCGGGTAGCACAGCGGATCCGAGAGAATCCGCAGGAGATACGAGTGAATCCGCCTGGAGATCCACTTATGTCCCCGCCTGCGACCTGGCTGTTCCAGAGTGGCCAGCCAGGGCGTCATCATTGGCGCAATCATTTGCGTTGTCGGCTGAAGACCGCAGACGAATGATGAGACCACTTGGGGGTCCCGTCTTTGGCGCTGTCGGGCGTGGCGTGTGGCGAGGAAGAGCGATGGTGACGCGACCACTCGGGGGGTCCCGCCACTGGCACGTTCTGGCGCGGGTGAGACACGCGTGCGCGTGGTGGTCTGCACGGGGGCAGGCGAGGACGTGGCATCAGGAGATTGGCGCGGGCAGAACCCTGCATGGCGCTGTCGGTTTCCTCCGTGTGGACGTCAGGTGTAGGCGAATCTGCATGGAAATCCGTGGACTCGTGATCCGAGGCTGCAACACCTGAATCAGCCTCGTTGTCAGCGTTGTTTTCGTCATCTTCTGCATCTGGTTGAGCATCGTTTTGACTATTTTCTGCACTATTTTCTCCCAAATTTTGTGCGGCTGGTTCTTCCTCTTCTTGTTCAGTGTTAATAATAGGAACAACAGGCGAAGGCATATAGTCATCAACATTTGCAACCCCATTGGAAGTAGATGTGTGTGTAGGTAGAAGGAGTATTTGTTGACGAAGAAGAGCACCGGCATTTTTGTGGATAGAAGCAAAAGGGAAAACATGTTCGTCAAATACTAAATCACGGGATACGTAGATGTGACCGGTGGATGGCTCTAGGCATTTTACTCTTTTGTGGCGGGACTATACCCTAAAAAGACACAACGAGTGGAGCGAAAAGCAAGTTTACGCTTTTTGTAGGGTCTAAGATTTGGCTAACAAGCACAACCAAAACTACGAAGAGAGTCATAGTTTGGTTTTATGTGTAACAGACGTTCAACATGAGACTCAAATTTTAGAACTTTACTAGGAAGCAAGTTTATGAGAAACTAGAAGGATACCCCGCGCGTTGCTGCGGGGATCACTTTAAAATCTACACTACATTGTAAACAAAATTTATAAAAAATGTGATACATTATATTTTGTAAGTGAATATACAAAGTTTAATTGATCATAGTATATATTTTTTAAATTATTAATATTGATAATTGGATAGTTTAATAAATGGATGATGTGTATCTTGTTTGTAATGATTAATAAATATAAGAGGAGATAACATGGATAATTGATTGGCTAGAAGAATGGATGATATGGACAGCTTGCATGCTGAAATAGAAAAATCATTAATTCATGTAGTGGGGTTTTGCTTTATAAGAAGTATAGATGTGGTTGTGAGGAAAGGTTCATCCCAAAATTTGAGTGGCATAGATGCACGAGTAAGGAGAGCCAATCCAACCTCTACTATATGACGGTGTTTACGTTCTGTAGACTCATTCTTTTGACGAGCACTAGGACATGAAACATGGTGTTTGATCCTAACTTGTTGAAAGAAAGTATTGAGTTTCTCATATTCACCACCCCAATCAGTTTGCATAGTTATGATTTTGCGATCAAACTTACGTTCAACAAATTGTTGGACATTAAGAAACACTTGATACACATCAGAACGTTTCTTAAGTAAGTAAATCCAAATAAATTTGCTGAAATCATCAATGAAGCTTAAATAATAAGTGTGCTTGCCAACAGAAGCGGGAGCAGGATCCCATACATCAGAAAACACTTGTTCCAATGGAACAGTGGAAACACTTTTAGAGACAGGATTTGGCAATTGATGGCTCTTAGCTAGTTGATAAGAATCATATATGTAAGGGTTTATTTCTGGAGAATAAGCTAACTCAATTTTTCTAAGAACGTGGTGTACTATAAATGACGAAGGATGTCCTAGTCGAACATTCCTTGTAGAAGATGATGGATTTATTGTGAGAAAAGCATGCTTGGATGAATCCTAATAAAAAGGAACTAAAGGGTGTAGACCATCGTGGCAGGGATCCTTAAACATAATTCTTCTTGTGTCCTGATCCTTGGTCAAAAAGAAAGAAACATGGAATTCAATGAATACATTGCTATCAAGAGCAAGCTTATGTATGGACAATAGATTTTTGTTGGCACTAGGAACATGAAGGATATTATTGAGATGCAAAGATGTGTGAGGGGTTTGCAAACTTGAGTGACCAATATGGCTTATAGGCATACCTTGACCATTAGCCGTGTGAATACGGTCACGGCCCTTGTACTTCTCATGTGTTGTCATCTTGTTGGGTGCTCCGGTGATGTGGTCAGTGGCAACGGTGTCAGAGTACCAATTGGTATCTACACCATATGACGCCACATTTGCAGTCTTCTGGTCGTGATCATGCTCACCATCACTGTCGAAGTCGTTGTCGTTTTTGTGCCGCCACCAGCAGTCCGAGGCGGGGTGACCGTGGATCTTGCAAGTTTGGCAAGTGATGTCCATGTATGGCGTGGGAGCACGATCAGGCCGGCCACGCCCATCCAGGTGACGGTGGTGATCACCACCACCATAACGTCTTCCTCCATCATTGCGGCGGCCGTAGTCACGACGGTCACCGTCATTACCATGACCTCCTCCATCCTCTCGACGCCACTTGTTGTCACGTTGACGGTTGTCCTCGCGGTAGCGCCCAGTGTCGCCACGGTCACCACGATGATCGCGATCACCGCCACGGTACTCCTGTCCGCGGTCACCGCCATCGCGGTAGTCCTGGCCGCGATCACCATCATGATAGCCATGGCGTCCGCGGTCACCGCCTCCAGTGGAGCGGCTGCCACTGCCGCGCTGGGCCACGTTGGCGGAGGAGGTGAAGCCACTGCTCTGGCCCGTTTCGGCGAGCATGGCTTGGCGTGTGTCGTGGGTGCAGATTTGGCCGAAGAGATCGTCGAGGGTTGTGCAGGTGTTGGCGTTGGCAGAGGCGACGATGGAGTCATAGGAGCCGTTGAGTCCGTTGAGGACGTACCCAACTAGCTCGTTTTCCTCGACGAGTTTCCCACGGCGGTGAGCTCGGAGAAGAAGCCCTTCATCTTTGCGAAGTACTGGGCAGCGGTGAGCTCATTCTTCTTGGTGTTGTTGAGGCTGCCGCGGAGGCTATTGATCCTGGATCAGGAGTGGGAAGTGAACATAGAAGTAATGATGTTCCATACCTCAGCGGTGGTCTCAAGACCAACCACATGCGCCAGGATCTCCGGCGAGAACGAGTTGAGGATGAAGGTTAGGACCGTTTGATCCTTGACCACCTATGCGGCGTAGGCAGGGTTTGGCGTCGAGACCTTTTGCCCATCAGTGGTGGACTCTACGGTTTTTGGCGGTGCAGCATCCGATCCATCGAGCAGACCTCCAGCTTGGGCGCAACGGATGGCGGGGGAGACAAGCGTCTTCCAGAACAGAAAATCCGTGCAGTTGAGTTTCTGGGATAGTGGCGAGCCTAGGGAAGAGGCAAGGCCGATGGGAATTGTTGAAGAATGCATGTTTGATCGTGGGTTTTGGTTTGGTTTTGGTCGTGGTTTTGTTGATCTGTGGCTTGCTTTGGCTTTATTTTTGGCTTGTGGCTTTGTTTTTTAGATTGGATCTTGGGGTTTTGGTCGTGGGATCAGATGAGAAATCCGACCGGAGGCTTTTCTTGTCTAGGGTTTTGATCGCGGCTTGGGATATGGATTTCGATCTCAAGAGTGGCGACCAGGTCAGGGAGAAGAGCTGCTCCGATACCATGTCGATGTTTTGGGGTTTAGGCGGAAACAATGACCTCGTTGGAGCATCGGGTGTGTGTTATATAGGAATGAAAAAAGCCTCCTTTGTGGCGTACAAGAGAGGGCCCAATGCGGTGGAGTAGTACTCTCTAACGTATGGGGCAAGATAGGGAGATATTCAACACAAGGGAGGGTGGACCGACAGGCGTGTCGGAGGGCAAGCGCACGCGGAAGGCCGTCCTAGAGGCGACCTCGCCGGCGACGACTCAAGCTAGGAGGACGACGGTCCGAGGTGGTACGACCTCTGGACGTCGTCCGACTACACCACCTCGAAGGAGAAAGAGTAGTAGTTTAGGTATTTTAAATAATTTCGTTTTAAAATTTCGTCGAACTATATCGTATGTTACTCGTATGAACAATGTTTAAATCTGCGTTTAAAAGCGGCGTCGGTGTCGGAGATGATAGCCAAATCAGTTACCAGGAAAAGAAAATGCGTGCCAAATCAAAGTCACCTCCTCCCATATTCTTTTTCCACCACTTGGAAGCATCCTCCGCCCTGCTTTGTAGTTGACCAAATACAACCCCCTCTTCCATTGCTTAATCAGTCCCAAAGAACCAACCACCACTCACTCAGTCTCTCCCTAACACGCACACTGACACACATACACACACACCAGCAATGAACAAACCACTACTGCATCACTACCAACGACTTCCCTAATCCCTACCGCCACTTGCTCACCTCTCTTCTTTGTATAAAACCACCACCGGTAGCCGGCTCTCTCTACTCGGTCAGCTGTCCAGTCGTCCAGCAGAGCACACACGACTTAGCTCCCTCACTTCCCAAACCACTAGCTAACTGCTGCTCCTCTCTCGTGCCAAGAACAAGAAGAGACACGTTCTTTCCTTGGAAGATCAGCATACATGGCGGTGGAGAGGGTTGTCTACGCGGCGGCGATCCCGTCGCTGGCGGCGAGCGAGGAGGAGTCGCAGCCTGAGCTGCAGTGCGCCGAGGGGTGGGGCAAGCGGAAACGCTCCAGGCGGCAGCAGCGCGGGCCCAGCGAGGAGGAGCACCTCGCGCTCAGCCTCCTGATGCTGGCGCGCGGTCACCGCGACCACCACACTTCCTCGGCGGCTCAGGAGCATCGGTGCTCCGTCTGCGGCAAGGCGTTCGCGTCCTACCAGGCCCTTGGCGGGCACAAGGCCAGCCACCGCCCCAAGCCGCCGCCGTCGCTGCCGCAAGCACCGGCAGCGCCCGCGGAGCCTGCTGTCGTGATGACGGCGTCGCCCGTCACGTCCACGTCCACGTCGAGCGGCGCGGGCGCGAGTGCGAGCGGCAAGGTCCACGAGTGCTCCGTGTGCAAGAAGACGTTCCCGACGGGACAGGCGCTGGGAGGACACAAGCGGTGCCACTACGAGGGGCCCATCGGCGGCGGCGGTGCTGCCGCTGCCGTGGCGAACAGAGGGTTCGACCTGAACCTGCCGGCGCTGCCGGACATCGTCATCGAGCGGTGCATGCTGCAGGCGGCAGCTGACGAGGAGGAAGTGCTCAGCCCGCTGGCCTTGAAGAAGCCGAGGCTAATGATCCCGGCGTAATTAAAACAGCAAGGAAGTTCCAACTGATCATCAGTTTGATGAGTGACTCGCAAGTCTCGTCCTGTCGGTGTGTATTCCTGGATTGCTTCCTGGTTGGCTGGTGACAGCGCGCGGAGTGTAGAAATCGAGCTGGTATTCTATCAGCGTAGCATCATCGTGTGTGTTCGTTCATATACTAGTATCTCTGTAGAAAGGTTCTTTCATTGATTAATTTGTTTGGTGACTTGGTGCATCATAATTGAATGATTTGAAACGGTATACGGATCGAGTGGGAGTACTACTAGTAGCAATTGGGTAATGACCAACTGACCAAGTGTGCAGGCAGTTGCTTGCCGTGTAGGCCACTCGTGTATGCACTGCCACACGTTAAGTACAGTTAAGTAGCCTTGTCAAACTACAGTCCCAGCTTACGGAAACTCCGTTTCAGCCACCAAATTCGGAGATCAATACAGCTCGACCAATCGAGTGTTTGCAAATGGAAGTAGTACTAATTGGCAGTCTCTGTACAACCGATGAATGCCCGATCGTCGTCGGCACAGGGAAAAGGATATGCACGCAGCGCGTGTGTGTGCTCGGGCCGGAGCAGCAAATGAGATAGTCGCAAAGTGTGGCAATTCAACGACCACGCGTTGGCTTAAAAAAAGCCAGGAGCCTACCAGGCGGCAGGTACAAGGAGAATGTTGATGGAAGATACGGAGGCTACGAGTTGTTTCCACTGAAAATGATATGGAGAAACAGACAGCTAGGGGAAGGTGGTGTGCCAACAGCGTGGTGATGCATGCAGCATGGAACATCTTGTGGAGGAGTCGGCGACTTGATAAAATGAAAGGGAAGTCGTGTCATATCATGGACGAGATATACGCTTAATTAAGATCGATCACATGCTCCTGGAGTGTAGAAAGTCGCGCTAAGTTAATTAGGAGCCGCGAGTCCAGCAGTTCCCTCCAGGGCTCCCGGCTGGCCGCTTGCAACTTTGCCATGTTCCAGGGTTGCCAGTCAAGCTGAACGGCCTTGTATGTATTTCAACGGTCCTCAAGGAGACCCAGGCCTTGTTCCAGGGTTACATCAGGAAAATTTTCCTAAGGTTGAGGCTGTTTTCCGCAGGATGCATGCGTGATTAATTGCCTAACACCGCGGCGCAGGCATGTGCCGGGCCACGTCGATTCCATCTCACGTCTTGAAGTGTTATCCAACAGGGTTTCGGTGAAAACACCTCATTCACCCTATATATCCTCTTCTCCGCCCCAACCCCTTTCCCATCAATTCAGTTTGGGTTGTCTGAAACACATGGATTTTTTCGGTTGCATTTCAACATAATCTGAGGCGAAAGAAGCATACTATGGTAATGTGAAGCAATGCAAATCAGATTTCTAGCGTTCCCGTCTGTAATAGTGATCAAGTCTCTCAATTCGAAGGCAGCCCAGCTTGTACTAGCTATTGCCCTCAGCCAAAAATCATCGGCCAGAAACAAAGATGAATCGGTGTCCGTGGGCTAGCTAGTATAATCGGAGAAGAATCGATCAGCTTCATGTCCCGGCGAGAGTTCCTGGCGTCAGTATTTGCCTAAATCTGGAGTTCTGCACAAGGCCAACAGAGGAGGTAGCTCTGGAGTTCCAGGTCTTTGGCAACCATAGTGTCAAGCTTGGCCGGCTGCCTGATACTGTAGGCGATAACGCCCACCGGCAAGAGTTGAGACTTTGGTGCAGGCTGTGCTCGATGCCTCGACTCATATGTAATGGCAATGACGATTTCAGCACAAGGTATGCACTACCGAATTACGTTACATAAAGTGTATGAAACTATATCTTGATCATTGATCAACAGCCAACAGGGAATCGATCAATCAATCAAGGCCTTTCTTGGCTGAGCGCCGGCACCACATTCTAGGCCCTGCAATATGTTCTTCGGGGTCGTCATTTTCTACTGTACATTCATGTCCTCCAGCTTGATTCTAGCTATATATATATTCTAGACTCTAAAATAAATAATTTCACATGCAAACAATCAGTGCGATTTACAACGGCAAGCAGAGTGAGATGCAAATGCTACCATAGGCAGAAAAGCAAGCAATTAACTGAACTTTGGGATACCAGAAATAATTCTCTTATGGTAATATCGGTCAAAAATCGTATGCCTTAAGTTTAAACATCAAACGGACAATAGACCATACAGCAAAAACAAGGTGTCTAGACTATTTTTATTTATTTTTACGGTAGGGGAGACAAGATGAATGTTGATACAGCAGCATGCGTTCAAGGGTAACAGCTTGTGAGTTCTGTTATCATTGACAGTTAAGTGCTTTCCTGAAGCAGTGTACACGGGTGGTACAAAACCTCCTCAAAAATTTAGGTAAATCCATGATGTAAAGTCACAATAACAATTCCCTTGCACTTTTGGTATTATGGTAGTGGTAATCCTATCATACGAAAAAACAGTTCCTATGCAAGATGCGACTTTCAAATATTTGACTGTAGTTTCCAAACAAAATTGCACCATTAAACCTTCATCAAGCAATAATATGAACATTAATTCATGCATATTGATGGGGTTGAGTTCAGAGAAAGACCACGAAGTCGCACCTGCCAATCTGCCATAACCAGTATAAAAAACTTAAGCAAGATTCATACAAACAACAATAGAGCACAGCCTGGGAGCACGGAAACAAGCAATTACTCAACTCGGGTTATCATGAGATTGCTTCTACTCAAGTGGTGCCTCCTTTATCCTAGGGATCAGCACTGGGTGAGCCGGATGCACATACGAGAATATACCCACGCTAAAGCACTGGCGAGGACTTTCGTAGCTCATTGTGCCCTGCTCCATGGAATAGGCAGACACAATATTAGCCACGCTCATGTAGATAATATCTTCTGTTGGGTTGAAGCCAAGCAATGTAAAGAGTGAATTTGAGTTGATGAGACCCTGGATAGTAGACGACCAAAATCTTGCCGCCCAAGTTGCTGCTTCCAAGTTCCGTTGGGCTAGTTCCATGAGACCAACTTGGTGAACCAGAGTCCAGGACATGCCATTTTCACCTTCTTTCCACAGTTCCCACACCTCAAAACCTGAGGAGTCGATATGTGCATGCCGAAGACTTCCACCCTGTCGTTGTTGAATATATTAGCAATTTAGCACATGATTTAATTCGAAATAACATCAGATAAATTGCGACAGCAGCAAGTACAATAATCATGCAAATATCTAGATCTAGTACAGTAGACAGATTGATACAATCTATTGCAAGAACTAGACATACGAATTCCAGTAACATCTCATACAGATGAGAGAGAGATACGTACGATGGAGCGGTAGCGGCACCGCCATTGTTGTTGTCCCCGGTGTCGGCCATGTCGTTGATGAAGAGCCTGCTGAGGTCGGGGAAGAAGTCGTCGTTGGGGAAGTAGTCGCTGTCAGCAGTCGCGCGAGTGCGCTCCCCAAAAACCTGATCGCCCCTCTCCCGTACAGGATCACAAGAGGCGGGGTTCTGGAGGCCTGCTGTCCCTTCTCGCGGTGCACGCCGAAAGGAGGGATGGAGAAGACTTGATTGGCGGCGCAGTGTTCTGGAACGGTGGTGCGAAACCATATGACGAAGTGGCGGCTAGGGTTTACCGTATGCGCGTATTTATATGCGGGCTGGGAGAGACGTGGGCGTAACCCCACGTCTGAGTCGGTTCAGCTCCACGATCCAGAAAGAAAACCGAAACGGTTTTAGAATTAACGCGTCCGTTTAATACCAAATTAATGACTCATTAAGTTTTTCCCGACCGACAAAATAAACGCTCTCGGCTCGGCTCATTCCCGCAACCCGCGGCGCGGCGCGTCGTGACGAGGCGTGGCGAGGCGGGCGGCGGAGGAGGAGCGCGCGTGTGGCACACCTCTCCTCTTGCCTTGCCTACTCATACATGAGCTAGAATGGCTCACCTTATATGGTGGTTCCACTCTCTCCAAACTAGCAATGTGGGACTAAACTTTAGTCCCACTCACTCCACTCATTATTCATGAATGGGCCATGACACTTTCAGGATTTTAGTGGGCTAGACATGTGAGCCCATATAATTGGCCCATATAAAATTCCAACAATCCCCCACAAAGTGTCATTAGCACATTTCATAAACTCTGTTCCAAAACATTGTTTATATACCGGTGTTAGTGAAGACTGTTAAGTTGAACTTCCACTTAGAACATCATGCTACACTAGTTCACAACTTGAATAGTGGACTACGCCTTGAACTACAAGTTTGTTGTGATACCAGTTTCACACAACATCTGAACCGATACTAGGCTGCCGCAAGGCTTCCCCGCGGTTTGGAGCGTATGCGTCATACTCCGAAGGCCTTTCATGAGTTTATTAGAGAGCACCCGATTCTCATAGACTGCGACGTTTAACAGTCAGACTCATATAGGTGAGTTCCTCAGGAGATGTTCTGTAGGACACATCTCTGCTTATATAAATAAGCCACTTGGAACACATTAAGACAAATGTCAACCTACCATACAGATCAGGAGAGTATTGCATCTTTTATGGAGTGGAATAAAATATAAGGATACTCTCCTCTCAGCCGACCAACAGCTTGTCTCCCACTTCTAATTCACGGGATCTCCGATCACATAGAGTGGGTTACCACTGTGGGCAACTCATAACGTGGGTCTCAAACCCATCTCCCTCGATGCATTATCTATCACATTCCGTGATAAACCCTTTGTGAAGGGATCTGCCAAGTTCATAGATGTTTGGATATAATCCAACGCAATAACTCCGGAGTTCTTCAATTTTCTGACAGATTTTAATCTCCTCTTCACATGTCTTGATGACTTTGCATTATCCTTAGAACTGTTCACTTTGACGATCACAGTTTGATTATCACAGTTCATTAGGATTGCGGGTATTGGTTTTTCAACCATAGGCAAGTCCATAAAGAGCTCACGAAGCCACTCTGCCTCAACAGTGGCTGTGTCTAGTGCTGCGAGTTCTGCTTCCATAGTTGACCTCGTTAAAATGGTCTGCTTGCAAGACTTCTAGGAAACAGCGCCACCACCAAGTGTAAAAACATAACCACTAGTGGCCTTAAGCTCATCAGCATCAGATATCCAATTAGAATCACTATATCCTTCCAGAACCCTCGGGTTTCCGGTATAGTGAATTCCATAGCTCGCAGTGCCTTTTAAATAGCGCATAACTCTCTCAAGCGCACGCGAATGATCATCTCCCGGATTGGAAACAAACCGGCTCAATTTGCTCACTGCAAAAGAGATGTCAGGCCTCGTGGCACTCGCCAAATACATAAGCGAGCCTATAATCTGAGAATATCTCAGTTGATCTCTAGTAATCCGTTGATTCTTTCGAAGCAACAAACTAGCATCATATGGAGTTGAAGAAGGCTTGCAGTCACTATACCCGAAGCGACTCAAGACCTTTTCCACATAGTGAGATTGAAGCAGTGTGATCCCACCATTATCATCTCTCAACAGCTTGATGTTCAAGATAACATCAGCTACTCCTAAATCCTTCATCTCAAAACAGCGAGATAAGAAATCCTTAACTTCCTTGATTAAATCAAGATTGGTCCCAAAGATCAATATGTCATCAACGTATAGACATAGAATAACTCCCTCGCCCCCACTATGGCGATAGTACACACATTTATCAGCTTCGTTTACAACAAAGCCTTCAACAGTCAAAGTCCTTTCAAACTTCTCGTGCCATTGCTTAGGTGCTTGCTTGAGGCCGTATAATGACTTCAATAACTTACACACTTTGCCTTCCTGACCGGGTACTACGAAACCATCTGGCTGCTCCATGTAAATTTCCTCGTCCAACTCTCCATTAAGGAAAGCCGTCTTAACGTCCATTTGATGAACGAGAAGACCGTGCGAGGCAGCCAGTGAGAGTAGCACACGAATGGTGGTCAGTCTAGCCACAGGTGAGTAAGTATCAAAGAAGTCTTCACCTTCTTTCTGGGTATAACCCTTGGCCACAAGCCTTGCCTTGTACTTTTCAATTGTACCATCAGGCCTAAGCTTTTTCTTGAACACCCACTTACATCCTACAGGTTTACACCCATAAGGACGATCAGTGATTTCCCAGGTTCCGTTAGCCAAGATGGAATCCATCTCGCAACGAACAGTCTCCTTCCAGTAGTCAGCATCAAGAGACGCATAGACTTCTGAAATAGTCTTGGGTGTGTCATCCACGAGGTACACAATGAAATCATTACCAAAGGACTTTGCAGTCCTCTGTCTCTTGCTCCTTACAGGAACTTCATTGTCATCCTCCTCGGGATTCTCAACGTGTTCTATCGGAATGGTGGATTCAGGAATCTCAGCTAATTCCTGACTAGATGAAACAGGTTTCTCCTGATTTGATGAGCTAGACATATCCTTCATAGGAAATATGTTCTCAAAGAAAGTCGCATCATTCGACTCCATAATCGTACCAACATGCATGTCGGATACCTCAGATTTTACTATCAAGAATCTATAACCAATGCTATTAAAAGCATAGCCCAGAAGAACACAATCTACGGTTTTAGGTCCAAGCTTGCGCTTCTTGGGAATTGGTATATTGACTTTCGCCAAACAACCCCAAGTACGTAGGTAGGAGAGTTTCAACCTTTTCCTTTCCCATTCCTCAAATGGAGTAATGGTTATATTCTTTGTGGGAACTCGGTTTAGGACATGACATGCAGTCATTAGCGCCTCCCCCCACCATGCCTTGGAGAGACCCGAAGTGTCTAACATGGCGTTAACCAAATCAGACAGCGTTCGGTTCTTTCTTTCAGCCACCCCATTTGACTGAGGTGAGTAGGGAGGCGTCCTCTCATGAATAATACCGTGTTCAGCACAAAAAGAATTAAACTCGTTGGAAAAATACTCTCCACCACGATCAGACCTAAGCCGTTTAATTTTACGATCAAGTTGGTTCTCTGCTTCGGCCTTATAGTTCTTGAAATAAGTTAAAGCTTCATCTTTAGATTTTAGAAGATACACATAACAATATCTAGTGGAGTCATCAATAAGTGTCATAAAATATTTCTTTCCACCTTTTGTCAATACGCCATTCATCTCACAAAGATCAGAATGTATAAGTTCTAGTGGTGCCAAGTCTCTCGCCTCCGCAGTCTTATGAGATTTGCGAGGTTGCTTAGCTTGAACACACACTTGACATTTGGAACCTTTAATAGTACTGAATTTCGGAATTAAACTCATATTTGCTAACCGCGTCATGCAACCAAAATTAATATGACAAAGTCGTGAATGCCAAAAATCACAATCATTATCGTGGCAAACATTATTAATAACTTTGGCGCAAATATCTGACAAGGATAAGCGGAACAAGCCTCCGCACTCATAGCCTTTACCAATAAATTGTCCATACTTGGAAATTACAACTTTATTAGACTCGAAAACCAACTTAAAACCATCTCGACATAAACGTGAGCCGCTGACGAGATTTTTATTGATGGAGGGCACATGATGAACGTTCTTCAGTCGCACGATCTTCCCCGAAGTAAACTTCAGATCGACCGTACCAACACCACGAACAGTAGCATGTGACCCGTTCCCCATCAGCACGGGGGAAGTCCCTGTGACCTGATAAGAAGAGAACATAGAAGCATCAACACAAACATGTACATTGGCACCTGTGTCAATTAACCATTCAGGTGAATGACAAACTGAAAGAATAGTGGGAACTATACCGTACCCAGAGTCCTTCATCTCAATGTCAGCCATGACAACATTAGCGGTCTTGCCGCTGTTCTCCTGCTGCTGCAGCTCATAACGCTTAGGGCACTTTGGAGCCCAATGGGTCAGTTCACCGCAAACGTGACATGACCCCTTTCTCTTCTTGAAGTTGGTAGAGTGCGACGGCTTAAACTTGCCATCGGGCTTGCCTTTACCCTCGGATTTCTTCTTGTTATATTTAGGCTTGTTGGGCGGGTAATGTTTCTTCTGTACCACATGAGCAGAAGAACCTACCTCAGCAACCCGAGCACGTGTATCCTTTGCTCTCGCCTTCTCTTCCACATCAAGAGATCCGATGAGGTCCATAACGGAAAACTCATGTCTCTTGTGTTTTAGAGAAGTAGCAAAGGAGCTCCATGAAGATGGAAGCTTGGCAATATTGCCTCCGGCCACAAACTTGTCCGGTAACATACACTTAAAGTGCTCAAGTTCTTTAGCGAGTGACTGTATCTCATGAGGCTGTTGAACAACAGAGCGCTCATCAGTCATCCTGTAGTCATAGAATTGCTCCATGACATACAGCTCGCTGCCAGCATCCGAGGCCCCAAATTTGGCCTCGAGTGCAGCCCACATATCCTTGCCGTTATCAAACGACATGTATGGATCCACAATAGAATCATCAATTATACCGAGGAGGGCACTTTTAAACATAGTGTCCATATTCTCAAAGGCCTCCAGCTGTGCTAGATTGAGATCGCCCTCAGGCTTGCCCTTGGTGGCCGCATAGCAGCGCAAGGTTTGAAACCATAGCACTGCTCTCGTGCGCCACCTCTTATAGTCCACACCCTTGAAAGGGTTTGGCCTTGTCGCCGCAATGACAGACGGCGCAGGTGCAACAAATTGCCTATAATCAGGTTTTTGGATTGTTGAATATATTAGCAATTTAGCACATGATTTAATTCGAAATAACATCAGATAAATTGCGACAGCAGCAAGTACAATAATCATGCAAATATCTAGATCTAGTACAGTAGACAGATTGATACAATCTATTGCAAGAACTAGACATACGAATTCCAGTAACATCTCATACAGATGAGAGAGAGATACGTACGATGGAGCGGTAGCGGCACCGCCATTGTTGTTGTCCCCGGTGTCGGCCATGTCGTTGATGAAGAGCCTGCTGAGGTCGGGGAAGAAGTCGTCGTTGGGGAAGTAGTCGCTGTCAGCAGTCGCGCGAGTGCGCTCCCCAAAAACCTGATCGCCCCTCTCCCGTACAGGATCACAAGAGGCGGGGTTCCGGAGGCCTGCTGTCCCTTCTCGCGGTGCACGCTGAAAGGAGGCATGGAGAAGACTTGATTGGCGTCGCAGTGTTCTGGAACGGTGGTGCGAAACCATATGACGAAGTGGCGGCTAGGGTTCGTGGGCGTAACCCCACGTCTGAGTCGGTTCGGCTCCACGATCCAGAAAGGAAACGGAAACGGTTTTAGAATTAACGCGTCCGTTTAATACCAAATTAATGACTCATTAAGTTTTTCCCGACCGACAAAATAAACGCTCTCGGCTCGGCTCATTCCCGCAACCCGCGGCGCGGCGCGACGAGGCGTGGCGAGGCGGGCGGCGGAGGAGGAGCGCGCGTGTGGCACACCTCTCCTCTTGCCTTGCCTACTCATACATGAGCTAGAATGGCTCACCTTATAAGGTGGTTCCACTCTCTCCAAACTAGCAATGTGGGACTAAACTTTAGTCCCACTCACTCCACTCATTATTCATGAATGGGCCATGACACTTTCAGGATTTTAGTGGGCTTAGTGGGCTAGACATGTGAGCCCATGTAAAATTCCAAGAAACAGTGGTCCCCATGGACACTGTCAGGCAATGGAAGGACCTGGACAGAGTAGCTATCGGAGTTGTATGCAATGACCTTGTTCTTCTCACGGCCTCCGATACAGTATGCAGTGCCACTCTGACCAAGAAACAGTGGTCCCCATGGATATGCATCCACATCTAGATGCGGATATCGGATGGCCGTCGCCTCCCACTGACCAGTGTCTGAAGAGAATACCTTAAGATCCAGGCATCCACCTGTCTTATGCCATTCCATAGGGTAGTTAAAAAGGAAAACTTGAAAGCACCTGATGATGCCGTCTCCATTATCAGTCACCGACAAGAGGCCGCCATACAGACAATAGTGGCGCCACGGCAGCTCCGGGAGAGACACCCACTGCCAAGACACCGGGTTGCATACGTAGTATTCCGCTACATTGTTGGTTCCCAGCTGTTGAGTGCACGATGAAGATCATCCTGGCGTCGCCCATAGTTTCAACCTGCAACTGAGGCTCGGGCAAGTGAGGCAAGAATCCGAGGTCTTAAGACAATATGGACTCCGTTGCGGACGGGCGAGGAGAGCCGACGAGGAAGCAAGGGAAGTGTCCCCAGGGGCGAATCAGTGACTCCGTCTAGAGGAAGACGCCGGAGAGGTGTGGGGAATGCGACTGCCAGTAGCGAGAGACGAACCCAGGGCTAAGGCTGATGTCGTTGTAGCGGCGGGAGACAGCGCGGACGTGGTGGGGATACTTGGCCGGCAGGCGGCGTAGAATCTCCTCCACGATGTTGGCGCAAAGGAGATCCATCGATCTCTTCTGCTGACACACACAGTAACATGCAATGAATCAAGGGTACTAGGAGACGAATTGCGTGCTTGGCAAGCTGAATCTAGAGTAGATGTACGAATCGAGAGAGATCGCGATTTCTTCGCACGAATGAATGAATTAATTAATCGAGAAAGCCGTTAAGGACTTCACTGACCAGCGGGTGGTGGCAACTAGCTCAAACTCGAGTTGAATCAGGCGAGATAAACAATTAGAGTTCGTCGGACAAGAGGGGAGGGCGAGCAGCTGCTTGAGTTGGCCATGGCCGGCACATTGGGGAAGAAACCCTCGAAATGTCGACTTGTTCCGAGGGCGTAGCGCTGCAGGCAAAGGAGCGGCACGGCCCGATTCGCACCTAAAAATCGCAGGGCCGTATACGGCCCGGCCTAATTTTGACGCGCTGGGCCGGCCCACGCACTGAGTTTTTAGAGTGAACACGGCCTGTTAGGCACCAATATGGCCCGTGGCAGAGCTCGTTAGACACTAATAAGTCCCGTTATATCTGAAAATAGGTAAAAATAGCTTAAGGTCGAGGATCAATTGTTTCAGATGATGCATCGATATGATAAGAACGACAATGTGGTGAAAATACCCCACGCATATATCGGTCACTGCAAGGTTGTTGCGATACGATCAAACCCATAGTGAGCCGGTTCTGTGAATGCTTAGAGCAAGTTCGGTATGCTCCTGCAACTGAAACTAACGAGGGTGATTATGTGAGTGTGCACAAGTCGAGGTTGTTGCTTTCTTTGTCATTGCTGTCATGTTGACGCCGTTTCAATTTATGTAGAAATGAATTGTCAAAGAAAGGTACAAAGACATATCAACTTCCAAGGGCAAGCCATTTCCACTCGATCATTGTTGGGCTTTGCTCCAACGGAGTGAGAAATGGAAGGTGAGGGAGATGCAACCAAAGAAGGGTGAAGTGAACTTGATCGATGACAAGGACGATGAAGTAGGAAAAAACTATGGAAGGCCCTTGGGCACGAAGAACTATCGCGGTGAATTATGCAAAATGTTCATAATTTCGAATTTTCGGTTTACGTGTTGAAAACTACTCCGCTGTAACAGTCCCCAAACCCGGCCAGTAAAACAGAATATTCTGCAAGTTTTCAACTGCAGAACGCGCTTTCCTCTATTCCTATCCCATGTTTACTGTTCCGTGAGATAGGGGTTATGCTAGAGACGCTCTAACGTTGAGAAGGGAAGTCAGAGGAGCCATATTGTTGGGCAGTGTAAAACCAAGGAGCAAAGCAGAGTACTTTAGCAAATATTGTATGTATTATACTGTAGCACTGAGTTATTGTAGATAGAAAAAATAAAATAATAATTTTATTATACCATAAATTTGTTTGTATACTATTACTATAAATGTATATAGTAGATTTGTAGTTTGCAAACTAGTTTAAATTATTTAAGCCTTAATCATATGGATTGAAAGAAAGAAGTAAAGTCAGGCTACCGTATCTTCTCTAGCTTTGTTTCCATTAGTTAGAGGATACAGTTCCTGTGGCGTGGCCGTCTTGGCACAATGGCAATTGTCGATCAGCCACGTTTCTTTATCGGGGGGATTGAGCTCCAGCTTCATTAACATAACTTAAATTATACCCTAAAATGCTTAATTATTTACAAAGTATTTTATGTGTCTAGTTCCAAATTTATTATAATCTAGAAATGCACACCCTCGTTGCCAAAAAGGAAAGGTGCAGACTCTTTGACATAATGGAAAGAAGCCTAATAGACTATGGACCCCTTTTATTCAAAGGAATTGCATAGGATTTTTATAGGAATGGATCCTATAGGAAATTTTTCTATACATGTTGTTTGATTCATAGGATCATATCCTATAGGAAATAATATTATAGAAATCTTCTAGTATAAATCCGATAGGAAATAATATGAGGTCCAACCTCATGAAAAAATTCCTTCGGCGCAATCAAAGAGAATTGCTCTTCCCATAGGATTCCATAAGACATCATAATCCTACAAGTTTTCTATTCCTTTACTTTCCCTATCATATGAATCAAAGGAGCCCTGCATCTCAAACTAAATACCAGCTTCAACAAAACCTTTTCTCGAAAAAAAAAACTTCAACAAAACCCAAACGGTAAGAAACAATATTCACTATCGACATGTCCCACCAACGTGATCGATTGAAGATCTCCAAAGTCACAAGTTTTTACTTCTCAGTTCCTCACATTTTGAAAGATGTCACTGCGACCTTCTCGTCCTCACACTACTGACAGGTTTGTCGGCTTTCTTCCTGTGGAGATACCATTAAACTATCGGTGACCTATATTTGTTATTGAATAAATATATCGTCGATCAATAGAGTGATTCGCCGCTATTGGACATACATCTAAAGGTCCATTGGTGTAGACAATTCAATTTTAACAAAGTGTAGACTGCATTAGATTTCTACACATAGACACATAATGGATGTGCCTTCTTTGTTTTTATATATTAGGTAAAAATGTGCACTCTTCGAGAGATGTGACGTTTTGACTATCTACTTTGCTAAAGGACTCCTCTCCCTCACATAGGTTTCTATGCGCCGGTTGTCACTCTACGGGTTGCGATATTATCTAGGTAATTTTTTGGGCCTTTTTTAAGTCTGCATATTAAAGTGATATATTTTTTGAGATAGCGTTAACATTGTATTATATTTTCACTATATGTTTCTCGTGTTGATTATTTCTCTAAGATTAGCTTATGGTTTGTGAGATGATCATATTTTCCTGATCATAGACTTAATTAAGAGTTTATTGTTAGGGTAATAATAGTACTGAACCGACCAAAATATATGATCTTGCTAAAAGACACTAAACAATTGTAATGTATTTAGCAAAGTACATATGAAGTGTGACGCCCCGAGATCGGGCACTATGCAGATTTCGGCATTTCTACCCAAATCCGCATACTAATCGATTTCAGGTTGCCACTTGTGATAACATTACAACAGTTCGCGAATAATCCACAACAACAACAGAGGAGGTATATACAAGACGACTCAAACGAGTCAAGGATACAATACAACGATCCAAATGACAGCGGAAGAAACATCATAGTGTCCGACTACGGACAAGATACAAATTGGACTAAGAGTCCTGAAGATATTCGATGGCGTCCAATCCCTGCCCAGGCCAAGCCGGAGGGATTCCCAAGCTAACGTCGTCAGACTTAAAACCTGTTGACTGCAATGTGGAATATGCAGCCACGAAATGGATTCGTGGGTCAGTACTATTAAGTACTGGCAAGTGGATAAGCCATACTCACAAGATACCAGCGTAACCAATCATCACAAGATACAAATACTTTGGGTACAACGGAAAGAAAGGGGGTAGTGCAAAGAAGCGGCAGCGGGCAGCACCAACAAATAGAGAGACACACTACAACTTCCGGCTATTAGAGAGGGATAAGAGAGCGCGACAAAACCAACTATAACTACTCACCAAACAATACTCATCCAGTGTTATCCCCTACTAAGGAAGCAACCCAAGGAAACTCACACTGTTGATTAAGGTGACATTCATTTTTACGGTGGAGGTAATCTATATGACTAGTCAAGTTATCATTGTTAAGTGTAAGTTGTCTGAGTACTTGTTAGCCAGCACTTTCACCAAGTCGCCACATAACCACGGACAACACGGCTTCTCGAGAAGATTCATCCCTGCAGGGTGCGCTACAGTACCCGTACACACTCAAGCCACTAACTAAAACTTAGATTGGCTCGACACGACCCAAACCGTCTCTACAACTCATCCTAGGAGCCACAGAGCTATAAGGTCCCGGCCAGTCCGACCTAACCTAAGCGCAAGGGTGAAAACCACACCCCCCGGCACCACAGGCCTCGCCCTATATGCATCATCATCAACAGTAACCATGGGGGGCCCACCCATTCATGCGTATGAGCAAAATGGAACACCCGAACTAAGTGTGGCTCTTCGGACAAGCTGCAAATCAGGTCTAAGTCGAGGGGGGTCCCATACTACCTCCCGGATGCGGTTAGCGCGCTCATCATGGATCAATGGACAAGACTCTTTTCCTAAGTTCGACACTAGCAGGCTCCAAAACCACGCCGGGCCTCCTGCCGGTGCCTTATCATCAAATTATTATTACCCCAAGCATTAACATGTTGTTGATTGAATTGAAACCCAACTATCAAACTAGACAGGTGATACGACAAAGGACAACAAGACTCGGGCGCAAACAAACCTAAGCATGCTAGTACGACACAGGCCAACAAACAACATGGTTATAGGTGTGGAGTTAAGGCAATATCGTGGCAGCAGGGTAAACATGTGATGGGAACGGAACACAAGCATCGAAAAAATACTAGGCTAGCATAAAGACAACGGAAAGAATCGGTAACAAGTGAGGAAAGGCAACATAGGTAGCAAGTGAGTATACTTGCCTGAGATCCAGCAAGTAGAGGTACACCCGTAGAACTTGTCGGTGCTCACATCATCTCAACGTCCTATCCGCGAAGAAGCAAAAGCTAAAAGAAACACCGGATGCAACAATTACTACTACGGTAAAAGATCCAGCATGATCCTAATTTTATATGCATGACATGCGAGATGCAACGCAAAAATGCAATTTAGACAATTTAATCGGAACCTGAGTCCGGACAAAAATAATTATTGGTTCAAGTTGTTTATTTAACCAACAATGTTCAATGTTGATTAACATGGAGAACAATAAATAGGTGAGCTAAACAGGATTAAATGGAATAGGGCATTATTTAAAGTAATTACCCCAACACATTCCATATTTAAATATTAGATGTACATGCATAACACAACTAAATTGCAAAATGCAAGATGCAAACGAAGGCATGGATGGCATATTAATGTTCCTTGCATTTTTCTGGTTGGAAAACATATTTTACACATTAAATTTGAATTTAATTTGAATTAGTTATGATTTATGCAATTTTAAATGAATTAAATAAAGTACAGAAAATTGCACAAATTTTAATTGGTCAAAACATTAAACAAATTGCATATTTGGAAAATTCAGGAAATTTTGAGTAGAATACATATTTTACTTATTAAATTTGGATGTGAAATTCAAAAGATATGTGGGTTTGAATTTTAGGGGCTAAACTGCAGTTTTTAAAAGTTCAGAAGAATTTCCAGGGCCTGATTGTGATTAGACAGTGCGTGGAGGGGCTTCTGTGTGAAACAGCAGAAAGGCAGGGGGCTGGGTGTAAGATTTCCAGATCCAGATCAGGATCTGGACTTTCTCACCGTGGCCAGAACTAGCCACCGCGGATGACAAGCGGGCCCAAGGCCACACTGGCGCTGATTGGGCGTGGTGAAGGCTGAGGGGGCGCACAAGGACACTGACGTGTGGGCCCCGGTTGTCGGCGCGGAATAAAAGAGAAAAGGGGAGGCTTTGCCTCGGAGGGAATTTGATCCCGCGACCTCAGCGCGCCCGCGGAAGGAACAAGGCCACTGGGCTGTGTGCGTGTTTGTGATAGGAAACAGATCTGAAACTAGGTGAAGTGAAATAGCGTGTGGTTTTCCTGACGAAACTGAAGACGAAAACATGCACGCGATGGCGACAGACGGATGCGGCCGGCGACGTTCTGCAGATGGCGACACTCGATGGCGCCGCTCCCAGAGCACGGGGAGGGGTGGGAAGAGGTCCCGGAGATGGAGTATCACCTTGGGGTCGCCGGGACCTGGTCGGCGTCGATGAAGATGGAGCTACGGTGATGATATCGTCGATGATGTATGCGCTGCCGTGCGTACACGACGACGAGGACGACGATCTTGGCGAGGACGGCGCGGCGCTGCTGGTGCCTCCCAGGACCGGCCGAGGAGGCGAGCATGGAGAGGGCACTGCCGCGTTTCCATTCCCGCCGAGATCACGGCCCGACGACGACTGAGGCGACGGTGCCAAGCGCTCCAAGTTTCGGCCATGGAGGCTCTGACAGGAATTCAGTAAACGCCGGAATGTTCAGGGAGGAACTGGGAGGGGAAAAAGGAGGTGGCGGCGGCGGGGAACAGTGGAGGGGGAAGAAGGGAGCCTAGGGTTTGGAGGGGGGGAGGTGCTGCTTTATGGAGGAGGGGAGCAGGTGGAGGGAGCTGCAGGTGGGGGAGGTCCTCCCCTTCTCTGTCTCCGTACAGAGGAAGGTGACGACTAGGAGGGACTTGGGCCAGGCTCCTGGGGTTGTAGGTGGTCCTGTTGGCCTGCCTCCCCCAGCGAGTTGGGTTCTCTTTTGTTTTTATTATTTTTGTTTCCTCTTTTTTTTTGTAAAAGGTGATTTAGCATTTGGATTTGAGGGAGTTGTACAACTCCAAAAATTATGAAATAAATTTCTTTGCACTCAGCACTCAAAATGCCCAAGTGCACAAACTTTTTTTTTTTTGAAATCTTCAAATATTTGTGCTGTTTTGAATTTGATTGAATTTCAAGTGAATTTGACTTTAAATTGAGTAATTGGATTGGAGCAAGGTTTATTATTTGAATTTAAATTGGAATTATCAAAATAGGGTTTTAATAAAAGGGTCTTGAAATAACCAAGCATTTCAATATTTGAATTTCCACTTTGTGGTTTACAATTTGAATGGTTTGTTTGCAATTTTAATTGAAACCATTTGGAACATGTTTGAAGTTTTAAATTGGTTTGAAAACAAAGGTGCATATGATGCATGAGGCAATGCCTGCAAAAAAGAAAACAAGCAATTCTATTTGAGGGAAATCCCCCGGGTGTTACAGCCGACACCACTAACAAGGGATTGCGCCCTCGCAATCCGCTCCAAGCCGGTAAGAGAGAGAAGAAGTTGGAGCTATAGAGTCTTCATGCTTCAAGTTGATCTCCTCGACACCACTAACAAGCTTCTCGACACCACTAACAAGAGATTCTTACTCGTGTTTATGACGATGTCGTTTCGTTGAGAGATCTTCCGAAGATCGAACCTATTAGGATATAAGGCTAAGAGAACGTCCACCCACGTAGGATCCTAAACTTTGAAGATAGACAAGAGGGGAGACTCCAAAACAAATAAGGTAGGAGGAGAAATAGGATATAGATGCGGAGCAAATAAGAATCCTATTAAGATATTTTCAAAATAGATTTAACACAAATAGTTTTGACACTCTAGAGACACGACCGTTAGCGAGGTTATCCTACAGGCTTTGCGGACCCCGTTGCTTCGACAACCATTCGTATCGAAACAACATTGGGAATCGGAAACCATGCTCTGATACCATTTGTGACGCCCCGAGATCGGGCACTATGCAGATTTCGGTATTTCCACCCAAATCCGCATACTAACCGATTTCAGGTTGCCACTTGTGATAACATTACAACAGTTCGCGAATAATCCACAACAACAACAGAGGAGGTATATACAAGACGACTCAAACGAGTCAAGGATACAATACAAAGATCCAAATGACAGCGGAAGAAACAACATAGTTTCCGACTACGGACAAGATACAAATTGGACTAAGAGTCCTGAAGATAACCGATGGCGTCCAATCCCTGCCCAGGCCAAGCCGGAGGGATTCCCAAGCTAACATCGTCAGACTTCAAACCTGTTGACTGCAATGTGGAATATGCAGCCACGAAATGGATTCGTGGGTTAGTACTATTAAGTACTGGCAAGTGGATAAGCCATACTCACAAGATACCAGCGTAACCAATCATCACAAGATACAAATACTTTGGGTACAACGGAAAGAAAGGGGGTAGTGCAAAGAAGCGGCAGCGGGCAGCACCAACAACTAGAGAGACACGCTACAACTTCCGGCTATTAGAGAGGGATAAGAGAGCGCGACAAAACCAACTATAACTACTCACCAAACAATACCCATCCAGTGTTACCCCCTACTAAGGAAGCAACCTAAGGAAACTCACACTGTTGATTAAGGTGACATTCATTTTTATGGTGGAGGTAATCTATATTACTAGTCAAGTTATCATTGTTAAGTGTAAGTTGTCTGAGTACTTGTTAGCCAGCACTTTCACCAAGTCGCCACATAACCGCGGACAACACGGCTTCTCGAGAAGATTCATCCCTGCAGGGTGCGCTACAGTACCCGTACACACTCAAGCCACCAACTAAAACTCAGGTTGGCTCGACACGACCCAAACCGTCTCTACAACCCATCCTAGGAGCCACGGAGCTATAAGGTCCCGGCCAGTCCGACCTAACCTAAGCGCAAGGGTGAAAACCACACCCCCCGGCACCACAGGCCTCGCCCTATATGCATCATCATCAACAGTAACCATGGGGGGCCCACCCATTCATGCGTATGAGCAAAATGGAACACCCGAACTAAGTGTGGCTCTTCGGACAAGCTGCAAATCAGGTCTAAGTCGAGGGGGGTCCCATACTACCTCCCGGATGCGGTTAGCGCGCTCATCATGGATCAATGGACAAGACTCTTTTCCTAAGTTCGACACTAGCAGGCTCCAAAACCACGCCGGGCCTCCTGCCGGTGCCTTATCATCAAATTATTATTACCCCAAGCATTAACATGTTGTTGATTGAATTGAAACCCAACTATCAAACTAGACAGGTGATACGACAAAGGACAACAAGACTCGGGCGCAATCAAACCTAAGCATGCTAGTACGACACAGGCCAACAAACAACAGGGTTATAGGTGTGGAGGTAAGGCAATATCGTGGCAGCAGGGTAAAAATGTGATGGGATCGGAACACAAGCATCGAAAAAATACTAGGCTAGCATAAAGACAACGGAAAGAATCGGTAACAAGTGAGGAAAGACAACATAGGTAGCAAGTGAGTATACTTGCCTGAGATCCAGCAAATAGAGGTACACCCGTAGAACTTGTCGGTGCTCACATCATCTCAACGTCCTATCCGCGAAGAAGCAAAAGCTAAAAGAAACACCGGATGCAACAATTACTACTACGGTAAAAGATCCAGCATGATCCTAATTTTATATGCATGACATGCGAGATGCAACGCAAAAATGCAATTTAGACAATTTAATCGGAACCTGAGTCCGGACAAAAATAATTATTGGTTCAAGTTGTTTATTTAACCATAATGTTAAATGTTGATTAACATGGAGAACAATAAATAGGTGAGCTAAACAGGATTAAATGGAATAGGGCATTATTTAAAGTAATTACCCCAACACATTCCATATTTAAATATTAGATGTACATGCATAACACAACTAAATTGCAAAATGCAAGATGCAAACAAAGGCATGGATGGCATATTAATGTTCCTTGCATTTTTCTGGTTGGAAAACATATTTTACACATTAAATTTGAATTTAATTTGAATTAGTTATGATTTATGCAATTTTAAATGAATTAAATAAAGTACAGAAAATTGCACAAATTTTAATTGGTCAAAACATTAAACAAATTGCATATTTGGAAAATTCAGGAAATTTTGAGTAGAATACATATTTTACTTACTAAATTTGTATGTGAAATTCAAAAGATATGTGGGTTTGAATTTTAGGGGCTAAACTGCAGTTTTTAAAAGTTCAGAAGAATTTCCAGAACCTGATTGTGATTGGACAGTGCGTGGAGGGGCTTCTGTGTGAAACAGCAGAAAGGCAGGGGGCTGGGTGTAAGATTTCCAGATCCAGATCTGGATCTGGAGTTTCTCACCGTGGCCAGAACTAGCCACCGCGGATGACAAGCGGTCCCAAGGCCACGCTGGCGCTGATTGGGCGTGGTGAAGGCTGAGGGGGCGCACAAGGACACTGACGTGTGGGCCCCGGTTGTCGGCGCGGAATAAAAGAGAAAAGGGGAGGCTTTGCCTCGGAGGGGATTTGATCCCGCGACCTCAGCGCGCCCGCGGAAGGAACAAGGCCACTGGGCTGTGTGCGTGTTTGTGATAGGAAACAGATCTGAAACTAGGTGAAGTGTAATAGTGCGTGGTTTTCCTGACGAAACTGAAGACGAAAACATGCACGCGATGGTGACAGACGGATGCGGCCGGCGACGTTCTGCAGATGGCGACGCTCGATGGCGCCGCTCCCAGAGCACGAGGAGGGGTGGGAAGAGGTCCCGGAGATGGAGTATCACCTTGGGGTCGCCGGGACCTGGTCGGCGTTGATGAAGATGGAGCTACGGTGATGATATCGTCGACGATGTATGCGCTGCCGTGCGTACACGACGATGAGGACGACGATCTTGGCGAGGACGGCGCAGCGCTGCTGGTGCCTCCTAGGACCGGCCGAGGAGGCGAGCATGGAGAGGGCACTGCCGCGTTTCCATTCCCGCCGAGATCACGGCCCGACGACGACCGAGGCGACGGTGCCAAGCGCTCCAAGTTTCGGCCATGGAGGCTCTGACAGGAATTCAGTAAACGCCGGAATGTTCAGGGAGGAACTGGGAGGGGAAAAAGGAGGTGGCGGCGGCGGGGAACAGTGGAGGGGGAAGAAGGGAGCCTAGGGTTTGGAGGGGGAGGTGCTGCTTTATGGAGGAGGGGAGCAGGTGGAGGGAGCTGCAGGTGGGGGAGGTCCTCCCCTTCTCTGTCTCCGTACAGAGGAAGGTGACGACTAGGGGGGGACTTGGGCCTGGCTCCTGGGGTTGTAGGTGGGCCTGTGCCTGCCTCCCCCAGCGAGTTGGGTTCTCTTTTGTTTTTATTATATTTTTTCCTCTTTTTTCTGTAAAAGGTGATTTAGCATTTGGATTTGAGGGAGTTGTACAACTCCAAAAATTATGAAGTAAATTTCTTTGCACTCAGCACTCAAAATGCCCAAGTGCATAAACTTTTGTTTTTGAAATCTTCAAATATTTGTGCTGTTTTGAATTGGATTGAATTTCAAGTGAATTTGACTTTAAATTGAGTAAATGGATTGGAGCAAGGTTTATTATTTGAATTTAAATTGGAATTAGCAAAATAGGGCTTTAATAAAAGGGTTTTGAAATAACCAAGCATTTCAATATTTGAATTTCCACTTTATGGTTTACAATTTGAATGGTTTGTTTGCAATTTTAATTGAAACCATTTGGAACATCTTTGAAGTTTTAAATTGGTTTGAAAACAAAGGTGCATATGATGCATGAGGCAATGCCTGCAAAAAAGAAAACAAGCAATTCTATTTGAGGGAAATCCCCCGGGTGTTACATGAAGTTGCCGTGGACTATACTTTCTATACTATGAGAATATCTAGTGGCCACATGATTGAAAGTTATACTTTGAATATCATCAACCATCTTACCAAAACTAGAAATCATAACCGTGATGTCCGGGATAATCTAGAAAGTGTAATTGAATTGATATCGTTCAAAAATAGTACTGAACTTCTCTAGACGATAGAGAGAGACATGCTTTAAGCCCTCTTAGTATCACCCATGTCAATCAATCATCTGGCCAGACACAGTGTGAGTTATCACAAAGGATATCAGGGATATGGATGAGAAAAGAGGACAATATCGATAACGAGTTTTATGTGTGTTATGGTAAAAGAGTTTGATCATACCAGATTACATAGTCTCACCTTGTGATATCGTTGGTATCGTGAAGTTAAGATAATAAGTGAAATAAGTAAATTATAAGTTTCTCTCATTTTTTATGAACACACATGAGCCATCATGGGCGTCCATGGTCACGTTGTTGGTTATTGTTTGGTAAGTTTTCAAACATGTATGTGTGTTATCGAGTTTTTACGGGTCACATGCTTAAACTGTGTCAACCTTTAAGTGAGAGAATAAAGATGTTGTTATTGGTTTTATGAATGTTCTATGTCGATGAAAGTACAAGGATGCCGCCTAGAGGGGTGGTGAATAGGCGCTTTAAATAATTACAGTTTAGACTTGAATAAATGCGGAATAAAACTAGCATTCAAATTCAAGTGCATGTCAGAACACAAATTCTTTGCTTGGTTGCTTCTGAATGATAGAGTTGATACTAAATACATGATAAAGAGAAGGAAGTGGGAGATTGAGGGACATGATAATTGTGTTCTCTATCTCCAGCATACTTTTGAGGACTGGTTCACCTCTTCTTTAAATGTTTTTTCAGCTCCAGAATTTATTATTATCTACAAATTCATTGGTGTGACAATTCAATCATGTTTAATCTAAAAAAGGAAAATAAGGAATTCAATTGTCCATGTATTACTCAAGTTGTGATCTTGGCTTGCTGGAACATTTGGACACTGAGGAATGTAGTTATTTTTAGATCCGAGAGGCACTCTTTTCGTGGTTGGAAGGTTGGAAGGCTGGTTTTATTTTGGATATCACCTTGCTTAAGCATAGTTTGAGTCACTCGTTGGTTGATCAGTTGACATTATTGCTAGACTCACTTCTTTAGTTTGCTTTAGACTGTCTTAGTCTAATTCCTGTATATATTGTAAATATTTGTAACTATCCTGGTTGGTAATAAAGAGCTGTGGGGGGCTCCCTTGCAGTAGAAAATCTTTAAAAAAAACTTGTTTTTAATTTAGCAAGCACAAAACTTATACAAGCTAGGTTTACCTATGTGCACCAACAACTTATGCTAAGAAAGATAAACAACTATGTGATAGCAAGATAGATGTTTTCACGCACGATGGCTATCACACGGGTAAATGCATAAGTAACGATCTAGAGTATAGAAATAACCAAAGAATAAGGAGACAACGATGTGATTATGGAAGTTCCTTCCCAAGGGAAGTACATCCTCGTTGGAGGGGGTGTGGAGACGTGAAGTCACTTCAACGCACGGTTGTGCTCACCCTATTCTCCTTGCACTTCTCCGTTGAGGGAGATGCTCGTTTCCACTACGAGGTCGTCTTAAAGGTGGTGACCAAACCTTACACGAGGTTGAGGCTATCTCCACAAGTCAAATGGAGGCTCTCAACAAAGCTTCTTGCAACAAGGTGGAAGCCTGAAGCACTAACCGTCTAGGGTTCTCAATACACCCAAGAGAAATAATCTCTCCGGTGAACAAGCACCCAAGAGTAACAACCTCGCGAACTTCTCTCTCACGAATCTCGTGGGGAACTCAAAACAATGCACCTAATGCGATGGCAAGAGCACACAAAGTGGTCAAGAACTTCTCTCAAAAATCCCACCAAAGCAACTAATGTTATGGAGGGAGGGAGGAGGAAGAACAAGGAAAACAACAAATGAATCGCCAGATCTAGTTCTAGAAGATTCCCCTCACATAGAGGAGGGATTGATTGGTGGAGTTGTAGATCTAGATCTCCTCTTTCTTTCCTCAAAGGGGAGAAAGAATCATTGGAGGGATAGAGAGAAAGCAAGCTTGGGAAGTCAACAATGGAGGGTCAAACTTGCTAGAAGAGTTAGGGAACCATTGGGGAAGAAGAACCCTTAAAGAGATTCCCTAGAAATCAAACCGTTGTGCCCAGATTCGCGCTGGGCTGCTACTACCGCCCCCTGCAAAACTACACAAACAGTTCTACCAAAACGGCCATATCTTTTGCATACATACTCCATTTTTATGATATTTGGCTCGTTGAATTCGCAACGATGCGTTGTGCAAGATCATTCATAGAAACATCATTGTACAATTAGGGAAGCTATAACTAAATGGGGAAAGGATGGACCTCTCAATAAGAGAGAAACTGGAAAAAATCAACATAAAAAAACCAAACAAGTTTCTCATATGAAATCCGTTTTTGATGAACTTGGGCTTGTCGTGAAGAACACGACAAGCACCAAAACTTTGAATGGATAAAGTCCACATAAGAACCAAGAAAGATGATGCTAAGTATGCACAGGTTTGAGCTCTCTACGAACGATACAATCAAGCAATTCATTCGATAGCCCCTCTTGATAGAACAGTTATCTAACATATAATCCGGTCTCTCAACTAACAACATGAGACTGGTAAAATAGAAACCCTATCAATATTATACCTGTGCCTTGCGCATTTCACTTTAGCTAGATGATAGCATTCTTGATCACTTGAAGTAGAACCATCTTTCTTGATTGTGCTTTGCTTGGTGACGACTTGAAGGTTGCTCCCCATAAGCCGATATGGGAAAACCTCTGTTAGCCCCATGTTCACATGATCAAGTGGTCTTGATTGAACGGTCGAAATCAATGGCTAAGACTGTTTCTTCTTAGCAGCCTCAGTAGTACCGGAAGAATCTGGAGTACTAGTGGGGCTGCAGTACTATAGGGGCACCAGTAGTACCGGAAATTGTTGAAGTACTACCGGGACACTACTGGGGCCATTCCAGTACCCATCTGCGTCATATCCACTCAAACCCATTAGTGGTGGTATTAGTACCAGCCCCCAGTACTACCGCCTTTTGCAGCAGTAGTACCGGGAAGGCAGTACTTCCGAGGCTCCATGCACCGAGAGCAGTTTTACCGCGAAATAGAGGAAACTTCTCCTTTTTCTTCATAATAATGATGCCTTGAAGGGTTATATGAATGTCCACACATAATACTTCTTCAAGACATACTTTCAATATGCTTCAACATTCTCATGACCAATGTTCCTCTTGATCATATCAAATGTATACAATATAAGCAATGATCTTGATGGCATCCAACCTTGAATCCAACACATGGAGTTCAAGTGATGCCTATGAAAAAACCTAAAAGAATATCTCAATGCATGCATTTGTCCATAAGGATTGTCATTAATTACCAAAACCACACATGGGGCACTATGCTCTTTCAATCTCCCCCATTTTGGTAATTGATGACAATCCTTTTTACAAGGGTTTACATAATGAATTAAGTAAGCATGCAAAACACTAAGCATGGATGCAGAAGCATTGAAGGTAAATTATTAAGAACGAAACCAAAGCATAAAATCAAATCCCCTTAAACCCTCTAAATCTCTGCCCCATTCACATCTGTTGCCGAAATGGGCGGAAAATTTTAGACGACCAATATAGTAAGAGAACCCCCATAATTTTAGGTATTTCTCATATAGTGTATGAAATCAAATGCATATTCAATGAAGAATAGATGGGTGGAGATCAAGCTATATTGAGGATCCAAAATATTGCAAATAAGATAATATATCTCTAAACTTCTCCCAAAGAGAGGCAAGCAATAAAAAACGATCCGAACAACCGGTTGAACACAATATGGTAAGATTTTATAAAAAAGAGTGTTCTAATGAAAATGGAGAAGCTCCCCAATGTTCATGCACTATTTATATTTTTATATTTCAATACAAAGTGCACAAATATGGAATCATCACTCCACAAATATCCTTTAAAACACAAACAAGTGCAAGTGATCATGGATAAGAAGAAAACGAAGGCACTTAAAAAAATGGTTGAGCACCAAGAGAGGATACCAAATAAGAAAGTAACTTCTCTTCTGTGTATAATTTTCTAATTAGACAACAATCATGATGATATACACCCACAAAGAAACATGTAAACATAAAATATTTACTAAAGAAAAGAACATGATATCCAAAAGAAAGTCATTAATACACCAATAAGATATTTTTAATGAAGTATAGCACATAACTCAGTTTTATCCTTAAAGGGATATAAATTAAATTCAAACAAAACACATCAAAGACATCACAAATATCAACAAGGGAAAAATAGATAGTTGCAATGTTTTGATAGAAGCAACGCGTATCACAACAAAATCAAAATTGTGCAAATAAAATATTTTCATGCCAAGAGGCAACCTATACAAGGTTGAATACAAGATAAGGTCTGAGGTAGATACTTGTTACCGATATGGCATCGGTGATGTTGTGTTAGATAATAATCACCTCATCATCCTAGCTTGACTCCGATAAGCACATGGTGACAACACCCTCCTTGAGAATGAGGCAAGCATCCAATGCATCTCAAACATACCTAAAACACATTTAAGTACAAAATGATCCCCTACCTTATTGGGTCCAAAGTAATTAGACCAACTACAATACATAGGATAAGCTCCACATAAATATTTGCATATTGATATGAAAATGATTTTCATCCACATCGTAGCCGATTTTGGATTAGGTGGAGTTTACCTTACATATTGGATCAAATAAAGTAAGCATTCCATAACAAATGCATTATTAAACATGCAAAGGATTTCAAGAACCAAAAGAGATGTGGAATGACAAAAGGTTTTCCAAATTATATCAAAGATCCAAGTCAACACATGGTTGATAAGATACCAATTTGAAAAGATATCAAGTCAAACGAGATACACAAAGAACCACTTAACACTTGAAGGAAATCAATTAAAAGATATATCAAGAAATGAGATATTGAATTCGCAAAAGAGATATCAAAAGAAAGATTCATTAATTTAAAGTAGTCTAAAATACAAAAAGATCAATTTGAAAATAAAGGAATGAGTTAGGTAACCAACTCCCAAAAAGACTAAGGTTCCAACAACTAAACCAAACTCTCAACACTTTTCATGATGGAACAAAGTACCAAATAGACATGTAATCGGGATTAATACCAATTGAGAAAGATCTAAAGAAAAATGAAGAAAAATAGTGCTCTAAATAATATAGGAAAGCCCCCCCCATAATTTGTGCATTACTTAGAATTTTGTATTTGAATACAATATGCACACAAGTGGGATCCTTGCTTTAGCTTTACCAATTAGAACACCTAACAAATACGAGTAAATAAATTGGGTTCTCAAAAGGCAAGGAATACAATAGGAGTGGGAACAAAGAAATTACTTGGCAATAAATATGCTAAATATGAGCACCAGACCAAGTAAATATGATCAATAAATTACACCACAAATATGATTATCACTTGTCAAGGACAATGAGTAAGGAGTTACTTCACAGTGGTATGTTGCATAGACATTCATGATCATATTCACAAAATAAAAGCATATGAAAAAGGATAGGAATTAATTAGAGATCTTGGATACTACGTCCGCGAGTTCATTCGTCAGACGACCTGTCCCAAGGGAAGAGATTTCAACAAACTTCATGTATGTCAGTCCTCAATTTTTCCTATTACCATCTATTTTAGTTACTTAGTTTCATTAATATATATTGACCATTATTCTTTAAATTAGATCGAACGGCTCCGGGACGGTCTTCTACCAAGGGACCGTATACGAGCAATTCAGGAGGAAATTGCAGTCTTCTTAGATGCAGATATCCTAAATGTAAATGGAGAGTACTATAGCGCTTGGGAATGAATTTGATTTTGTAATTCATTCCATCGGTCATGTAATATGCTCGATAAACTTAGCTTCTGTAATATAAGTGTTCCTTCTTTTACTATATATATGTATTACTTATTCACTCGTGGGATCCAGTAGGTCCGGGGAGGGGCCACCGAGGCTGCTCTCTTCTCGTGGGATCCGGGAGGTCCGGGGAAGGGCCACCGGGCTCCTCTCTTCTCCTGGGATCCGGGAGGTCCGGGGAGGGGCCACCAAGGATCCTTATCAGTGTATGGTGACAGGGGTATCGTACAATCGAATTGATCGCAAAACATAAAATAAAAAGGAAAACAATAAATAGAAGAAAAAAATGCTGCCGCGGCAGAGAAAATGGCGAAAGTGCTGCCGTGGCAGAGAAGGCATTCATCCCGGTTCGTGTTAAGAACTGGGACAAATGGCCCTGGCCAGATTCCAGCGCACCTGCCACGTGGCCAGCCCCATGCATCCCGGGTCCTAGAACAACCGGGACCAATGGGGGTGGGGCATTTGTCCCGGCTGCCCCATCCCGGTTGCACAACCGGGATGAATGGGACTTACGAACCGGGACCAAAGCCCGTGTTTACTCCAGTGGTCATACCTGTCTGCCGCGTCAAACAACATCATTATTGTCTCGTCATCGTCGTCTATCTTGGGCAACGAGTCGGTGTAGATAAAGTGAAGCATAGCCTTGCAAACCCTCGGATCCATGTCATCGATGATCGATAGGCTCGTTGCAGCATTCTCCTTCACCGAAAGAAACTGCGCCTATGAACACCGAGGACCTAGCGGAGAGCAAGCACCAGTGCGTCGCAAAAGTCTCTCCGCCGAACTCGAAGGTCACATCCGCCACCTTGCCGGTCTTGAGGATGCAGATAAGTTGCTCATGCATGTCCGAGGGTGGCGGGGTGACGTCCTCTGTTCGGATGTTGGTGACGGTGACCTCACATTTGGTGCTGAAACAGTCGTCTTTAAGATATGCCGACTTCTCTAGTTCGCTCCTTTCGATGGGACACCGTACCGTTTCCTGGGGCAACGCATGTGAGCGCCCAGTATGGTTTGGTGTATTTGGCACCAGTTTGCCAAGCTGATCCAATAAACTAAATCTGCATCTTACCTTCACCTTCACCTTAACCTTCATAGCATCGGTCTGGCGAAGAACTAGACCAATGGATATCCAAGATGCTACTATGAGGTTCAGTGTGAGTTGCTACTGTGAGGTTCAGTGTGAGTGTGCCTTTCTTCCTGATCAGTGAGAGTGTGCTAATGTGAGGTTCAATGTGAGTGTGTTCTTGGTTCTGTTTGATCAGTGAGAAGGTTCTACCATGCCTTTGTGCATGTGTGTGTTCTTGGTTGTGTTTGATCATTACGAAAACCTGATGATGATGAAGCTATGTGATGCCGAGTTCATATGTGCTGAGTTATGTGATGCTGAGTTCATATCTGATGATGATTGGAATTCAAATGTAATGATTGAATTCAAAAGTAATTGAATTCTTGTTTATAATCATTTGAAATTGGGTTGTATGGAACTTGGCTAAAGAGCCTTTGGGCAAAAAAATAATTGGGATGTAGATAGACCTCAGCCAGAGCCCATCAACAAAATGCAAAGCCCAAGAAAAAAATCAGAACAATATGCCATATTACAAAATATAAGTGGACTGTAAAAGGGCCGAGCCGAGGAACACCAACTAGACTGTAAAAAGGCCAAGGCCCAGAAAGTAGCCCGTTAGTTCTACCAGAAAATAGAGAGAGAGAGAGAGAGAAAATTGGGCCAAATAGCTCCTCTAGGTGGAACAAAGTACAGAAAATTGACGATATTTGCGAGAAACTTGGCGAGAAAATTGGGGCTCGGACCATGTGTGGGAGCAGTATGGACTGAGCTGGATCTACTGTATGACTTTTCATTTGGTCACAAATTTTCCACGTAGGATTGCCACCTGGATGAGGCTAGGCAACGCATGACCAAACAAATTGGTCATACAATCATGACCAAGCATGACTTTTCCATAAAGAAAGTCAGGATTGATCGTTTAAGATGGACCGTATGTGACTATCAGTTTAAGCCGGGAAACCATCACTTTCGAAGTGGTGGACCATCGCAGCACGTACCACGTCATCCTAGGGCGTCCGTTTCTCGCCAAGTTTATGGCGGTGCCCCACTATGCCTATCTCAAGATGAAGATGTCAGGACCATTCGGCATCATCACCGCTATGGGCGGCTACAGGCTATCCATCGACTGTGCTTCAGTCGGTTCCTGGATGGCGCAAGCCTTGATGGTAGCGTGAGAACTTAAGGAGATCAAGCGGAAGATAGCGGACAAGCAGCCGGAAATCCTAGAAGGAAAAAGTCCCATGGGCGAGGCCCAGTTCCAAGCCTCCCATGACACCAAGAAGATCCCGCTTGATGCCAACCGGCTGGACGACAAGTTCCTCATGATTGGGGGAGCGCTCAACCAGAAATAGGAAGACGAGCTCACCAGCTTCTGAAAGATCATCTTCCATTTTGATAATTAATGACAGCATAACTATCAAACTAATATCTATTTAGAGCACTTGCAGGTTTATTTGATATCTATGAAAATGCCCAGGTTCTTCAAGTATACATTCTCAAAGGGCTACAAGAATTGTTCTAAAGGAAAGGGCTCGAAGAAACAAAGGTGGGAAGTTGTTTTTACAAAGAAGCAGAGGCTCCGGTGAAACCACCGGAACCTCCACCCCGTTCATTCCCACAGCCGCTCTCCAGTACCAGCCTCCGGTGCCACCTCCGCTGAAAATGCATTCGGATGCATACGAGCGGAGATGGCAGCGGGACCTCTGGTGGGCGGAACCTCCGCTCAGTCCACCGGAGCCTCCGCCGGTTCCATTGCGCTACAGGAAAGCAGGCCTCCGGTGGTGCCTTTGGTGTTACCTCCGTTGAAAACACCTTCAGGTGCATACGAGCGGAGGGTGGGGCGGAACCTCCAGTGGGCGGAACCTCCGCTCCCACCACCAGAGCCTTCGCCACTGAAGATCCAGAAAAGAGAAAAGGGGTCGCGCGGGTGCGCACAAGTGAAGACCAATAGAGCCTCCGGTGCTGCGTGGGCTGTTCAACGGTTGGATTGGGGAAGGGGTATTTAAAGCCCTTACCCTACCTCGTAAATGCTAAGCTTTGCCATTCTCTCTCCTAGCCATCAATGAAAGCTTCAACCTCCTAGATCTCCCTCTCCAACCACCCAATCATTCCATAACTTTGTGGAGAGATAGAGGAGACCTAGATCCGTGATTCCACCAAGGGAAATGTAAATCTATCAACCACATCCTAGTAGAGCTAGAATCCTACTTGAGGCCTAGAAACCTTAGTAGATCTTGTGCTTGTAGCTTCCATCTTGTTGCAAAGAAGATTCCGATTTCTTAAGAGCCTCCATCCATCTTGTGGAGTGTCCTCAAGCTCGTGTACAAGTTTGGTCAACGTCTTCAAGTCGACCTCATAGTGGAAACGAGAATCTCCCTCGCCGGAGAAGCTCAAGGAGAACAAGGTGTGCACAACCATGCTATTGAGGAGGTCCTAGGTGGCTCCCCACCTCTCCAACATATAAGTACTTCTCTTGAGAAGGAACTACGGGAAACATATCCTTGTCTCCTTGTTTACACTTGTGGTTTATCTTGTTACCTTTCGGTTTACTTCTGTTGCGTATCTTATCTTTCTCACATAGGTTGCTCACCTAGTTACACATCTAGAGAACCTTATCTTATTTTGCTTAGCCCTAACTAAAAGGAAAAGAAAAGAAAATTTGGTTGTCGACCTATTCACCTCCCCTTTAGTTGACCATTGTGCACTTTCAATTGGTATCAGAGCCTCGGCTCTTGCTAAGGGCTTAACCGCCTAAGAGTATAATGGTCAATGAAAATGAGCTCGACGGCTCTAATGCGGAAAACACCAAAATGGCCGACACTATAACTAACCTACAAGAAACGGTTGGAACTGTCCAAACCGAATTGTCCAAGGTTAGCTCTAGTGTTAGTTCGGAGGTTTCTAGCATAAAGAAAATGTTTGAGGCCATGATGGGGAAAACCAAGGAGCTTGAGGAACAACTCCCCGTCGTCGAAGATGTTAGCTCGGTTGGTGAGTCCAATCCGGACATTGCCGAGATGGAAGCTAACATTGCTTTAGCCAAGGTTAAAGCCAAGGCAAAGGCCGACCAAAAGGCTAAGGGCGGTGGGAGTTCTGAAAGCTCCAAGTCTCAATCGGCTAATGGTTCGGGGTCTAATTCAAGAGTTCCACCACCTTCCAATTACGACACTATCCATCTCGTTGCCACAATGCCACACATGGTAAATGTTGGAGTTCCTCCCATTCTTAACACTAATTAATTTTCTTCTTGGAAGTTCGATATGGAGTCTCATATTTCACGGTCTTGCACTGCGTTGTGGAGAAGCGTGGTCCATGGATTCCATCCTCATAATGCAAGCAATTTAACTCCAAGGGAGGACATTTAATTTCAACTCAACAAGACCGCTCTTGTCGCTATTCAGAAGGCTCTCCCAAGAGAACATCTTGAACACATCTGCGGCCTCAAAACTACCAAGGAAGCTTGGGATAAACTTGACTCCTTGTCCAAGGAAATGCTAGCATCCATTCCTCCAAGTATGATATGGCTCTTCAAAAATCCAAGAACTTAGTCATGCTTGAGGATGAAAGTCCCGAGGAACTATATAGAAGAGTTTTCACCCTTGGCAATCAATTGAGGGATTTGGAAAAGAGGAAATCTCCGATGAGTGGATCAAGAGGAAGTTTTTCAAGGCCATAACACCCTTTGAGAACAATCTATCCACTAGTATTCGAACAAGATCGGATTACAACTCCCTCAACTCCATTGGTGTTCTTAGGGATTTCATAGCCATATCCCTATCTCACAAGAGCGCGGATGATTCTATCGCTTGCTCAAGAGGAGTTGGAAAGTCTCTCAACCTCGCCTTGAAGTCTAAGGCGATTGATCGTATACAATAAGCGGATGAGGAGGATGATGATGAGGAGGACTATGAAGACACATACAAGGGTGCTCATAAGTGCATCGCTCTTGCCTTGCATGGCTATTGGAAGAGATGGGAGGCTCACAAAGCCGGTGCTCCTAGACCTTCAAAAAACAAGATCTATAAGAAGAAGGGGAGCAACCAAGGACATGCTTCAATTGTGGAAGTGCAAATCACTTTGTCAAGGAGTGTCCTTTTGAGCCAAGAGAATAGAATGAATGGAAGCTTGTTCTGAAGGACAAAAAACAAAGCACCACAAAACAAGAACCTTGCTAGAAGAGTCCCAAGGGCTCTATATGTTCAAGAAGGGCCCACATTGGAAACATACTATTCCGGAGATGAAGGAGAAGATGAAGTCTTACGTGTGTCCCACGTCGCCATAGCTACCTCTTCCTCTTCATCGGTCTCTCTATTCGAATCCCCCAATGAGAAGGCATTGATCCGACCTACATGTCTCATGGCAAAAGCCACCATGGTAATATCTTCTACCCCCATGTCTATTGCTACTAGTTATCCTTGATTATTGTATTGTGTTGAAAACATTGTCAATTAGGATGACGAGGCCAAGAGTCTAGGCTCTTGGTTATCTAGTCTTGAGGGCGAAACCAAAGAAAAGGTAAAGGCCCTCTTAAGGAAACTTGATGATGTTAACTCTCTCACTGATGAGAAGGAAGACACCATTGTGACCTTGGAAAGTTATGGTGGTGTCAATGAGAATGATAAAAAGGAGTTGTATAAGCACTTGAGAAATAAAGATCCATGAGATCCTCCCTTTAGGAGAAACTATCTAGCCTAGAAGAGACCTACGCTATTAGCATCTCCAAACTTAGGAAGGATAATGAACAATCTCTTGCTTTGCTAAAAATCTTTGAAGAAGAAGAGTTTAAGCTAGGTATAGCTCATGAGAGTCTTGTTGAACATCATGATAAACTAGAAAAGGAGTTCATGTCTCTTACAGAAATTCATGACAAACTCACCAAGTCTCGGAATAAGATTCTAGCTCATCAATCCAATAAGCATGTGTTACCTTCCACTAGTAGTATTGTTATCATGCCTACCTCTTGTACTACTACTAACATTGTAGGAGAAGAGAAAGTACTCAATGACACCATGAGGCCTCAAGGAGCTAAGAAGGGAAAGGAGGGACTTGGCTTTATGGCCAATGTAACATCCCAAGTATGAAAAATAGCCATTAGAATGTTTGCTCTCTGTTATTTTATGTTTTGCATCATGACATCATGTTCATTGCATTTGTTTTGCTTGTTTTCCATTTGTTTTCCTCTGTTTTGCTTTGTTTTCCAACTGTTTTCCTTTGTTTCCTATTTGAATTTCAAACCAAATTTCAAACCTTTTGTTTCATACTTGTGATGTTACAATTTCCAAAGTGATATTTCAAATCAAAACAATCATTTGTTTCCATAAAAGTTGTGATTCCAAACTGTTGTTTTGTTTCTAACAAAATTCATTTAATACCAAACCCTTTTAAAATTCAATTAATTTCCAAAACATCAACTCTTTTGAAAATTATGAAAATGACAACACACTTCCACCATTTGTTTCTTTAATCCATAAGGTTCAACTATTTAAATTTGTGGCTTTTAATCCTTCACTTAACTCAATATGTTATTCAAATTCAAACAAAATTCCAAACATCAACCCTTTGGAATTATTGAAATTTACAAAACACTTCTAAGCAATTTGTTTCAAATAAAATTGAGGGTTCAAACTTTTGGAAATGCTTCTTTTAAATAAATCACCCAATATTCAAAATTCATACCAATTCAATCAATTACAAAACAGCAAAATAAATTGATCTTTTTAGAAAACCAAAATTGGCATTTTGTTGCTATTGTAATACCTAGCTCACACAAAATTTTCCCTAAAATTTCTCACCCAAAAAAAACCCTCATTCTCTTCCTATTTCTATTCAGCAAAAAAAAAAAATAGAACAAAAAAAAAACAAAACATAAAAACCAGAGGAGAGAGGGGCAGGCCCAGCCCAACTCTCACCCCTGGCCTGCTTACCTGTTCGCTGCTTCTTCCTCCTCTGTACGGCTGCAATCTGCAGCACTCCACGTAGCAGAGGGGAGCAAGCAACGGACAGCAGCCTCTTCCCCCTCCCTATAAACCCTATGCCTGCCCTAGCCTTTCCCCTAGCCCATCTTCTCCCTCTCCCCTGCCTCCATCTCTCCTTCCACCTCCATCTCTTTCTCCCTGTATTTTTTCTCTGTACTGAACCTGAACCTCCACCCGAAAATCCCCTCTCTTTTGCTCCGGTGATCGCCGCCGTTCGGTCCTCCTCCTAGCTGGCTAACGGCGGGAATGGAGACGCCGTTCCGCCCTCTCCCTCCTCCACCACTCGGCGCGGGCGGGGACGGCCCGGAGCGCCGCCGCCGTCAAGGACAAGTCGCCGGCCATCTCCTCTGCTCCGCCCCGACCCCTCCTCCTTCGAGCCTCGAGGTGACCTCCCTCTCCTCCCTCTCGCTCCCCTCCCCTCCTCCCTCTTGCGCAGCACCAACCGC